>OZ005650.1:48728109-49100609 GCA_963930645.1 Salticus scenicus
TCTCAAAATAAAATAAAGCTGAAAATAAAGCAATGTCTCATTATTTACTATTAATATATTTTTTTTTATTATAATAATTATTATTATTTTTTTATATTTGCATTTTCAGAAGACTAAGTACATATGCATAATATTTGGTGTATTTGGGCTTTGTGTACAGTAATTAGTAATTTCACCTTTCTGCATTCAACATTTAAGCAATGGCCTTGGTGAATTATTAATCTTGTATGTTTTCAGTATAAAGATTTTCAATATTAGAAAAAATGTACAATGTATGCATGCATATACTTATACATACTTATGTACACACACACACACACACACACACATATATATATATATATATATATATATATATTGATATTATGTTTTATCTATTTTAGAGATTATTTTTGAAACCAATATCTATTGCCATATTAGAACAGAGAATTAAAATTACTGTTTTATAATTAGAAACTTTCTAAAATTTTTAATTAATTTTTTTAAAAAGGAGTTTTCTTTTTCTTTTGATAAATTATTTACAAAAAAAAAAAAAAAAAGTTTTGAGATGTATTTTATCTGCTATGTAAATGCATCTTTTTTATTTAATAAAAATAATAATAATTATTATATCAATATATTTAAATAAAAACATTTTAAAATTATTATATATTTTCCTAATTTTAAATTGTGTTTAAAGATTGAAGGAATATTTTAGATCTACAAACATATGCATCAACATTTGTACTTTCTCTATTTGCAGTTGCACGAAGAAGGCAACAGAAATATAAAAATACTTTTTGTATTGTATTTTTTTTGCTTCGGAAATAGTAGAATATTACCGAGAATATGATGGGTGAATAAATCTATTCTACATTATGTACTTACCGAGTCAGGTCGTGTTACTTATAAACTATGACAAATATGGTCTTTATTTTTTGTGGTTTTCTATTAAATGTATTATTTTTCTATGATCGAAGAAATGTTTGGTATTGCTAAAGAAATTTTCCTTTTTTAATAACAAAAAAATATAATTGTAAGCTACAAATCTTGTTAGTTTGTAATAAATGAAAAATTAATAATAAAGAGTAGAAATATACCAGAAAATATTTTGTAATCGTTCGTTTATACATATTTTTAAGTTAAAGGATTAAAATAAGGTAATAAATACAAATTAATATTAAAAATTTAGGGAAATTATTTATATATTTAAATATTATTGGCTAGTACAAAAAGAATGTTTCAAGAAGATATCAATATAATGCATTTTAAAATAGTAATGTATTATATAAAAAAAAGTATAAAATATTACACTGATGCGTGCATGTAACCTCATTTAACCATTATTTCGATAACCACCATTAGCAGCGCCTATTTTTTTTCTACAGATTCACCAGAGCAAAAAGAAGAAAAAAAATTATGAAAAAACTTACTCTCTACTTACAAAAATGAAAAAGAGAGATTTTTTTCTTCCTGACGTTTCCAATCAGACTGCATTTACGTTGGGTAATTTACCTAAACGTAATCTTTCCACTAGTAAAATCACAGAACTCTACCTCCAATGTGGTAGGAAATAGAAACTGAGTACCAATTTGTCCCTTATGACATTTAACACCGGTCTCCCCAACGCAGACATTCTTAACTATCATAAATTTACAAATGTGTCCTCTGGTTACAAAACCAGCCAACTCCTTAATTTTGGAAATTGTATATTTTTCAGTTTTTTTCAGTTCTAAGTAAAAGTTTCCACCATCTAGATACAAAAAACCATGCCAAAACCGATCCATTCTTGTGTTATGTGCGTTTGAAGATCCCTATGTGTTGAAGAAACGGTCAAATCCTAAATCTGGTGAGTTTTAAAACCGGTCATCTCCATTTCTGTGAGATCACGATTTTGATTAGACTAGTGCTATCGTATTTTTTCTCACTTGTGACTACTTTTTCTTGGTGCATACAAAGTTTTTAATAATTAAACTTCGTATTTCCTTTGACTTTACAGAAATTTGTAGAAGAAATATCTTGTAATTAATCAAGGAAGAAGAAAAAATGCCTTCCGAAGTGGAAAAGAAAAAAAAAAGGCAAAGTTCATAGGCAATGTACAACCATTTTGTTATAATGTAATATAAATTGGTAACATAATAGCATCTTAGTTGGCATATTATGAATAATTGATCAAATGTTATTAATTTTATAACAAACTTATGATGATTCAGCAGATTATAGCGATGTGTTTATTTAAGTTTTTCATAATTCAAATGTTTTTCCACTATATCGAAGAACACCTCGTGATTAATGAATTTGGGACCGTTTTTGTTAAATTTTCATAATTTTCTAGAGTTAGTTTTTGTTATGGATATCAATTATTTTTTTCATTATTATTATTATTATTATTATTATTATTTTAATCAGATAAGAGAAATTAGTTATTGTTAAATAAAATTTTATTGAATAAAGCATTTTGTGTATTTTCAACCCAAAATAATCAATATTAACATTAAATTTAGCTCAAATTAATATCTGGTTTGTGGCAAAACCAAAAGAAGTTGCGAAGGTGGCCTCTTTCAAGCGCACCTAGATTCCTAGAAATTACGCAAGCTATAAAATGTAAACCATGATATACACAAAGTTTCCATGATGTATATAATGATTTATAACTTTGTAATGATTTATAACTTTGTAACTATGAATATGCAGAAGAAAAAAAAATGAAAGAAAGAAAACTATGTGCTATAAAAAAGAGTGCGAATCAGAAAAAAAAAAAAAAAAAAGCGAAATCTCACTTTATTTATTTTGTCCATCAATATCTATCAAATACACATGTAGTTCGTTTAACTTTAGTGGCTATACATAAACAAAACATGACAAAGATGATTTTTTTTTCTTTTGAGAATAACTTTTATTCTTCCAGTTACCCTATTTTCCTCTACGAAAGAATGCGTCAAAACTTTTTATTCCCACAGGTTTGTCCGTTTTCATCTAGAAACATAAAAGGTTTTATCCGAACAGAATAGATATTCTTTCTATTTATAGATATTTTCCTTAGATATTTGGATGACTACGTAAAGTAAATATGCTTGTAATATTTCTTAGTTTAATAAAGTTTATATTATTAAATCCAGAACTATTTTAATGTTTCTTATTTATTTCAGCAATAGAAGATTCCATTTTAAAGAAATTCATTTTTATGATTAGGGGTGGCGCGTCACTGTAAAAAAAATCTGTAGTTTGTACAAGACTACTCTGTATTTTTTACAGAAAAGAGCTGTTTTAGAGAAAAAACAATTTTTTTCTGTTTTTTTTAACCCTTTATCTGTTTTTTCCCACTTTTCTGTTTTTTAGCATGCTGAATAAAAAAATTCTGTAATTTTTACAGAAATATCTGTATTTTTAAAAGAAAAGAGCTGTTTTTAACAAAAAACTGATTTTTTCAGTTTTTTATCCCTTTTTCTGTTTTTTTTCCCCTTTTCTGTTTTCCCCCTTTTATATTTTTCAGAAAAAAAAAAAAAAAAAGTCTTGTGTGAAGCAACCACACGACTTCCATTACCCACTATTATACGTATTATATGCACTTTTTGGAGATAATGTGATCAGAAGACACAGAATTAACCTAATGGAACTTTTACAGAAAGAGAAAGTTAATACACGCGTAAAGACATATAAAACAGTTTACATAAACGAGTTAAAAAAAAAAAAAAAAAAAAAAGTAGATTTTTTTTTTTTTTTAGCACCAATTTCCGAGATCTAAAACTGATCTATCTGATCAGGGTGACTATTAATTTTCCTGTAATAACCACGTAAATCATGAGAAAGGATATCTAAAATGGGTTAATGGGTAATTTTCAAAAAATCGTTAGAGCCGTTTTTGAGATACCGGCTTTTACCAAAACTTGGCATATTCAATTGTTGACCGGAAAACAACAATTACATACAAAAGTATATTTAAAAGAGGATAATATTGCAAGTTTGAAAAAAATCCATACAGCCGTTTTGAAAGGAACGCACTTACAGTACCTGAAATTCAGCTATATGTACAGGACGCCTATCAATTTTCCTGAACTAACCAACTATATAATTCGAAAGTACATCTAATAGAATGTTTATATAGCAATTTTGAAGAAAATCGTTAGAGCCGTTTTTGAAATACGGACATACGGTCCCACTTCCGGTCTCCAATGTCCCACTTCCGGTTTTTCAATTTCCCCCAAAATTTAGAAAATCCATCTTTACACCAGACCTGTCTCAATTCTGAAGTTTCGTTGTTCTATCTTTATTAGTATCGGAGATATAATAGTCAGAAGATTCTCCCCCCCCCCCCAACACACACACACATTCACACTGACCAATTGCCAAAGACCACTTTTTTGGACTCAGGAGACCTTAAAACATGTAAATCAGGTGAAATCTCGATATCGAATTTTCGGACCGAATACAATACTTCCAATTACCTACGGTAGTCGGGTAATGGAAGTAAAAATAATGCTAAACAAACATAAGTGCACTGTTCTTTTCTCAGTTAGTTCTAATGAAATGTAATCGAAATCGGAATTCAAATATTACTTATAGTAAACTTCTTTAAAAGTCCACCTCTATTCAAGTTTGAGGTCCACACGGGCCGAAATTTTGACGCCCGGCCCGGCATGAAATCGAAAAATCCGGCCCGACCCGTTTATTTTTTACCAGTGTACGGTCCAGCCCGACCCGGCCCTGCCCGGACAAAAAATGATAATAACAGGCTCGACGCGATTCCAAAATATGTAAAACGGCAACAACAACAACAACTTAAGGATAAACATAGTTAAGATAAAAAAATTCTTTTCTGTACTTGGATTAGAAATTTAATACCAGGAATAAATATAAAATTAAAAATATATATATATGTAGAGTTTGTTATTAATTCTAGTTATTCTCTTTCTTTTTACTTCTATTACTGTTGGTAATGGAAATATTGTATTCGGTCCAAAAATTCGATATCGAGATTTCACCTGATCTACATGCTTTAAGGTCTCCTGAGTCCAAAAAAGTGGTTTTTGGCATTTGGCCAGTGTGTGTGGGGGGGGGGGGGATCTTCTGACTATTATATCTCTGAAACTAATAAAGATAGAACCACGAAACTTCAGAATTAAGACAGGTCTAGTGTACAGATGAATTTTCTAAATTTTGGTGAAAATTGGAAAACCGGAAGTGGGTCATCCGAAACCGGAAGTCCATACCTCAAAAACGGCTCTACCGATTTTCTTCAAACTTATTGTATGAACATTCCATTAGATGCCCTTTCGAATGATATAGTTGGTTAGTTCGGGAAAATTGATAGGCGTCCTGTACAAATATCTGAATTTCAGGTACTGTAAGTACGTTCCGTTCAAAACGGCTGTATGGAATTTTTTTTCAGATTTGCAATATTAATCCTCTTTTAACTATCCTTTTGTATGCAATTGTTGTTTTCTTGTCAACAATTAAATATGCCAAGTTTTGGTAAAAGTAGGTGTCTCAAAAACGGCTCTAATGATTTTATTTTAAAATTGTTACATAAACTAATTTTAGATATTCTTTTTCATGCTTTACGCGGTTATTACAGGAAAATTAATAGTCATCCTGATCAGATATATCAGTTTTAAATCTCGGAAATTGGTGTTTAATTATGTAAACTCTGTTTTATATGTCTTTCCGTGTGTATTCATTTTCTGTTACTGGAAAATTTTTAGTTGTCTATTTCATTCGGTCAATTCTATGTCTTCTGATCACATTATCTCCAAAAAGTGCATATAATACGTGTAATAGTGGGTAATGAAAGTCGTGTGGTTGTTTCACACCAGATTTCTTTTTTATCTCTGATTATTGGTATATGGTTTATGACTCAGACTAATTTAAACTTATTGGCCACTAGTACCATTATCATCACTCAATGTTGTTCTAATAAAGAAAGAAAGTAATTGCATGAATATATAGATTACAGTCAGAATGTTGATATTCTATACTATTAATTTTTATTAATTAAAAGAAAGATGTATATTAATAACTTTAAGGAAGATTAAATTAGGGTTATTGTGGAACCCAATAGATCACGCCTTAATCATCGGAATGCCTTTAATTATATTTTTGGACTGATTTATTTTAATTTCAATATCCACCATAGCGTAATTCCTATAAGATACACCCTATAATCCCTATACACTGCTATTCTTCATTCAAGAACTACAATTTTAGAAATGGCTACATCTCAGTATCTAATGAACATCTTAAGTTTTTTCACTATGTGTTAGTCAAATCTAGATGCGGGTCGTAATTTTTTTATCCCCTTTCATTCATTTTAATTTTAATTAAAATAAATTTATAATTATATTAATATAAATTAATTACATTTTAGAAATTGTAAGCTTGATTGCCATACATTTTAATAAAATTAAAAAATTAATAACCTTAATATTTAATACTATATTACGATTTGATTCGGACCAAAATAGTAAATTTTAAAAATGTAAATGTAGAAAAAAAACACATGTACAACTATAATTAATAGATTGTTTACTTCCCTTGGTGCCAGACTACTGCTAAATCACCGAAAACTTCCGATGATTCATTCAAATAACTCTTTTTTTTGTTGTTGTTCTTTCTTTCTATGCGTTAAAAAAATCCTTTCTGTTCAGTCTGAAGTAAATTATGATTCAGCTTTGTTGCTCGCTACTCTTTGTTCAATTAGTTTTCAAATCAGTCCTAAGTTGAAAATAATATTTTATTTAGACACATAAGTGGTCATAAGTTTATGTAATTTGTGATTTCCGGACTCTATAGGAAAGTATTGTAATTATGTCAAAAATTCCAGTTTGAAATTTTGGTGTTTCTACACGTTTTGAGGTCCCATGAATTCATATATTTACTATTTTTACGTGATGTGTGTATGTATGTGAGTGAACACGATAACGTCTAAACGCTTTGTTCGAATGAGCTTAAAGTTAGTACGTATATTGTAGGTCATGCACGAACCCTATTGATTTTGGTGAACACTTCTAGTTTTTTTACAGGGACACAAAGAAAAACTCTTTATCATTATGGTCTATGGGCCCAAATTTTTTAAAGTGCGATAGCGTCTAAATGCCTTATTCGACTGAGCTGAAAAATTATACACATGTTATGAGTCACTGTCACATGAACTGTATGAATTGTGGGAAAACTAGCGTTTATGGATTTTTTACAGGACACAAAGAAAAATTCTTTATCATTATGATCTATATGGGCCAATATTTTTAAACTGCGAGAGCGTATGCTTTATTCTATTCAGTTAAAAATTTATACAATCATGCTATAGGTCACCGTTGCACGAAGTGTATAAATTTACTACGTATAGAATCTAGCAAGTATAGAAATTTTACAGGAACACAACAAAATATTCTTTATAATTATGACCTATGAGCTCAAATTATTCGAAGTGCCATAGCCTCTAAATGCCTAATAAGATTGAGCTGAAAATTTATATACTTGTTAAAAGTTACTGTTGCTCGAACTGTATAGCTCTTGGTGAATCTGGTACTTATACTCGTATTTTTTTTTTTACAGGAACACAACAAAATATTTTTTTATAATTATGGCCTGTGGGCTAAAATCATCAGAATCTAAATGCCTATCCGATTGAGCTGAAAATTTATATATGTACTGTTGGTCATCGTAGCATGAAACATAAAGATTCTGTTGAATCTAGCACTAAAAAGTTTTTTTTTTATTTTTTTCAAACAGGGACACGAATTAAAATACTTTATCATTGTGGTTTATGGGCTCAAATTATTTAAAATGTGATAGCGTCTAAATGCCTTATCCGATTCGTCTGAAAATTTTTATGCATGTTATAAGTAACCATCACACGAACTTTATAGATTTTTGGTGAGGGGTTTACAGGTTTTAGGTACTTATAGGTTTTTACAGGGACACAACGAAAATTTATCATTATGTTCTATGGGCTCAAATTATTTGAAGGAAATAGTGTTAAATTAAACAGCATACTCATACTACATGAAGAAAAGTACCCATACGCCCTATTATAATTTTCTCTTTTGCTTATTTAACGATTTCTCGCCCGTTAAACAATCGTTAATTACTTAATGTTCAGAAAGCCCATTGGAGTCACTCCAGATTTATTATTACTATTATTGTACATAACTAATATATTACATTTTTCTCGTTAAATATCTTTAATTGAATAATTCAGGCTCTTTTCTGCACTCTTCACATAAACATTTCCTTGTATAGGGAGGTTTTTCTCTGCGCATATACAAGTGTTTCAAAATAGCAACGATTGAATTTTGTTTTTCAGTCTATTTAATATATATATATATATATATATATAACGATCACTTCGTTCAGGAAATTTTATCCTTAGATTGAGTTCATTTTTGTTCTTCGAAACGTACCAGTATAAACGCTGCTAAGCAATGCAGATGATGAAAAAAAAAAAAAAAAAAAAACTGAAGTAAATAAATAAGTAGTTTGAATACAAATTAAGACTAGTATGTTGTGGCCACCACAAGACTTTCTTCTATATTTTCCTATACATATACCAAACAGTAACAATATTAAAAAAAAAAAAAAAAAAAAACGATTTTTTTCTAAGTGATTCAATCAGTAACAATATTTAAAAAAATAAATAAATAAATAAATTACGATTTTTTTTCTAAGTTTTTTTTTTTTTTTTTTTGTTAAAAGTAAAAAAAATCGATAACTTTGTTTTAAATTATCACAGATTTATAGTTCAACCATTCATTTTAAAGGTATTGACGAGATCTTTCGAAAGATACCCATCTTCAAAATTTACCCCTCCCCCCGGGGGTACTTCCCCCCCCGGGGGGAGGGGGGAGAGCGATACACCGATATGCACAGAAATTTTTTTCTAGTTAACTATTACTATTATCAACAACTCATTAATTTTACAATCACAAGTTAAAAATAACTCTCATTATGTACATTTATACGAAATTTTGTCCTATACTGCCATGTTAAAAATTTAGAAAACATGAGATCACAGCGCCACCTGTTGAGCGATTGATCCCCAAATTTAATCAGCACCAATTTATGTCAGGGACCAACTAAATACCAAGTTTGGTTAAATTTCGTTTAAAAAAAAAAAAAAAAAATACGATTTTTTTTTTCTGTTTTTCTTCGTTAAAAGTAAAAAAAAATCGATAACTTTGTTTTAAATTATCACAGATTTATGGTTCAACCATTCGTTTTAAAGGTATTGACGAGACCTTTCGAAAGATACCCATCTTGAAACTTTGCACCCCGGGGGGGACTCCCCCCCAGGGGGGGAACCGATGCCCCCACATGCTCAGTTTTTTTCCTAATTAACTACTACTATTATCAATAATTCATATTAATTTTACAATCACAAGTTTAAAATAACTCTCATTATGCCCATTATTTCGAAATTTTGTCCTATACTGCCAGGTTAAAAGTTTGCATAAAATGCGATCTCAGCGCCACCTGTTGAACAATTGATCCCCAAACCTAATCAGCACCAGTTTATGTCAGGGTGCAACTAAATACCAAGTTTGGTTAAATTTCATTCATTGGTTCGTGAGATACAGCGTCCACAAAAAAGTGATACAGACAGACAGACATTTTCTAAAAACTATTATTTCGTATTCTGGACATCTCAAAACGTGTAAGTCCATCAAAAAACGGAGGTCGAAAATTTTCACGAATTCAATACTTTCTCTACATTACATATCGAAGAAAGTAAAAATGAAACTGCAAAAACAAAGAAAAGCATTTTTAAAAAAATCGAAAAAAAAAAAAAAAAAATCGTGAAAGTGCAACCCCGCATGGTTCAGACTACTTTTCTATCAAGTTTAGTAGATCTGTGAGCTTTGTTGATTTGGAATCGAACAGTAGATTACAGAAATTTCTACCGCCAGATGGCGCTGTAATTTTTTTTAATTTCAATTTCCATTTAAGATTAAATTATTTTTAATACATCATTCGAAATATATTTTAAAGTTCTTTTTCATTATCGAAAGTTTTCACCAGATTTACACGTTTTGAGGTGTCCTGATTAGGTTTTCTTTTGCATCTCAGCTAATTGAATTAGACCGTTCAAAATTGGTATATGTAGGTTAAGTAGGAGGGGCTGAAAGGGTGGGGAAGAAAAAGGCGTGCACCGCGCGCGTATCCCCTAACTTGTGCGCTCGCAACGTGCACGGAACTGCGCTGCCGAAGGCAGTGGGGACCCGGTTCGACTTTTTAACCGATGGGAAATGATTTTTTTTTTTTTAATTTCTTTTCTTAAGAATAAAAATTTGGTTTGAGAAGGAATATGTGCGTGCAGCGCTTGTATACCTTCACACGTGCGCGCGCAGCGCGCATGGGTCTGCGCTGCCGAAGGCAATGGGGACCCGCGGAAGCGCAGACCCGATATGAGTTTTTACCCGATCAGAAATGATTTTTTTAGGGGGCACGAAAGGTCAGGGAAGGAATACGCGCACGGGACTGCGCTGCCGAAGGCAGTGGGGACCCGGTCCGACTTTGTACCCGATGAGAAATGATTTTTTTAATTTTTTTTTCTTAAGAATAAAAATTTGATTTGAGAAGGAATATGTTCGCGCAGCGCACGTATACCTTCACACGTACGCGCTCAGCGCGCATGGGTCTGCGCTGCCGAAGGCAGTGGGGACCCGGTGTGAGTATTTAGCCGATCAGAAATGATTTTTTTAGGGGGCACGAAACGTCAGGGAAGGACACACGCGCAGTGCATGACATACACGCGCAAGTATCCCTTAACTTGTGCGCGCGCAGCGCGCACGGGACTGCACTGCCAAAGGTAGTGGAGACCCGGGGCGACTTTTTACCCAATCGGAAATGATTTTTTTTTTTTTTTTTTTTTTTAATTTTTTTTCTAAACACTAAAAGTTACTGTTAGTGATTCATTAATTATAGTGATTCATCTGAAAATACTGACCCGCGTCTATTTCAAAAGCCGCCAGTTTGTCTATCACTTTACTGTCTTCCGCTGTTTTGATAAGTTAGGAATTGAAAATGGAAAAGTAAATCCCTGAAAGAGATGACATTAAATACATTTTTACTTTCTTCTATATGTAATATAGAGAAAGTATTGGAATCGTGAAAATTTTCGAACTACTTTTTTCGATGGCTTTACACGTTTTGGGATGTCCTGAACACGATTTGATAGTTTTTAGAAAATGTCTGTCTGTGTGTATCACAAATTTTGTGGACGCTGTATCTCACGAACCAATGAACGAAATTTAACCAAACTTGGTATTTAGTTGGACCCTGACATAAACTGTGCTGATTAGATTTGGGGATCAATCGCTCAACAGATGGCGCTGTGATCGCATTTTTTCTAAATTTTTAACATGGCAATATAGGACAAAATTTCGTATAAATGTACATAATGAGAGTTGTTTTTAACTTGTGATTGTAAAGTTAATATGAATTATTGATAATAGTAGTAGTTAACTAGGAAAACAATTTTGTGCATGTTGGGGCATTGCTTCTCCCCAGGGGGGATTTAATTTTCAAGATGGGTATCTTTCGAAAGGTCTCGTCAATACCTTTAAAACGAATGGTTGAACTATAGATCTGTGATAATTGAAAAAAAAGTTACCGATTTTTTTTACTTTTAACGATTTATATATATATATATATATATATATATATATATATATTGAGAATAAAATGGACTTTTTTTTATATATATTTAGTGTTATACTACCTCTCTAATATGGAAATCGTCTGCATTATCATGGAAGGTAATTTTTTTAAATAACAATTTTAATAAATTATCTTTTCTGAGTGAATTTGTATAGGAAAATATAGATGAAAGCCATGCGATGGCCACAACATACTAATTGTTAGTAAAGTAATATTTTATTTCCATTATCTTGATAATAACAATCGCTTGTTATTAGAAATAAGCTAGAATGATGTGGTCATCAAAGAAATTTCTTGTATATTTTCTTATACAAATCATTTATTATTTATTTATTTATTTTATCCATAATGAATGCAGAAGATTTTCATCTCAGATAGTGCTAGTACACTAAATGTCAACCGGAAGTGAATTTTTACCATGCAGATGACATCCTTCTCGTTAAAAAAAAAAAATCTGCAATATTGCAGCCCCATTTGTCGGCGGATATGCTCTTAATTTAATCAGCATAATGTCTCATAATGGCCTTTTCATATATGAAGGTTTGTTTAACTATACGTTATAGAACTGAAGATAAAGCTTCCCTTAAATTGCATAAATCGCTGTATAACAACGCCATCCGTTGCGCGATTGGCACCAAAAGTTGATATGTCAAGGGGCATCTACATATATGCAATTCTGTTCACTAGTTCCTGAGCTATAGCTGAATCTGCGGAAATCGACGTATAGCAGCGCCATTTGTTGAGCGATTAGCACCAAAAGTTGAAAGGCACTAATTTATATCAAGATGCCGCTGCATATAAATTTTTATGCAATTCTGTGCAGTAATACTTGAGATACAGTTGCCACAAAATTTTTGTCACACACACAGGCAGACGGATATTTTCTAAACATGGTCAAATCATGTTCTGGACCTGTCAAAACATGTAAATCCATCTAAAACCGGAAGTCGAAAATTTTTACGAATCCAATGCTTAAAAAATTTTAATATTAATATTAATAACAATAATAATAAAACTTTTTGAACAATTGGCGGTACATAATTTCTGAAGTAGAATTTTGTGTAGGAGCCCATTTTATGTCACTATTTTGTGAAGGAGACTGAAACGGATCAGCTATTATCAGGATCGACCCCTGGTTATAAGTTACTGTCGCACAAACTGTCTATTTTACTAGAATATAATGAATTGTTGATTCTTTTACCCTTTTACGGTAACAGGGACATAAAGAAAGATTCTTTTCAATTTCGTCCTGTTGACACAAATTATTCGGAATGCGCTAATAGCAAAACTTTACATACCATTGCGATCGAATCGGGTAGCAGAGTCATGTTATAAGATCATGCTTGCAAGGACAATATATATTTTCATGAGTGCAACAATTACATTCATTTTAGAAATAGAATTCTGATGCGATAGGTTTCATGGATTGAAATTATTTGAATTTCATTTCAATAATGGTAATTTGTAACTAAAATCAAAAACAAAACTGGTGTAGTTTACATTGTTTTTATTTAAGTGTGATAATTAAGGAAATAGTATGTGCGTATTTCTTATGATTTTTATTAGGGGTGGGAATCGATTAATAGTTTTAACTGGGTTAATCGTAGTTCATTAATCGATTAATCGGTCGATTAATCGGATTTTTAATCGGTTTTCATTTTTCTTTATATAATTTTATTTAAATGATGAATAAAACTCTCATATTGTGTGTGTGTGTGTGTGTGTGTGTGTGTGTGTGTATATATATGTTATTAATAAGTTTGGCTGTTTTTTTTTTGTTTGTTTTTTCAAAATTTTTTGTCTAATCAATTATATCTGTTTCATAGATGAAATTTACCAATTTTCAGAGTAATAATTGATGACTTTAAGTGTTAATTTTATATAAATATTTTCACTAATTCAATTTATTTTAAATCAATTAATTTTTCAATTAATTTTTAAAGAAACATTAAATTAATTTACACATATTTTAGTTTTACATTGCAGGCCTCGTCCATCTCGCTTGTCACTATTTTTAAATGAATTCTCAAAATTTCATATCATTATCATAAAAATCTCAAATTCTTATATTTCAGTTCTTCTTTGTCACTTCGCACTAGAACACAGGATGTTATTTTCTGCTTCTACTTCAATAGTTGCTATTAGCAATTCTGAACAGACAATAAACGCTTAAAGATATTGTGAAACTCTGTTGACATTTCCCCCATCAGAGGGATAGTGGAAATCTCAATCCCTTGTTCTTTTCTTTTTTTTTCTTTTCTTCTTCTTCTTCTTTTTTTTTTTTTAGCATTTCCATTTTTTGAAAGCGTCTGGTTTCTGAGAATACTATTACCCTAGCCAACACTTTCTGTAGAAGGCTACAAACAGATGGTGTTGCTCCCGCATGCACATGAAGTGGCATTTTGTTTAATAACTGTCCTCCCGCTTTTCTCTATCAACAAAAGTGCAACAACTTCTTTTGAGAGGTTTTATTTTTATTTATTTATTTACTTATTTTTATTTTTTATTTATTTATTTATTTATATTATTTATTTATTTATTTATTTACTTATTTTTATTATTTATTTATTTATTTATTTATTTATTTTTTTTTTTTTTGCTATTTCATTATTTGATGAATGTTTCTTATAATGTTTGTTAGCAAAATATGTGAAAAAATATTTTGTAGGCAGAACAGCATTTTTACTTTAATTCATAATTTGAAAATTTTAATCGGATTTTGAAAATTTTTAATCGAATTAATCGATCCGATTAACTCGATTAAAAAAATTGATCGCGACTAAGCATTGATCGATTAACCGAACCGATTAATCGATTAATCGGCACAGCCCTAATTTTTATTTTCTTCTATATGTATATATAGAGAAAGTATTGGATTCGTGAAAAATTTCGATGAATTTACACGTTTTGGGATGTCCTGAACACGATTTGACTGTTTTTAGAAAATGTCTGTCTGTCTGTCAGTCAGTCTGTCTGTGTGTGTGTATCACAAATTTTGTGGACGCTGTATCTCACGAGCCAATAAACGAAATTTTACCAAACTTGGTAATTAGTTCGACTCTGTCATAAACTGTCGCTGATTAGATTTATGGAACAATTGCTCAACAGTTGGCGCTGTGATCGCATTTTTTTCTAAATTTTTAGCATGGCAGTATAGGACAAAATTTCGTATAAATGTACATAATGAGAGTTTTTTTAATCGTGTGTTTGTAAAATTAATATGAATAATTGATAATAGTAGTATTTAACCAGGAAAAAAATTTTGTGCATGTGGGAGCGTAGCTTTCCCCTTTCCCCCCGGGGGGGGGAGTAAATTTTCAAATGGGTATCTTTCGAAAGATCTCGTCAATACCTTTAAAACGAATGGTTGAACTGTAGATCTCTGATAATTTAAAACAAAGTTATCGATTTTTTTTTTTATCTTTTAACGAAAAAAAAAAAATTTCTTCTGATTTGCAAAAAATTGACCTCTTTCGCCATTTAGTGATAATATAATACTGTCAGATAAAACCCGTCTGCATTTATAATGGAAAATAATTTGATAATTTAATAAATAATTTGCATTGAATAAATTTTGTGTAAAATTACATAGAAGAAAGTCATGTGGTGGCCATATCATACTAGTTTATTGACCTTTTAATTAAAATAAAAAACAGAATTAAAAATCTTCAAGGAAATTCAAAGAAAATCGGTTTGGGGGCATATGCATTAGGTTTGCAAAATTGATTCATTTTTTCCAAGTCCAGAAAAAGAAAATGGTTCAAATATTTAAAAATCTGTATCTTCCGTTTCAGTGCATACAGAATGCCATGCTAAACATCCTTTTAGAGGTTGTGAAGCATTCCTTCAAAAAATATATTTCTTTTATCCCTCCCCCCCCCCTCCCCGACCTCTCAGACGGTATTATTCCCTGTCACCACTTGGAGGGGAAAGGACGCCAGTAACTCAAAATTTACAGTCGACAGAAAAACTATTGTAGCACACACTTACTTTTCTCATACATATTTTTTTTTTTTTAGTTTGGCTGCTAATTTTTATTACCAACTAACAGCATGTAAACTGCATAAGGCTAAGACCATGACTCGACAAATATTCAACTCGATTATATTACTCGAAAAAAATCGATAACTTGGTTTTAAATTAACACAGACCATTTTAAAGGTATTGGGGAGTTTTTTTGAAAGATATCCATAATGAATATCTACACCAACTGGGATCTATTTCCCACCAGGGGGGTGTTCTAACGTGCACACACTTTTTCCCTAGTTTATTTTTACGATAATCAATAATTCCTGTTAATTTCACAATCATTTCATAAAAATAATTCTCATAATATACATATTTATACGAAATTTTGTCCTATGCTACACCCTAGCACACAGTCAGACAGACAGACATTCTCTAAAAATAGGGTGATCAAATTTTCAGATGCAGAACAACTATAGAAGCTTTTAATGTTTTTTAAAGTTAATATGAGCAGAAAAATACTTTTCTTCAACACATGAATTATGAATAAAACGAAAGAAAGCAAATAAAGTAAAAGTAACAAAATTCTGAATATTTAAGAAATTTTTTGAAAATTGGGGGACATTTAGGGATAAGCGACAGAAAATGTGGTGCTCAATCGCTGTTTTTGTTTTTTGGGGACAGATGATCAAAACTGGGGACAGTCCCCAGAAAATGGGGACGTTTGGTCACCCTATCTAAAAATGGTCAAGGGGTACATACAAATGAAACACTTCCAGTTGCAAAGCCGTTTGCAAGCGTTCCAAATGTATGACTGTAGTGTAGTCGGCAGCAAAAGTATCCGAGCACTAGCAACAATTCCTATATGAAGAAAGCACACTTAACACTGTTTTGTTAAATAAATCCTTCTCGAATCGTGTTCTTAGACTGACTAAGAACAGGATTCGACAAGGATTTATTTAGCAAAACTGCATTAAGTGTACTTTCTTTACATAGGAATTTTCGCTAGTGCTCGGATGTTTTTGCTGCCGACTGTATTTGCAAAAAACTTGCAAAATTTACGTCATCGAAATTGCAAGCGTTCCGTTTGTATCTTTGACCGTCGCCAATTGCCCATCTGCGCAGCATTAGTGCGACGTAAAACCCAATCACCAATCACCGTTTGTATCTAAACCCAAATCGTTTTAAGGAACTCACAAAACATGCAAATCCATTGAAAACCAATCCCTTCCGTGGAGGATCAAAATTGTGATGGCATGTCTCCGGACCACCTCTAGGGGTGTGTCCCAGACCGTCGCCAATTGCCCATCTGCGCAGCACTAGCGCGACGTAAAACCCAACCAGCAAGTCATTGAAAACCAAATTTCGAAAACTTTCACGAATCCATCATTTTCTTTTTAGGTATACAGAAGAAAGTATAAATACAGTTATATCGTGCTCGAGATTATCAAAGCATGTGAATCCATCACAAACCAAAAGTTGAAAATTTTTACCAATCTTCTTTTGAATGTAGAAGAAAGTAAAAAAAAAAAAAAAGGAAACTTAAAAAGTCTTTTGAAACATTATAAAATTAGTTTGTTCTGGTGATCACAAAACTGTCTTTTATGTGCAAATTATAAAAGTATTACTTACATAAATTATTTTCCTTTGAAATTGGAGACATTTCCCGGAAAATGGGGACATTTTTTCTCCGTGTATGATAAGCTGACCAAATGTCCCCATTTTCTGGGGACAAATGGGGACTTTTTTTTTTTTTTTTTTAAGGCATTTTTGTAAGTTTTAAAAAATTGAGTAAATTATTAATCAATAATAGTTTATTTTTAGTCCTTATTTATTAGGAATGAAAGAAATTATAAAGGTACTTTGATCTGGTCAGCCTACCGTATGAATGACTAAAAAATATCTACTACGTCATAGAGCTTAAGCGAAATGACCTTGAATTTAAAAAATACTTTCCCTCATACAAATATTAATTGGTTTATCTAATAATTTACTTACGACGTGTAAAACCCATTCAATCTGAACCTGAAGGAATTTTCATGACAAATCTATTTCTTTTTTTTTAGTGGCAACCAGTGTTGCCAGATTGGGGAAATTTTTCGCGATTTTGGGGAAAACTTTTTCCCGTGGGGAAATTTTGGGGAGAATGAAAGTGTGGGGAAAATGTTTGGGGAAAAATTTTATTTTGCGGGGAAATTTGGGGAGAAAATCATAAAGCTTCCTAAAAAGTACCGGATTGAAAAAAAAAAAAAAATCCATTTTTTCATGAATTTTTAGGCTTTCAGATGTCCTGTGCACTATTTGACCATAATTAGAAGTTGTCTGTCTGCCTGTTGTCTGTTTGTGAGAGTGTTTGGGTGTTAGTAAAATTTTGTACTTATTTAACTTTACAAATAAATACACGCCAAATGAAGAATTAATCCTAATTCCACAAAGCCTTATATATTTAGTTGGATCATGATGTAAAGCGGCGGTGCTGATTATATATGTGACATATAGTGTCTGTAGATGGTGCTGCTATACTGAGATAACCACAATTTTCAGGAAAATCTCACTTTCTTTAGTAAATTAGAGCATCATACTAGATATGTAAGATGAATATCATGAAACTTTTTACTGATTCAGTTTGAGCGCATATTGCATGAAAGAGGGCGATGCTATGCTGATATTATCTCCGCTTACAAAAATGGTATACTTTAACTTCGATAGTGTATAAATGCATTCAACTTAATATATTAGTTTTTATAAAAAGTACGTTGGATAAATTTTGGTCTGCCTTCGGTAGCGTTTATATAATTCAATAGAAATTTTATTTAACTGACTTCTCGACTAGTTAGACATTTGAAACTTTTAGAATAGCTCAGAACATGATGACAATGCATGCTTTAAATACTTTTAGGCAATTATTTCGAGTCCCCGCTGCCTTCGATATCATTTATATGATTCAACGATTATATAACTTCCGGACTAGCTAGACATTTGAAACTTTTAGAATAGCTCAAACCATGATAACAATGCATTTTTTAATTTTTCGAACTTCAGTTTTCGATGGATTTTCACGATTTAGGATGTCCCAAGCCGGATTTGACTCTTTTTAAAAAATGTCTGTCTGCGTATGAGTGTGTATCACAAAATTTGTGGACCCTGCATCTAACCAACCAACGAACGAAATTTAACCAAAGTTGTATTTAGTTGGACCCTGACATAAACTGGTGTTGCTTAGATTTGAGGATCAATCGCTGAACAGGTAACGCTGCGATCCCATATTCTTCTAAATTTTTAACATGGCAGTGTCGGACAAAATTTCATATGAATGTACATAATGAGTTGTTTTTAACGTGCGATTATAAAATTGATAGGAATTATTGTTAATAGGAGTAGTAAACTAGAGAAAAAGTCTGTGCATATGGGAGCATCGCTTCCCCTCTGGGAAGAATATCCTCCGTGACGTGTAAATTTTCAATATGTGTATTTTTCAAAAGATCGCGTCATCATTTTAAAGACGAATGGTTGAATCATAGATAGGTGATAATTTAAAACAAAGTTATCGAATGGAAAAAAAAAAAATCTGATATTGGCAAAAAATTCACCTTTTTTCATCACTTAGTGATATATTATTCTGTCAGATAAAAATCATCTGCGGAATAATCTGCGGAAAATAAATTATTTAATAATTTGTATTGCATGAATTTTGTGCAAAAGTATACAGAAGAAAGTCTTGTGGTAGCCACATCACACTAGTTTTATACATGCTTTGTTGATAAAAAAGTAATTTATTCTCTCTTTTTTTTTTTTTTTTTTTTTTGTGTGTGTGTTTGGGGAAAATTTTTGAAAAAAACGTCATTTTGGGGAAAAGTAAAACCTATTTTGGGGAAATTTTCAAATTCCTATCTGGCAACACTGGTGGCAACGTAGCACTGTTTTTGAAAGAAGAAACAAGAAACATGGATTCCGTGCATTCTGATTCTGGCCGGCTCGAAACTCTTATCTGTTATATTATTTACCATTTTAATTATGAAGGTAAGTTCATAAATATAATATTTATTGTTAAATAAACTGGGTATTCTGAAAAAAAAAAAAAAATTGCTAATGATCGCAAAACATTTATCGATCATAGAAACAGAGTTTGTTGCTATATTTGGCGTCAGGGAGAATCGCCGTATACCTATGTAAACTCCTCCCAAAAAATGTTCATACATATATTTTTTTTGTAACATAGTTAATAATTGATTTTTAATTAAAAGTTTTGATAAAATTACTAATGAAATATTCTAAAATGTAAGTAAGATTGCAGTGTAATTTAATTTTTCTAGTGTAAACAAAACAATATAAAATGAGTACATTTTAAAAACCAAAACCAAACTCAACATTTTCTGTTTAATTAATCAATATTCCTCTCTTAAAAATCAGCAAATACATTATAATGCAAAAGAGTTGATTTTTAAATTAAATATTTTATGCAAAATGCTTGATGTATTACATTTGTTTTTTATGATTAAATTTTTTAGCTTTATAAAATTTTACAAATTTGTAAAAAGGTTTGAATATTTCTAACCTCTCTCTCTATATAATATATACATCTCTCTCTCTATATATATATATATATATACATATATATATAGAGAGAGAGAGAGAGCTATATCATGTTGTACATAAAGGCATGTATTTTATTCAAAAAGAGTTCATTGAAAAATAAATACCCAGGTATTTTACATCACTACTTAGAGTTTGTATTTTCTCCATTCTCAATTCAAAACTTTTTTTTAGCTTATAACGTCTTAACACATCCTCCATTTTTCCCATCCTCAGGGTGGGAATAATGTAACATAATTTCAAATGCATAAACCTTACATTTAAATTCCAAATATTTTGATTATATTAGAAAAGAAATAAAACAAGCAAGCACATACATTCAGGGGTCGATCCAGGTTTTAAATATTAAGTCCCCTTTTTGTGAAAAAATATTTTTGTGAAAAAAAAAAAAAAAAAAATATATATATATGTATAAAATCAGTATAAAATCATTTTAACAGTAATTCAAAACAACGTTTAATATCAAATTAACATAGTTTCATTGAACCAATTAATTAAAAATAATACTGAAAACATTTTATAAAAAGATCGCTTTTGTAAAACAAAATCTTGTGAAGAGCTCATTTCATAAATTTGAATTTTGTGAAGGGTCCCCTTTTATAGATTTGAATTTTGTGAAGAGTCCCCTTTTATGGTGTGGAATTTTGTGAAGGGGCAGCAAATGGGACCCAGTTTTTGCCTGGATGGACCTCTGACATTGAAGACAAATAATTTTCACAAATAGTTTTAAATGTTAAGCAATAATATTTATGTGATTGTAATTAAACTCATATATAAATCATGTTGCTTTAAATTAGGGATGCACAACCTTTTTGGCTAGAGGGCCACTCTCGTTGTTCAGTAGGATACAAAGGGCCACAGACGAGATAATATAAAAGAATTAAACTGTACAGATATATTTGCCGTGTAATATATACATACACACACATATACACATGCATGTATAAAAAGGTGCACTATCATTGCCAAATGCCTGTGTGCAAAACTTTAGTTTGTATTTTATGTTGCTTGAAATATATATAATATATATATATATATAAATTTTAATTAGTGAGTTAAGTGAATCTTGAAGCATAATAATCATAAAATTATTGAATAGTAAGCAAAAGAATGAAACAAATGTATCATATAAAATACAAAATGATAAATAAAACAAACAAATAAAAAGTATGGTTTGCAGAGAGAGAGAAAAATGTTACATTGGGAGTCACAAAAACAATAAGCACAAATGGAAAGCCTGATAGTGTACCAAAATAACCACTTACCAGTAGATTATTCCATGATTTTTCCAATAAAAAATTAAGGAACATAACTGTGGGTTACATTATTGAGAAATAGAATGAAAAACTTAGCTCTAAAACAGAAATGTGTATAAAACCCAACATTTTCATCCTTTCCCCCCTTCAAAATTTTTTTTTTTTTTATATCAATGCCAGTTTTGCAAATGCAACAAATAAATATTTTTTCTTTCTCTCTTTTTTTTTTTTTTTCTTCTGCTAATGATTTATGTGACCTAAAATGTCAGTCCTTTGGCGGGCCGCAAACTGATGGCTACTGGGCCGCATGTGGCCCCCGGGCCGCAGGTTGTGCACCTCTACTTTAAATTAAAGTGAAGGAAGTGAATATCATTCACTCTCCACATTTAAAAGGTTAGATATATTTCCTAACAAAAAAAAAAAAAAGCATAAAACATTTTTTTATTTTTGCAGGTAACCCATGATGTCACCTGGTGAAATCTAAACTGCACTTGACCTGCAGCAGGTAGCCGTCGAATGCGCAATCTGATGCAGGACTATGCGGGGCCAGTGAAACTTTTTAGGTAATATTTTTATTTTTTACTTTTCTTTAAAATTGTTAATATTGCCTATCTTTTGCAATTTTTGATTTAATTTCACTTTTATACCTTTTTTTAAAATTTTGATGTTCATGTCATGTCATTTCATTTAGCTCATTTATTGAAACTAGGGTTTTCCGGAAAATTTTCAGTCTCTAAATTATGAATGTTTTGTAAAGTAAAACTAACACATTAAAAGCTACGAGTAAACAAAACTATTCAAAGAAACATATGAATAATTATTCAGTTTAAAAAGAAATTAATAAACAAAACATAGAATTTAGAATTTAATAATTTTTAAATATGTATTTAAAAGTAGAAAATTATAATATTTTTTAATGACTGTTTTGCATGTATGATGGCTGAATAATCTACTTAGTAAATATGGTGCCTATGTACGTTTTCTAGCTCTCGGAGACTCTCATTGACTCTTGGAGACATATCATTGCCAACAGCTGAATACCATTTTATTATATAAGAAAAATTGTTATGAGAATTAATGATTTTTTTTTTTTTTTACTAGTATTCTGTTTTCATTTTTAAAAAATCTGGAATTTTCTCCCCCCCCCCCCTCCCAAAAAGAAAGAAAAAGAAAAATATGGCTATGTGTTTCAATAATTTTGCTTTTTTAAATTCTGTTTAGTTTCAGAATACTCACAATTGTTAAATTGGTTCTTTTTTTTTTTTTTTTTTTTAATTATAAAGTGCAAAAAAGAACTTTGATCATTTTTTTCCACTTCATAACTTCAGTATGAAATATTAAAAATTAAATAAATTTTGGGAAAAACAAAGGTAAATTTAATTTTTCTATATATATATATATATTAATAATGAAAACAGAATTAAAAAAAAAAAAAAAATCATTAATTCTCATAAAAATTTTCCCTATTTAATAAAATGGGGTTCAGATGTTGACAGCGATATGTGAGTGTGTCTGACAGCTACAGAACGTTCACAGACACCTTTTTTATATAGATTATTCAACCATTATACATGCAAAACAGTCATTAAAAATTAAAACTTTCTAACTTTATACATGTTTAAAGAACCATTAAATCATAATTTCTGTGTTTTGTTTATTAATTTCTTTTTGAATTGAATAATTATTCATACTTTTCTCTGAATAGTTTTGTTTACTTGCAGCTTTTAATGTATTTAGTTTTATTTTACAAAACCTTCGTAATTTAGAGATTGAAAAATTTTCCATTTCAAATTTTTCTAAAAAACCCGCATCCCTACCTATCCCCCACTGTTTTTTAGGGACGCCCCCTATTTTTATCACTATTCGGTAATTTTATGGCTATAAATTTGATTTTTAGGGGAGGGGGGAGGATTATTTTAACTGTTAAGTATCTTCTGAGGGGCTACAGAGTTGGAAAATTCCAAAACATCAACATTTGCGGCAAGGAGAAATATTAGGGGGAGGGGGGATTTGCCACTGAAATTATGTATTATATTTTTTTAAATCTATTATTAATGTTATTTATTAAACATTATATATTTTTTGTTTTTAAGTGTTAAATTAATTCGTTTTTCATTCCCCAAATTAAATTCATCGCCATAAAATTACCGAACAGTGATAAAAATTGGGGGAGGGGGTGGTGTCCAGAGAAAACGGTGGGTGACTGAGCAAAATGGTAGTCATATTCGGATTCAGAAGGTCATTTTACATAAGAATCAGCAAGAATGGTATCAGGGATATATATATATATATTTTTTTTTTTTTCTTTTCCAGTGCAATGTAATGGATATAATTCTCCATTCAAAAAAATTAATATGGAAGCTTGAGTGGAATTTTTATTTATTTATTTTTTTGTTATTTTTTTCTATTATTATTGTTATTATTTGGGACAATTAATTGTATTTCCTGTTGCTTGAATAAAAAGACTTTTTTCCCCCACTTTAGAAATTAGTTCTAAAAAGTGATTTAAAAATGAAATTGTGTTTTTACATAAGATTTTTCTTTAAAAAAATTTAACGATGCCAATTTTGGGATTAAAGCACTTAATTTTTTTTTTTCTTTTAATTTATTGAATAATTAACAAAGATTATGACAATGTCTTAATTTTTCAAGTCACTTGCAGAACCATAGATAATAAGATGACCTACATCAGAATTGCTGTCTAACTTTGAAAAGCGTAGTTAGTTATATGATCATTTATCATGAATATTTTGAAAAACAGTAATGCAGTGGTTAGTGTTTCAGCAGTACAGTAGTGCATTATTATTATTATTATAGTTATGGTGCCAAATGCTTTATAATTATGTTCACACAAACTTATTGAAGCAATATTCAAAAGTTTGATTACCCAGATAGCACATAACATTGTTATAGCGTTGAAAATAAGTCTGAACAGTGAAAAACTAATTATAACAACGTTATGTGCTACTGGGGTAGCAAATAAAGATCTCTTCTATTATAATAAATAACCTTCTCCTTCTTGAGCATGTTGCTCAAATCATATATGGTAGCTTTCTAAATTATGTCTTTAATACAGGGTTGAGTTTTTGACGTCAAAAAGTGGTTTTTGACATGACAAAGGTTTAAACTGTCAAAAACCCGTCATAAACCTCTACCGTCAAAAACTTATATTGTCAAAATTCAACATCTATAAATGAGCTAGAATCTGGTTAGAAATAGGATTTCGTAATATTTGCCATATACAAGTGAATATCTAAATATTATGCTGTTTATAAATTAACAAATCTGAAAACAATTTGTAGATAATTTATAAAAAATTAGGTAAATATACTGGTTTATAATCTAAGAAATATATACAAAGTATGCATAGATATATTTTGTATGTTTATGTTTATTAATATTTATGAAATTCTAAAATTCCAAAGTTACTTATGAATTTTCACATAAGCCATAAAAACACAGGAATACTGGATTTTTTTTTTTTTTTTTCCTTTAAGTAAAACATAATATATATGGGTGGTAAATAAATATGAATTTGAAAATAATTATATTTATAATCTACATTTATTATACTTATCATTTAATTAATGAATTTTTATCTGTTTATTATTATTATTGATTGCATAAATATTTGTACCTGGTTATAGCTTGGAATATTGGTGTTTTGGGAGTAGGGCTGACTGACTACTCTAGTGTCTTAGGCCTAAGGGGTATTGCCCTCTGTGTGGGTCTGTCTACAGGGTCCTAGTCCGTATTTATACAAGTTTCGGAGAAAAACTCTGAATGGCTAGGCCAATGAGCGCGACCTGGGATTGAACCCGACACCTCACGTCTACCAGCTTTGAGTGTAGTGTACCACTTGGCCGCTGGTGGGCCCTACAGCTTAGACTAATAATTTTTTTAAAAATTTGTACAAGTAATTAAATTTATTACAATTTATACATGTTCAGAAAGCATTCATATTTCTCATGTCTCACGGTAATTATAAGAATTTCAGACACAATTCAAGCTTGTTTAACATTCAGAATTATTTCTTTTTCTTAAAAACTTGCAATATCAGCAGTCATTAAAAAAAAAAAAAAAGTTATATTTTTCTATAAAATATTTAAATACAAAATATTCGGCTATGCATTTTTATTTTACTGGTTAAATACATAATACTAAATGCACAATACTAAAAAAATTGAACTATACAATGTTGTATTGCAAATAAAATGATTTGTCAATCAAAATGATCTATCAATAATATATAAATCATAAACTTTTAGAAGCCTAAAGTTTTGTTTTTATATTAATCAAAATGTTATAATAAAGTTTCTCCAAAAACATTAATATGTTTACCTTTTAAAACATACTTATAAATAATATCTTATTGAAAACAACTATATTTTTAAAGTTTCGCATAACTAAGTTTAACATGTGCTATATTAAGCATAGTTATAAATAAATTTTGTAATGACATATAAAAGTATCACAGCATATTTTGAATGAACATAGAAATAATTCATAATAAAATTTTAAAAGCCTAAAGTTTTGTTTTTTGTATTAATCAAAATGTTGTAACAATGTGTTTTTCAAAGAACATCAGTCTATTTACTTTTCAAAAAATCTTTAGAACTACATTTTATTAAGCTAAGTTTTTATATGACAATTAAATTATAAATATAGGTTTTTGACATGACGGTTTTAACCATGGTTTAAACCATCAAAAACTGTCACGTGTCAAAAACCTGCCAACCCTGCTTTAATATAAACTTTTGTTTGTCACACTATATATCTAACATTACTGTAACTAATAAAAGAAAAGTTCAAATATGTCATGTAAGAAATTTACTGAAAAATTACTTTTTTTTTGGCTTTGAAAATTTTCCGGAAAAACATGGTGGAAATTTTTCCTCCGCACATCACTAATTGAAGCATAAATTTTTGATTTGTATTCAGAGGTTAATTCAGAACAAATTTAGTGCCGCATTGAAGCACTTTCACAAAGGCAATTTTTAGCAATGAGGTACCTTCACAAATTCAACTTTCAGCAACGAGGTACCTTCACAAAGTCAATTCTCAGCAATATAACTGCACACTAAAATATTTTATAAGCTTCACTGCATCAAACACAGAAAAATACCCTCAATTTGAATATTTACTGCAGACAATGATAAATATCTAAGTAAACACCTACTTATCTGGGTTATTATGGTTAAATCATAAATCTAAAAATCATAAATCATATAGCATAAATGATAAAATCGTAAGCTAAACTATAAATCATAAATCATAAAATCATAACTCCAAAATAAATAGCATGTAGGCTGCCATATTATATCGCAAACAATCCAGAACGACATCGTTATCAGTCAAATCGGCGCCAAAGAAAAATCGCCAAATTCAGCTGAGGGGAAATACTATAGTTGTACCGAAAGTTTTGTAGCTGTCTGCAACAGGCTTTTAAAATTTCATAATCTGTCTGCAAAATTTGCGTGTAATCAGGGGTGAAAATGGCTTACACTCAAAAAGCCTGAAAGCTGATTGGAAAAGGGGGGGGGGGGGGAGCTTAACATCAGTGGTGATCTCGTGCAACAATACACAAATATAATTTTACTGCAGAACAATATAGTATAAACAATTCTGTGTATTCATTCATCTCATTCAATTAAATATTTTTTAGCAATGTTTGACACAACACAATATAAATAATTATAAATAATAAAAGTATTAGTTTTAGTTTTGATACAGAAATTTTTTTTAAGTGAATTGTTATTCGGAAGTTGCAGACAAATTTTTTTATCAGGGCAGACAAAAACTGTCTACAAGTTGTTTTTCTGTGTCCGCGACTATGTCGCCGTGTTTCTGCCGCTAGGCTTACTTGATGTTTTCACAAATTATTTTATAAATTTACGAATGGGGTATCATTTTTTAAAAGCTGGATTAATCCCTGGTATTGTAACTTGTATTTTTTAATCAATTTAAAACAAAATATATATAGTATATATATCCTGTCGGGCTCAGATTCTGTATCATCCACTGTCGCCAATTTTCAAGGATCCACAATATTTTTTTTTTTTTTTTTTTCATTATTTTAAAAATTATTATATTTTAATGTTTAAGACAAGGGGAGGGATTCAGGGGGAGTCCCCCCCCCCTGAAAAACTAAAATTTGCATAATTTTCTTATGTGTTTGAGTGTAATTTTTTTGTTAAATGTTGCTTAAATTCAAAATCAATTTTCCTAGATCCGCGATAATTTTTCTTTCATTATTTTAAAAATTATTATATTTTAATGTTTACACCTGAAAAGTTAAGATATTTTGGGTGTAGATATTTCAGTTAATTGATAAATCAGTTAAGCTTTTTTTTTTTTTATGGTGTTTTCAAAAATTGACGCCAGGAGTTTTTTTTTTAACCACTTCATGAATTTGAAGTAAAAATGATTTAAAAATGCAACTGTGATACAAAATATGTAATTTTACCGATTTTTTTTTTTTTTTTTTTTTTTTTTTGGAATTTCGTGATATCTATGTAAATATTAGTTTTAAATAATTTCATGGGAAAAAAAAAGAAAATCAGTAAATTTGCATATTTTGTATTACAGTTGCATATTTAAACCATTACTTTTCTTTAAGAAATTTATGTTGTGGTTAAAAAAAAAAACTTCGGTAATCACAGGTGATTTAAAATGGCATTTTGGTGTGATTTCAGTGCCATTTTGAAAAAAATCGCCAACCAGTGGATGATACAGCATCTGTTCAGTTCCATGTCTCTGTTATTTGCATATGCACTCCTCTACCTTTTTTTTTGGGGGGGGGGAGGAAAGAAGGGAAGCACTTCAGTTATACATGCATGTAGAAATTAAGAAAATTATGTCACTGAGAAACAGATGCTTCCCTTCTTTCCTCCCCCCCCCCTAAAAAAAAAAAAAAAAAGTAAAGGAGTACATATGCAAATAACAGAGACATGGAACCAATCAGAGTAACACAACACGATCGGTAGAGCTTATGTAACATAACAGTTGTCTGTCAAAGCTGTTATATCGATTCTTGTTTCTGCAGTGACATGCTGTTAAGATTAAAATGAATTTGAACATGATGTTATGATAGGTGCATGAGAAAGGAGTGATGTGGGGAAGGAAAAATCCTGAAAATGTTTAATATAGTGCGACTGTCAGGAGTTGGCCCCTGTCAATCAAACGTGACGTAGGCAGCGACGATGCTATTACCTTGAAATCGGTTGAGGGTGAAAAGGGAGGTGGTTTGCTATCTTTACGAGTTTTGTGACATTTTGGCGAAAATACTGTTTATTATCTATTTACGTATTTCCAAATTTGGAGAACTTTTGGGCTTTCTAATACGTTATATCATTAAAAAATATTTGTTACATTATAACTAATTATTAATACGATGAGGACTGTTATGATTGTCTAAACGATATTTCAAAATTTCGGTTTGCAGTCTTTTTTTTCTCTTCCATTTTTTTTTTCTTTCTTTCTTTCCTTATGTCCTAATTTGGACCTAGCACCATAAATAAAACTACCAATCTACCAACCTTTCTTTCTTCTTGCTTTCTTTCTCTTAAAAAAAAAAGTGAAAAGAAAAGAAAAAAAAAAGAAAGAAAAATATGTAAAATTTAAATAAAGAACTGCACTCCTGTAATTATTTTTTTTCTTTCTTTTCTTTTTTTTTTCTTTTTTCTTTTAGACAAAATACACAGAAATTAAAAGCCATTCTAACAGTAATGTAAGAAATTATCTTTCATATTCGTATCTGATGTGTATGCAAATATTCTGAGAGTTTTTGTACATAATACTGTAAATTATGCGTACAGCTCAATTTATTTTTATAAAATTTCCCATTTATTTATTCAGTATTTTTTAAAATGTTTTTCTTTTTTCTAAAAAAAAAAAAAAAAAAAAAAAAAAAGAGTACAGCGTAAAAATTTTTTCATTTTTATTTTTTAAATGTTTTCAAAAAAAATAAAAATAAAAAATAATTTTTTCCTGAATACAAAATAAAATGCGTAGACAATAATTTATAATCCATGCAAACAGCACGATTTTTTTTCTTGTTTAAATGTATTGCTCGAAACTTCTTTATGCAAATAAGGCATTAGTGCTTACTGCAATTTCAGACATCATTGAAAAGTGTTTTTTTCCCCCTTTTAGTTTATGTGCCATTAATTTTTAAATATTAACACATGTTCCTTTTAATAGGCAAAACGAATTTCAGCTAGCGAAAAGTAAAAATTATTGGCTTGATGTGTTATTTTCATGGCAACCTTCTTTTTTCCCCACCCATTCATTCTTTTCACTTTGTGCACCCCTTCCTTAAAGTAAACTCTTCGAAAAGAAGGAGGGACGAAGGGCCAACTCGTGAAAGTTGAACTATAATGTACGTTTAACTGTTTAGATAGTCAATTTATTGAAAGTGACTTTATCAATGTTCAACCAATTATGTTAGCAAAAAATTTTCAGCTCATTTCCAGGGGTGCAGAAAGTGACCAGACCTCTGAAAATTCCCTCAATATCCTTGCAATAATTTTTTTTTGTTATACAAAGCCATATCTTTTGTAATAAGTCTTTTTAAGATAATAAGTATATACTATAACATAAAGATACATGTGTTATTACCATGTTTTTATTAACTTCAATTCTTGTTTGTTTAGTACAAATCTTGCAATTGATTTTTAACTAACTTCCCGACTAGCTATAACTTTGAAACTTTCAGAGTAGTTCAGAACACGGTGAAAATGCATTTTTTTAATATTTTTAACCAACTGCTTCGGCAGCGTTACCAGTATAAAGATTGCAATTGATTTTTAACTAATTTCCCGACTAGCTAGACATTTTAACTTTCAGGACAGCTCAGAACACGTTGACAATACATTTTTTTAATACTTTTAGTCAACTGTTTCAGGGGCCTACTGCCTTCGGCAGCGTTTATGTGATTCAACAAAAAATTTATTTAACTAACTTCCCGACTAGCTCAGACATTTGAAACTTTCAGAATAGTTAAGAACACAGGAAAAATGCATTTTTTAAATACTTTTAGCTTTAGCCAACTGTTTCGTGTTCCTGCTGCCCTTGTCTGCGTTACCAGTACAAAGCTTGCAATCGATTTTTCACTAACTTCCTGAGTAGCTAGACATTTGAAACTTTCATGATAGCTCAGAACACAGTGGCAATACATCTTTTTAATACTTTTAGTCAACTGTTTCAGGTCCCTACGGCCTTTGGCAGCGTTTGTATGATTCAACAAAAAATTTATTTAACTTCCCATCAACAAGACATTTGAAACTTTCAGAATAGTTCAGAACACAGTGACAAAGCATTTTTTAAATACTTTTAGCCAACTGTTTCAGGTTCCTGCTGCCTTCGGCAGCATTACCAGTACAAAGATTGCAATAGATTTTTTACTAACTTCCTGGCTAGCTAGACATTTAAAACTTTCAGGGTAGCTCAGAACACGGTGACAATACATGCGAGCAAATTAAATAATATGTATGAAAAACATTAAATATTGATGTGTGCTTTCTTTCTCCATTCTTACCATAATTTATAAATTCTGTCTCTCCTTTAATTACTCCAAATATTCTTTTGGTCATATTTACAGTAAAATTAGTAAAAAATCTTCAAATTTTAATTTTATTATATGGATTATGCTTAAATTTTGCATACTGAAATTTCATGAAATTTATTCCCGCTTCCCCTCCAACCAAAAAATAATTGATTACAGCAGTGGATTTTAAACTGGTTAAGAGCAATGCGGATTATTAAAACAGGGATGTTTAAAACTTTATGCCGTGAAAAGATTTAAGATGCACATGATCCGTCAAATTTTGACGGGTATTAACTAGTTTTTTATAAAAACAAAACAATTTAACATGAAATTCAGAGGTAGCCCATGAAAAGTTTCACACCTGATAACTGAATAACTCCTTCCCCCCCCCCCCCCCCTTTTTTTTTCCTTCTAATTTAGAATGTATTGGTTTTGTAGAATGGAAAAAAAAAAAAAATAAATAAATAAAATGCAAATTTTCAGATTATACCTATTATATACCTTTAGTTTCATAATTCTGTTCTTAGTCTTTTTGTGAGAGGAAAAATATATATGTAGATTTGAAAAAAAAAATGATACATATGCTCCTGACTTAAATGGAAGAAAAATTATTTTTTTTTTTTCTAATAATGTTAAACGATAACTTAAAAAATCTTCTTCCCCCTATATATATATATGTTACCGCTAAAGTGCAGAAATCAGTTAATCTGCAGATTAGCTAGGTAAACTGCACATTAACTAGGGCGATCCGTTAAAGTGAGGAATTTTTTTTCATTTCTCAAATTACCTAGGTAATCTGCGAATTACCTAGATAATCTGCACATTACCTACTAGGCACTCGTTAAAGTGAAAATAAGATCTCTGGTGTTGTAATTTTACAGCACACTGTGTTGTATTTGTTTTTTTCATTCGGGGAAAAAATAGCTTTCTTTCCTTTTCTTTCTTTCTTTACTTATTTTAATCTGTATGTGTTTTAATTTTTATGTCTTTTAAAGTTATATTTGTTTTAATTTTTTTACTTATTTCATCTTTTTTATTCTGCCAATATAAGTTTGAAGATGTTATGCATTTTTAATATGAAATATAATAACTTTAATAGCTTTCAATAATTCTATTTTATAAATGAATGTTAGAATTATAATATAGTAATGTTTTCTTTTCAAAATAAAAATATTTAACCATTTAAATAAAAAATAAAAAAAGTTTTATTAACAACTTACATTGCTATTACTTTTTTTTTTTTTTTTTTTTTTTTTTATGTTATGCACCAATTTTTAATTCGATAAAGAAATATTAAATTAGACAATTCAGAAGCATTATTTAAGAAGTACTTCAAATAATTAAAACTGCTTTAATAATAATTTTTAGACTGCAGGAAAATTAAAATGACTGTTTTCCAATGCTTTATTAAACAATATTTTGCAGCATACATATTACAGCAACAAGTACAAGTTTAGCAATTATATTAATTTTACAATTAAATAAATAATAATAAAAAAAAACTTTATTAACACATTTTATGTGATAAACTACAACGAAATTATATGAAAAAGCGAACAAAATAAAAATAAAAATGCAATCATGATAGATAAAATATATAAAGGAAACTTGAAATTGAAAGAAACAACAACAAAATGTAATGAAATGCTAAAAAATGCACAAAAATTTCATATTAAGTATTTATTAAAGAAAGCCATAATATTGAATGCCATATTTTTCAGAGTTAAAAATTAAAACTTTTTTTTTCAGTAAGTAATAGTAATTTAAATCAATTTTTAAATAAATTAGTTTTAAAAAAGTTGTGTTTTAATAGTTTTATTTCGGGAGGAAATAATTACTGTGCTGTAAATTTTAATATTCATAATTCAAAATGAAGTTTCAGGAGATAGAGTGTTTAGATTAAGATTAGATTTCAATAATAAAATGCAGTGCAGACCCTTATCAAACTTATATTGACAGAATTAAAAAAGAGAAGAAATAAAATCAAAATTAAAACAATTATAACTTACTTGTTACTTTAAGTTTTGTGTTGGTCATGATAAGAAACCTATAATAACCATGTCTTCGATGCTCCAAGTTTTGCGTTTACTAATTATCATAGGCGGAAGCGGAGTGGAAAGGATGAAAGTTTTGGTTTGTGTTTGAAGGTCATTCGCGTATATGTATCACATGACTGTTTGACGTCATAGTGAATGTAAAAAAACTAAGGCTCGAAACAAACATTTGAACTTTAACGACACAGAAGCCGCTAATCCACAGATTACCTAGTTAAAACGCAGAAAACTCTTGATTCCACACTTTAACGGGTCATTTTAGTTAATCTGCACATTAACGGATTTTGAGCTTTAACGGTAACATATATATTTGTTAATAAGGTTTTACATTGGTTAAAAAAAAAGAAAGTATCTATTAAAAAAGAAAAGTTCGATACGTCGATAGATCATGAATTTTTTTCTATCAAGTCAGTAGATGCCCTGAATGAGAATATACTTTTGGAATTTTTTTATTTCATTGAATTTTCATTTTATTAATATTTTCATTTTTGATTATGAGTATTTAATCGCTTATATAGATATTTTCAATTTCAAATTTCTCAAGTTTTCTTAGGGGTTCATTTAAAAGAGAATTTTATAAGGTTTTATTTGATATACAATTTGAATATGTTTCATTAAAAGGTTTTATAAAATATTAAAATTTAAAATAAAAATAAATATAAATTAAAGGTAGTGTTTTTTAAAATTTATACCAAAAAGCTATACAACCTGAACTTTTTAGAGTTGGCTTAAATGCATACATATATATAGAGAGAGTTGTAAAATTCTCGAGAATAATTGAGAATTTTCTCACTGAAGATATAATAGTGGGTAATTTTTAAATTTGTGCTCTGTACAAGTATTAATTTATGTGCAATAAGTTAAAAACTGTATGAAATTATTCTTTTAATAAAATAATCAGGTTAATTAAATCTATTTAGTTGTATATATTAAAAAATTAATAATAAAATAAATCCTCTTCAAGGCTAAAAGGTGAAATCTTATAAATTATTGAAGATAAATTCTAGTGATATCTCAAGTAATAAAGGGACAAATCATTATGAGATTTTTTTATTTCATTACAGACACTTATTTTTAAAAGGGAAATTTATTGAAAAATATTTCTAATTATTTAATGTTTTTGCTTTAAAATGTTTTACACTTATCTGTATGAAATAAAAATGGTTTTATTCAACATGTACTTAAAGGATAAACATTTTTATATGGGACTGTTCACAGTAAAAAAAAAAAAAAAATTGTTTTTCTATATAGAGAGAAGTGACAAATTGACATATGTGGCACACAATATAAATTATTAAAATAAAAACAGAAACAGTTGAATTTAAACATAAGTAATATCGATGACAAAGAACTACATGGGTTGTCAGTATAAAGAAAGTAGCTTGAATGATCTGTTATCGAAAAATGAAACTGACTATTAACTTTGATTCTAAATTTTGTGTAACAAGTTAATTACAAAATAAAATTAATATCATTTTTAAGCTATTTGTTATTTTAGTTTTTAATTTAAATAGAACATACACTACCTTTCCATAAATTACCCAGCACTTTCGATTTCAGACTTTTTAAAAATATCTCAAAAAGTACTAAACAGATTGTTTTAAAACTTTAGGAGTGTAAAGAGCATGTTTCTTAAGCCAAAAGTGAAAGGGGGGAACAAGTAAAAAATTAAAGAAAAATGAAAGTGTTTGGCATTACCCTGTAAAAGTATGGTTTGATATTCAATCTGGCTGCAGCATGTGGCTATGGGGCTGTTCTTTATTATCTATGTAAATTTTTATGTCTCTACCGCATGTAATCAAGGAGAAGTAAAGGTTTCTTTGAAAAAAAAATGCAGAATCAATTTTCACGTTCTTTTGCTATAACATGCAAGGTAACCCAGAGCAAAGCTATTTTTAGGAAACTTGACATACAATATTTGACACAGCAAACTGCAATCCAAAAAAAAAAAAAAAAAAAATTAAATATCTGATGAAATATGAGAATTTTTACTAAATTTTTAACAATGCATGTGTGAGATTTAGCGAAATTTAATAACCAAATGTATTGAACTACTCATGTAAAAATCCCAGACAAGTGTTGTGTAAACTCAAGAAGTTCTATGCTATAGAATGAACTGCTATCCAGTTTCTTTCTACCCCCCCCCCAAAAAAAAAAAAAAAAAAAAAAAACTCAACTATAAGGGGTTTTACTCACTTTTTTGTTTTGATTCAATGAATGGTAATACAGTTTTCAATGATTGTAAATAAATGATTAAAAAAAACTTTATAAATTTTTTTGGGGGAACAGCTGACATCTCCTTATATTATTAAAATCAGTACGCATCTGTCTGTCTGTCTGTGAGAAATGCCTTGTAAGCGCTAAAGCTCCGGCGCTAATGGTCGCATCACATCGCCTCGAAACCGGTGTCGACAGACGCAGAATTTCTTCATCTCAACATCGCGATAATTCACTAAGCGATGCGACCTAATTAGCAGAGATATTAATTAAAACGTTGAGCTATGTCGATCGAAAAATGACTGAGAATTCAAAGCTATTTGCTTAAAAAGAGACATTGTTACGGAAAAAGTGGAAAATAAATTAGAAATATCAGTCGTATCGTTACAAATTTGGTATCAAATGAAAGGGCAGACTTTTCTCAATCCGATGGTTTAAACGGCTTATTGATCAAACAATTAGATTTTTTAAAATTAACTAAACTAAAAAAATGATGGCAACAAATCAAAAAAATTTTAATATTGCAGACGATTGTCTACAGTCTTGAACGGAAAGAGAAACATCTGGTATTTAATGAGGTCACGTGTTTTGGTACTGCGATTAAAAATTGCAATTTTGAAAAGGCTTCAGTTTTTCAATGTCGCATACAAAACTTCGTATACATCCCTAACATCACAAGACAGCCTTGCAGTTCAAATTTCATCGAATTTCGAAAAAATTTACATTTTATTTGGAGATTAAATTTTAATTAAATACATTTAAATAAAAAACTTAGTTATTTACTTCGTGCGTCGTTTTAGATCTTTTGAAACCGGGCACCCGGTCCTCTTCAGAAACGAACTTTTGTGCTTGAAACTTGAAACTGAGTTTTCCTCTGTTGATTTTTCAGCAGATGGCTCCATGCTCCGTTTGGGACTACTGCGCCGCTGTCATTGCATACGTCATAATTCATAGATATTTCGATCGATTCACGGTACATCGCATAAATTTATAATTTTCATAATCGGCAATTTTAGTGGTTTTGTCAAAGTCTATTTTAATATTTTGTTTATTGTGTGTTTTGCCAGGTCGGTATTATATTTTCCGGTTTTTATGAACCCGGATAAAAAATAAACCCGGCTCATATATTGGTGTTACTAAGCGAAAGATTAAAACTAGGATTAACGAACATAAAAATGACATAAAAACAGGAAAATATAATACCGCCCTGGCCAAAACACACAATAAACAAAATATTAAAATAGACTTTGACAAAACCACTAAAATTGCCGATTATGAAAATTATAATTATGCGATGTACCGTGATCGAAATATCTACGAATTATGACGTATGCAATGACAGCGGCGCAGTAGCCCCAAACGGAGCATGGAGCCATCTGCTGAAAAATCAACAGAGGAACACTCAATTTCAAGTTTCAAGCACAAAAGTTCGTTTCTGAAGAGGACTGGGTGCCCGGTTTCGAAAGATCTAAAACGACGCATGAAGTAAATAACTAGGTTTTTTATTTAAATGTATTTAATTATAATTATACTTCGTTTTTTCTATTTGTTATAAGATTAAATTTTATTCTAATACACGTATTTTGAATTCTAATTATGATTAAATTATTTTTAATACATCATTCGAAAGATATTTTAAAGATCTTTTATATCATTGAAAGAGGAATTCGAGATTTCAACCGATTTACACATTTTGAGGTGTCTTGAATCGGTTTTCTTTTGTATCTGAGCTACTAATTAAAATAATTTCATAACTAATGCATTATTAGAAAGCTTTGTTGATTTGGAATTGTACAGTAGATTAAAGAAATTTCTACCGCCAGATGGCGCTGTAATATTTTAAAATTTCAATTTCTAATTATGATTAAATTATTTTTAATACATCATTCGAAAGATATTTTAAAGTTCTTTTATATTATCGAAAGTTTTCACCAGATTTACACGTTTTGAGGTGTCCTGATTAGGTTTTTATTGCATATCAGCTAATTGAGTTAGACCGTTCAAAATTGGTATATGTAGGTTAATTAGGAGGGGCTGAAAGGGTGGGGATGAAATAGGCGTGCACTGTGCGCGTATCCCCTAACTTGTGCACGCGCAGCACACATGGGACTGCACTGCCAATGGCAGTGGGGACCCAGTCCGACTTTTTAACCGATGAGAAAAGATTTTTTTAATTTTCTTTTCTTAGTAATAAAAATTCGATTTGAGAAGGAATATACATTCACAAGTGCGCACGCATGGGTCTGCGCTGCCGAAGGCAGTGGTGACCCGGTGTGAGTTTTTACCCGATCAGAAATGATTTTTTTTTAGGGGACACGAAGAGTCAGGGAAGGTATACCCACAGTGTGTGTAGCTCCCACAGCGTGTGTAACCGCTAACTTTAGCTCGCTCAGCATGCATGGGACTGCGCTGCCGAAGGCAGTGGGGACCCGGTGTGAGTTTTTACCCGAACATAATTTTTTATTTTTATTTTATTTATTTTTTTTTTTAGGGGGCACAAAGTGTCAGGGAGGGAATATGTGCGTGCAGCGCGTGTACCCCTTAACTTGTGCGCACCCAGGACTGCGCTGCTGAAGGCAGTGGGGACCCGGGGCGACTTTTTACCCGATCAGAAATGATTTCTTTTTTTTAATTTCTTTTCTTAAGACTAAAAGTTACTGTTAGTGATTCATTAATTATAGTGATTCATTTGAAAGTACTGACCCGCTAGTTCAGTTCATTAAATGGCACAGAATTTTTTAAGTTCTGTTTGGGGTTTTGTAATACTTGTTTGGAGTTTTTATGTAAGTAGCTCAATACATTTTTCTATTAAATTATGCAAATAAAATTTTGCTAAATCTTACACATGTGCAGTTAAAAATTATTTAGTAAATACTTTGATATTTTATTAGATTTTTAATATTTCTTCAATTTGATTGCAGCAGTATGCTGTGTCTAATATTGTATGTTGGGTTTCCTGAAAATAGCTTTGCGCTAGGTTTAACACCTTGCATGTTATAGTTAAAAAAGTAAAACAAAAAATTTTTGCAATTTTTTAAAACCTTTATATCTCCCTGATTGCATGTGGTAGAGACATAAAAAATTATACAGCTAATAAAGAAGAGCCCCGTAATCACATGCTACAGCCAGATTGCATTTCAAGCCTTACTTTTTACAGGGTGATGCCAAACACTTTCATTTTTCTACAATTTTTTATTGGTGCCTCATTAACTTTTGGCACAAAACTTAAACTGAAATGTCTGAGGTATAACACATTCTTTAGAGGTATAACACGTTCTTAATTTTTTAGAAAATCTTTATGAAAAGAATACTCTCTTTAAATGTCAAATTTTAGTGATGATTTTGTTACAAATGCAAATCTATAGGCGTTAAAAAAATGTAAATTTGTATTTTAATATGAATAATTGTTATTTGCTATTGATTGCTTTCTGTCATGGAATAAGTATTTAAGAATATTCTCGATTCTCTGAATTTGGAGCTTCAGAGAATATTCTCACCTCACATCTCTCTCTCTCTATATATATATTAAATTCCTATTTGCTTTCTCTGGCGTAGAAATCTTCCTATCTTTAAAGCTGCAAAGTTGGCAGCTATGTAATGTAGGTCATCTAAATTTTTTGTATCTATACTTTTAAAGAGGAAATACTTTAATTCTATTGAAATAAAATTATTTTAAAAAGTGTTTTATAATAAAATTGCTACTCTCATGATATAAAAAATAGCTATTAACTAAGTGGTTACTGATGAAATTGATATACTGGCCACTGGCCTTTTAAAGAATTTTTCCAGTTTTGCCCTTTATCATTAAATATACTACCAAACTGAGTTTGAGTGATTTAAGTTCATATGAGAGTAGCATTGCAGTAAGTGTAATCATTTTAGTTTTTTTCTAAAGCATCCAAGACATCAATATCGGACATCATGGCATGAGACATCAAATTTGAGAATGTTATTTCAATGTAATGGTGCATACAGATTTATTGTTTAAAATAGATTTATTTATTCACATAGGAAAAATTTAATATGTTATTCTTATTTAACTTGCTAAAGTAAAAAAAATATTTCTTTACAGGTGTTTTCTAGGAATAAACCCAAATCGAGGGTCGAAAGTAAATCCAGAACTAAAAAAGAAAGACTGTCTGTATAAACTCTAAAATTTTGAATTTGAAGAAATCTGTATCAGAATGGATAATTGATTGCGTTGATAATTTGTATTTTATGTGACTTGATGTACTATGTTGATGTAAACTTATATGCAAATTGATTTTTTTTTTTTTTTCCCTGATGTGAATTTATGTATTCAGATGTTAATATTCATAGGTTAATCAATATATTTTATTTGAATAAAAATGTTGTATTTATGAATTTGAATAAATATCTTAATTTTAATTGCTTGTTTTTTTTTTTTTTTTCTTTTGCCTTTAAATTCTTAATATATTGCTGATAAAATGTAGTAAAAAAAAATGTAGTAAGTAAAAATAAAATGTAGTAAAAAAATATATATTGGCATGTTGGATTGCAGACAAATTTTGTTTTGCTGCAGATAAATACAGGAAGTTCTGCTTCTGGGGTTTAAGTGTAAATATGTTTTGGCATACAGTGCATCTGAAAATTATCGAGACAGGTGATTTTTTAGTAGTAAGAATTAAAAAAGCTTGAAGTAATAATCATGAAAAAAAAAAAAATAATAATAAGTATATGGAATCTGTATATAAGTGTATTATAACAAAGAAATATAGTATAAGTTTTACAGAATTAAAAAAAAAAAAAAAAAAAAAAAAATGCTGTCTCAAAATTATGAAAACTTTTCGAGTATTTGGTATTTAAATTCAAATTTTGGATCAGTATCTTTTAATTATCTTAAAACTCTTATCAGACATGTTCAGGGCGAGAAGTTGGAGAATGTGTGGCTGTAAGAAAAAAGTTTTTGTCTATTTTTTTTTTTAAATAATAGATAAAGTTTTTGTCAGAAATTAAAATAATAAGTAGAGCAGAGTGATGGTGCTAATTCAGCCATGCATTCTTCAAACTCTAATTCTAAGCTTGCCTAATAAGATTTTCAAGATAATTCAAAGGAATAGATCCAAAATTTGAATTTAAATACCAAATAGCATAAAATATCTCTATTTTTGAGACAGAATTTGTGTTTTTAATATTTTTAGAAAAATTCTATGAAACTGTACTAAATTTCTTTGCTATAATACACTAATATTTTAATTCCATATGCTTATTATTTATTTTCTTTGGGATCTCCTTTCTCTTCATTTTTTTTTTTACTTATTTGAAAAAAATCACCTGCCTGTGGGATTTTGAGATGCACTTTAGTTTGAGTTTGACTTCATTTTGCTTAGTTGTTATAAAACTTAGTTGTGAAACTTTTTAGGCATAAACTACAGCTAATTAATTTTTTAAAAGTTTTAGCTTATGGGCTTTGTACATTTCTAGCAGTATGCCACTAAAAAAGGGGGAAAAAATGATAAGGAGTGCATGTATAATTAACCCAATTAAAAAAAAGGGTACTCCCATTTTTTCCCTGTCACATAAAGAATATATATTAAAAAAAAAAAAAAAATCACGTGGAAGAAATTTTAAATGTAGTGCCTATTTGCGAAGGAACACAATAGTAATTGCATGACTACTAGGTAAAATTTTCACAATTTTTTTTTTTTTTTCACATTTTTCTTATTTTAAATATTTTTCCATTTTAAATCCTGCACATGTTGCACTGGACTTCTTTAACATAAATGATAAAAATATAATATTGTATAATTTACTACTATGCACCAAATTTTTGTAACATAAACGATAAAAATATAATGTTGTATAATTTAGTACTAACATACTATGTTAATGTACTATATAATATATGTTCATTACTAATATATATCCTAATACAGAGTCCAAATATAAAGTCTTTTTATAATTAATAACTGTTCTTTAAATATTCTAAAATTCTGTTTATATGCCCTTTACAACAAAAAACTGGATTTTAATAATTATTTAGTGTTGTTTTATTAAATGTTTCATAGTCAATAGATTCTCATAAAATAGTTTTAATTATTGTCCCTCTACATTACTTAACAGTGTTGCAGTGTTAAAGTTTACAGAATCATTTTTTAAAATTGATTTTTATTTATATTTTACATTCCTTGAGTTCCACAGTTTTTATTATATAAACAAACAACTCTTCTTTTGCTTTTATACATATAATTTTTTACTCTGATGTTCTCTGTTTACTGTGTCCTATGTTTACTCTGATATAATAAGATAATTATAATTTTTTTCCATAGGGGATTTTTTTTTTCTACAGAGTAGTTTGAGAACCTCCAATATTTCTCAAAATTCTTTGTTCATGTTCTAATAATGTATATAATATTTGTTATACACCGAAGAGTCATTACATTATGACCACCTTCCATCTGTAATAATGGGCTCGCCCAGGAACAGAACTACTGCGCGTGTGTACAGCTGATGTTGGAGTATATAAAGCGGCTATGCATTGTCTTTCCAAATATAGTGCGATTAGCGACATAATGAGAAAAGCAGTTGATTTATAAGACTTCGATAAAGGTCAAATCGTTATGGCTCAGCGACTGTTAACATCAAAATCGGAAACGGTACGTTTAGTGGGCTGTTCATGTTCAGTTGTTCTGAACACATGTCAAAAGTGGTGTATGGATGGTGAAATGACAAGTCGCCGGCCAGCAGTGTGTTGTCCATGATGCATTGATTCCAGAGGAGAGCAGATATTGTTATGTATTGCTCGCTATAACCGAAGAGCTACAACAGCCGAAATCACCACCAGCTACAACAGTGGCGACCCAGACAGTGTTTCACAACACATTGTGCAGCGTACATTGCTGTGTATGGGCCTACTTATGTCCCTGCACTGACGGAACGTCATCGCCAGTTGCGTCTGCAATGGGCCAAGAAACATCGGAATTGGACATTAGAAGAATGGATGAAAGTCGCATAGTCTGACGAATCTCGTTTTCTGGTCCATCACATTGTGTGCGACTACACCAATTTCCAAAGGAAACCCTCACTTCCGGATGCACAGATGGACAGAGATAAACCGGTGGCAGGGGCATTATGGTGTGAGCAATGTTTTCATGGAGCACATTAGGACCCATAATCAGCATAGAACCCCAGTGGCAGAAAGTTTTGTAGCTGTCTGCGACAGGCTTTTAAAATTTCACAATCTATCTGCAAAATTTGCATGTAATCAGGGGTGAAAATGACTTACACTCAAAAAGCCTTAAAGCTGATTGGAGGGGGGGGGGAGGGTATCATCAGTGGTGATCTTGTGCAACAACACACGAATACAATTTTACTGCAGAACAATATAGTATAAACAATTGTGTGTATTCATTCAATTAAATATTTTATAGCAATGTTTGACACAACACAATATAAATAATTATAACAAAAGTATTAGTTTTAGTTTTGATACAGAAATTTTTTTAAGTGAATTGTTATTCGAAAGTTGCAGACAAAAACTGTCTGCAAGCTGTTTTTCGGTGTCCGCGACTATGTCGCCGTGTCGCGGTGTTTCTGCCACTGGGCATAGAACAATCCCTGGTGTATGTGCACTACGTGAACATGATTGCAGACCAGGTTCACCTATTCATGACAACAGTATTTCCGGCAGGGGATGGTGTTTACCAACAGGATAATGCACCATGTCATAAGGGTCGAATCGTCATGGAGTGGTTCGAGGTACATTCTAGTGACTTTCAAGTCATGTCTTGGCCTCCAAATTCACCTGACATTAATCCAATAGAGCATTTGTGGTCCCACCTGGAAAACCTAATTCGTGCTGCCACGCTACCCCCTTGCAATGTGCAGGAATTGCAGGACCAGTTGATGCACGCTTGATACCAGATACATCAGACTATGTATCAGCACCTTGTAGAGTCAATCCTACACTTGGGTGCTGGCAGTTTTGAAGGCTAAAGGTGATCCTACATGTTATTAACAGGGTGGTCATAATGGTGCTATATTTATATGTTTATGGGTGTATATTTATATGTTTATTGTAAAGCAGCTATCACACAGAAGATCCTACCCTCTGAACTTTACGCTAATACCTCTCCGAATAATCGAGCATCAGGTAATAGGGTTATTTTGAAGACTAAAATGAATTCATAAAGGCATTAATAATTGGCTACTAATTGCTCACTATTTCATGTTTTAAACACACTCTGATTTTCTCACACTCCGATTTGTTGAATACGAGCTAACATCTAGCGTAGGAGATTTAGTCAGTCATAAGTTTGTCATTGACAAAGGTAGGAAAGGGAAACTAATCACACGATGCATTTTCGACTGTTTGTCTCTCGAAAAACCTGTTTCAGGTGGTTTCGGGAGAGAAAGTATCTGATACTGCTGATCCCATGAGAGTACGTGAGATAGCAGCTTAAGTTAGATAAAAAGTGGATTTTAAAATAAGGATTTTGATAAAAAACACTTGAGTTTTTTCAAGTGGGTTTTATTGAAAAATACCACTTAGGCCAGCTTGTTGACCTAAAAAGATTGCATAACCTTTGCTCACATACACACAAAAAAAAAAAAACTGTCAGCCAGGATGCCAGTAAAAAATTGTATTCTTCACAGATAAAAAGTATTTTTAAAACTGGTTTTCGGTTTTTAAACAATTGTTGTTATATGTTATGTTTACAGATAACAACAGTTAAACTAATGAATATATTCTGTAAATGTACGGAAAAAAATCTGTATTTATGTAAAAAAATACATGATTTCTCTGTAAAATTACAGAATATGATTCATTTTTATAAACAGTTTTTTCTGTGATGCAGACAGATTTTTTTTTTTTTTTTTTAAATAGTGAAATTCTGTTATGTTTGTAGGAAAGAGCTGTTATTTTAGCAGAAATACTCTGTAAGTTTACGAAAAATCTCTCTTTTTTTTCTGTAAAAAATACATGTTTTCTCTGCAAAAAAATTTAAAATAATTCGGTTATAGTAACATTTTTTTCTGCAAATATAACAGAATGTCACTGTTTAAAAGACAAAAGAGATCTGTTTACATCACAGGAAAAAAATGTTTTAAAAATGAGTTTTCTGTTTTTTTAAACAGTCAAATTTCGTTGAACTAACAGACGAATTACATTGTTTTAATAGAAGAATTACGTTACTTTAACAGAAGTATTTACGGAAATATTTACAGATTTTCCCAATTTTTTTTTTAAACGCTTTTTTTCTGTGAAGAAAACGGGTTATGATTGGCGTCCTGGCTGACAATTTTTTTCCGTTTTTTCGACAGTTTTTTTTTTACAGTGGCGTCGGTGCATCTTCGTTACTATTATTTTCATCAAATATTATTTCTTGTTAATTAATGGTGCCCTTTTTATAAGAATTTTTTAAATATAATACAAATGTTTTTAATAATAAAACTACTTATTGTACGATGGGTTATTTTTACTATCTATTGAAATACATAGTTTTAAAATAATTTCATATTTCACAAATTATGTATTTTAATACTTAAAAATCTTTATTTTTAAAGATTATTATTAAAATTATTATTATTATCCATCAAACGTTCATTGATATTTATTTATTTTCATAAAACTAATTTCAAAAATTTTACCTTTGTAATTAATAACTTACTTTCCAGGAAATTTACCTACAAAAGGATTTCAATGTATATTTGCATTTCATTAAATCATAAATATTTCAGAAAGGAATTGTTCTAGTAATTGAATACTGATAATTATAAATACTGGTAATAAGTAAAAATAAGAAAAATGTTTTATTCATTGAATATTGTTTTTAAAGAAATAATTTTATGTTAATAATTTTTATATCACATAATTATAAAATGTTAAGACCTACATTGTACGAGCTATAATAGTCAGATTTTGTTAAAACTTTTTTGTACGTTTTATGAACATGGGGTAAAGTTAAAAATGTAATAGTGTATACTTCGACAAATGAATGTCTCTAGGCAAATTTGGTTCATTGTAAAACGTTAGTAATCTTAAAATGATTCTTCTCTATGTCTTTAGGGGCGGGGGGTGGGGGTCGAGCGTTACTAATAAAGTCGTTTTATCAGAATAAAAACAGTAGTTTTTTTTTTTTTTTTTTTTTTTTTTTGCCTCGCTATAAATTAATGACGTTTGAGTCTTACATAAAATACCTCAATAGATGCAGAGTTTCAAAAGTCCGATAACTGAATTTCAGAAGGAGTGTGTTGGTAAAAAAGGTGCAGAAACGGATTTTAACACTTCAACCCCACTGGAGCGTCCCGGGGATAAATTTAATTCACCAAATGTACAAAGAAGTGTTAAATTTATTGAAGTGCGCCACTGGATTTCTGTGATTACATTCATATTTTAATGTAATTTTATGTATTTTAAAGAGCATATTTTCAAAATTATTGTGAATTTAATTTAAACTAAGGAACTGGACTTTTCACTGTATTTTATATCGTCACCTCAACTCCACTGGTACACATGTGTGCCATCTAGAAAGACCAGTTGTACATACATGTCTCACTTCCCCAATAACCCCTACATTTAATTTTTGTTTTTATTTTTGTAGAATAATGTTAATTCTATTTTATTTGACCTACTAAAGTATACTAAATTAAACAACTGAAAATAAAAAAAAAAGTTCTTGTTGTGGTCGGAAAAATGTCCTTTTCTCAATATTGAATATGATCTGGCTTCATCTCTATTTTTCTATAGCACAAAAATTTCTGCGTTGCAAAATTTCCTCCATACAAGTTTTAAAATGAACGTCCTGTAGAATCAGACAAGCGTACTGATTTGGTCCTATTTATTTTGTCCAAATTAAATGCCACCAATGCATTAGTTTAAAAACTTTTAATTCAGACGTTGCGCGTTTTAACCCATACGGAGCAGTACACAGGCGTGCTCTATACATGGCACTGCGCATTCTAATGTTGCTCATGAAGAGTTTCTGCATTCGAAGTACATTGTTGCATGGTGTATATTTAGTGCTGATTTTGGTTTAGTCATCTTGCCTTTGCGTAGAACACTCTTCATATCCCTAAAACATGACCATCTCTAGTTCCCGTTATTATGAAAAAAAAAAAAAAAAAAAAAAAAAACTTCTACAGCAGCCACTTACCCCTGCTTTATATAGTCGAGTTTGTTCAACGACTACCGTCTTCGTGCAAGATGATGCTAAGCTGCACGTTGATGTACCATTGAAAAACCTGTTATATGGAAATGGTTCAACAATTACAATAAGAATTTCTCTTAAATGGTCTACCATTCTTCAGACTTGAATCCCTCAAATTTCCTGCTACGGATTTCGAACCCTCATGCCTATGTAGAAATCATACAGATTATCCCGAGTGCATTACAAATATAATGCATCATGTTAATGCAATTGACATAGAAAACTTTCGCGCTTCTTTTCAATGTGTACAAAAAGTTTTAAATATGTGATTTACGTAAACAGAACGAATATTAAAGAATTGCTGTGATTAAGTAAAATTTTGTATTTCCAATTCATGTTTTCTGTTCTGCATGCGTCGAGGTTTCACCTGGAGCTCGAATTTCGATTTATAATTTTTAAGGAATTTTTCCTTTTCTCCATGTTCCATATAGCACGTATTAACAACGAAAAAATTTTTTTGTATTAGATGTAATTATTGGGGTGCTGTACTATATTTTATCATGTCGACGAAAATTGCTTAGGAATAAAAATTAATTTCTTATAAACATACAGTAGACAACATAATTTTTGAAGTTCAGTCTTCAGTTAGGATTTTTTTTATAATATCGCGTCGTTTTGATGTTCTGTAAAGAAAAATCTTTAGCGGTTGTTCTGCATGTATGTGTGATATCAGAATACATTATAAACAAGAAATTGCAGTAAATTCAAATTGTTAAGTTGAAGTTCATATAAGGTTGTCACTTGAACAATTTGATCAAGATTAGTAAGCCTCAAGGAATAATGCAGGGGAAAGTTGTATAAATAATATGGAAAAAATTTTTAAATTTAATCTACTTTAATCTTTAATCTTTAAAATTTTATTAATATCCTTGAAATTTTGATAAATAAAGCAAGTATATTTAAATAGGGACTGAGGTGTGGTGGCTTCACTCACAGAGAATTATATGTAAAATAATACTGTTATTAAACTTATTTTAAATTGTTTTTAAACCAGGTTTATATATAGTTCATATTATGTTATTCCTTAATCTGTAAAATATTTTCATAGTGTTAGAATGCAGCGTGAGAAAAAGCCGTGTAAGTTACACAATACTTTTTTTACTTTACATTTAGAGCAAAATTCATGGGAGACGTTAAGTTTCTCTAATTATAATAAAGCAAAATTTTTGTTGAAATAATAATAATAAATACATAAATAAATAAATAAATAAAGGTTCTCAGCACTCTTGGTAAAAAGTCTTCTATTTTAATAAAACAATAATAATAATAAGAAGAAGAAGAAGTCTGAATAATTTTCTATTATTTTTAGGCATATATATGTTTTTATTGATATATTTTAGACTTTATTTTTATTTTTTTATTTTTTTGCTCAAACCCCGTATATATCAAGTTATTAATATATATATATATATATATATATATATATATATATAGATATATAGATATAGATATAGATAGATAGATAAATAGATAGATTATAAAGTTTAAAAACCCTAGGTATATCAGCTACCGTTATCTTAAAATAACGCGTTTGATATTGAACAAAAACATTCTAATATTAAATAATAATGATTAGAATAAAGTAGGTCCAAGTTTTTATTCCTTAACCAGAAAATATTTTGTTCTAATTGAACCTCTCTAATATTACTCTCCAAATTTAAAATGACTGAAGTCAATGTGAAAAATACAATTTTTCATACACATATATCTCAGTCCAGAGTTTTTTTTTTTTTTTTTTTTTTTTTTTTTTAATAGCTCACTTAATTTTGTTTTAGTTTAATTTCGCGATTTTTGCAAAAGAACTTTTACTATCTAGGAATTTTTGAAACAGACGAATAAGTTTGTGAAATATATTCTTACTCTAAATTCAATAGCGTATGTATGAAACTGAGTATGTATCAATTATTGCATATAAAACAAATTATATGCTTAAAATAAGTCCCGATAAAACATATTTCTAATGCACATGTATATTTTATTTTTGTTTTTTTAATTCTTATTTATTTTTAAAAGTTTATGTTTGGCTAATTAATACTTATTTAAAAAAAAAATAAAATACTGTACTAAAGGGTTTTTCTGAGCGCGCTGCTAAAAAAAAAAAACATTTCTAACCATTTGTTAAAATGTTGTATGGTGTTATAAAAGTCAATCATTAAAACGTCATAAAATTGGAAATCCAAACTCATACTGGATTTCTTTTAGAATTTTCCGTTTGGGGAATTGTTCAGGTAAGAATTTAGCTAGATTAAGGTTAATGAGTAAACGAAAATAAACAAATTTCGATTACTTCTTTAGTGATAATGAGAAAAAGATGAAATTGATTTTCATTAAACGACACATAATTAACCTTTGTAAAAGAAAATGTTTTTATTTTCAAATAAAGAAGGCTTTTGAATTAATAGAAAAAAAATTGCCATTAATTATTTTTTATGACTCACAGTGAGAGTAAAACCAACAGAAATTTAATTTAATTTTTTTTTTTTTTTAATAATCTGGGTTGCAGTTAAGAAGTTAGATGGGAATTAACGGCTGAGGGAAAAAAAGAAAGGAAAACAAAAACAAAAAAAATGAAAGGTAATAAGATTTTTTTTTTTTTTTTTAAGCATAACAAATAACATTTTTATTCTAAATTTTGAGCATATAAATGAGTATCATTTAACCCTTTCGCTACATGAGCCTCAGGAGAAAAACCATCACCACAGCCCAGACGTCTTACTATTTAAATGTGATAAAATTGTCATTTATTTTTGTGGGATGTATCTATAACGTTCTAACTAAAACCAATAACATCCTCTATCTATTTTATTGTTTTATAACATAACCCGTCTGTGTGCGACACGATTTGATGCAAACAATTATCATAAACTGATAATGAACACCCGTCACATAATTGTGACGCGGGCTCAGGTAAGAAAATCGGATCGTCACATATATGTGACGCCGGTAGCGAAAGGGTTAAACACTACCTTATAAAATTTTTATTAAAATTACTATTAGAAAATTAAACGAATGTGACCAGTGTTTCGGAGACTATTCAAAAAAGTGGTGGACACGGTTTCTCGTAAACAAATGCACCGATCTTATCGAAATTTCGCGCACGTTTTAAAAATAGAACTAGCTGGCTTCGCCCGCTAGCGGGTCAGTATTTTCAAATGAATCACTATAATTAATGAATCACAATAATTAATGAATCACTAACAGTAAATTTTAGTGTTAAGAAAAGAAATTTAAAAAAAAAATCATTTGTGATTGGGTAAAAAGTCGGCCCGGGTCCCCACTGCCTTCGGCAGCGCAGTCCCGTGCGCGCTGCCCGCGCACAACTTAAGGGATACACGCGCTGCGCGCGCGTATTCCTTCCCTGACCCTTTGTGCTCCCTAAAAAAAAGCGCACAACTTAAGGGATACACGCGCTGCGCGCGCGTATTCCTTCCCTGACCCTACGTGCCCCCTAAAAAAATCATTTCTAATCGGGTAAAAACTCGCACCGGGTCCCCACTGCCTTCGGCAGCGCAGTTCCGCGCGCGCTGCGCACGCGTATTCCTTCCCTGACCCTTCGTGCCCCCTAAAAAAAAATCATTTCTGATCGGGTAAAAATTCGCACCGGGTCCCCACTGCCTTCGGCAGCGCAGTCCCATGCGCTCTGCGCGCGCACAAGTTAAGGGATACGCGCGCGGTCCACGCCTATTCCTTCTCCACCCTTTCAGGCCCTCTTATTTAACCTACATTCCCTAGAATAACGAATGTTTCGTATATGGTTTGTTATTTGAATCAAAAGATAAATAATAGAAAATTCGAATAAGAAAATGGAAAAATAGATTGTCTTACCTGATAATTTTCTGAATATCTTTGAATTTCTTTACATTTAAACTTTGAATTCGTAAGACCATTAAAAAAAACGTCCTACGCTATCCAAAATAACACAAAATGTGCGAAGAGTATCCTGATGCCATGCCGAAAATTGAAACTGCATTATCGTTTGCAAATTTAGTCATTGAGTCAATATCCAGCGAATTTCTCGGTCGAAGTGATGACGTCATTGGGCGTCTGGTTCAGAGATTCTTTGCGTATAGGCAAGCGAAACATTTTCTATGTTAATTGTCCATTGGATTTTTTGAGAAAAAATAATTCAAAATTAAAGGAATTTCTCTCCCGATTTTATTATCCGTGTTTGAGTGTAGGTATATATAAGTAACTTTGGACGTCCATTGGATTTTTTGTGAATTATACTTTATTGTGAACAGCATATTATAAAGCTACTGTTCAATTTTCATGAAAATATCTGGATAAACAAAAAAATCACAATTTTATTAGGAATTATATTTATCACGACTCATGTGACCAAAACAAAATGTAAGATTAAGTTTTGTATTATATTTTGCACTATTTTAAAATGAGATATGCCGTTGAAATTTCGTAATATTTGGTTTTAACGCCCAATAATTCGATTGTGAATATTTTGGAAAGTGTAGAATTATTAGGAGGGGGGGGGCAGAAAAAAAAAGAGTTACAGAGTTTGGAATTGGTATTATTAGATTTTAAGGCAAGACAAATCGATGGAGGATATTTTCAAGTGTAAAATTATTAGAAGGGACGGAAAGAAAGGGGGGGGGGCAAAAACGTATAAAAGGAACGGTTGTTTCGGAGAAAACAACGGAAAACCCAGAACGCCTTTATTCTTTTATATTTTGCAGAGTTTCTAATTCTGATACTCCTTTCACATTTCATACTATGGATTTTTAACAGTATTTAGCCCGGAATTACGCATGTTTCGGAGAAAACCACGAAAAAGTCAGACATAAATCGTCAGACATAGTGTTTATATAATTTTTGTATCTCAGCTTCCAATTAGCATAATTTAATAAGTAATATGTCATTTTGAAACCTATTTGAATTGAATTTCAAGAGCAGACGCCACAAATTTCTGTCACATTCCATTAGCCGACTACCATAAGTAATGGAATACGACATTTCACGTGATTTACACATTTTAAGGTGTAATAATTAGGTTTTCTTTTGTGTCCCAGCCACTAATTAAAATAATTTCATAAGTAATACATAATTAGAAAGTTTTGTTGATTTGGAATCGAACAGTAGATTACAGAAACTTCTACCGCCAGATGGCGCTGTAATATTTTAAAATTTCAATATTTCAAATTCTAATTATGATTAAATTGTTTTTAATACATCATTCGAAAGATATTTCGAAAGTTCTTTTATATTATCGAAAGTGAATTTCGAGATTTCACCTGATTTACACGTTTTAGGGTATCCTGATTAGGTTTTCTTTTGCATCTCAGCTAATTGAGTTAGACCGTTAAAAGTAATTTAATCATAATAAGAAATTGAAATATTGAAATTTTAAAATATTACAGCGCCATCTGGCGGTAGAAATTTCTGTAATCTACTGTTCCATTCCAAATCAACAGAGCTTTCTAATTATGTTTTACTTATGAAATTATTTTAATTAGTAGCTGAGACACAAAAGAAAACTGATTCAGGAGACCACAAAACGTATAAATCTGGTGAAAACTTTCGATAATATAATTCCACTTTCGATAATGTAGCAGTACTTTTAAATGTGTATCGAATGACGTATTAAAATATCTTTCGAATGATGTATTAAAAATAATTTAATCATAATTAGAAATTGGTGAGTTTCGGAAGAAACCACGGAAAACTCCGAACGGTTAGGGCGAATGAGAGTCCTAGCCCGTATTTACGTGTGTCTCGGAAGAAACCACGGAAAACTCCGAAAGGTTAGGGCGATGAGCGCGACCTGGGATTGAACCCGGAACCTCCCACTCTTGGATTAGAGAAGATTAGACATCAGTCTGTTGTTATCTACGGCAAAAACAGTTTTTATTGCTAGCCAAATAAAAATTTAAAACTCGATTTAATTAATAAAAAAAAAGATGTGATGAGTTTTAATAGCTGAAAAAAAAGATTATTTTTACTTATATATGTTTATTTTTTTTTTTTTTTAACCCAATGACTTATTTGCGTACTGGGTTGAGCTTAAAAATTGTAATTAAGCGAGTTTCGGAAGAAACCACGGAAAACTCCGAAAGTTTAGGGCGATGAATACGACCGGGATCGAACCCGGAACCTCCCACTATTTGATTAGAGAAGATTAGACATCACTCTCTTATTATCTACGGCAAAAACAGTTTTTATTGTTAGCCAAATAAAAATTTAAAACTCAATTTAATTAATAAAAAAAAAAGATGTGATGAGTTTTAATAGCTGAAAAAAAGATAATTTTTACTTATATATGTTTACTTTTTTTTTTTTTTTTTTTTTTTTTTTAAACCCAATGACTTATTTGCGTACTGGGTTGAGCTTAAAAATTGTAACTAAGCGAGTTTCGGAAAAGCGCGTGCGCGCTGCGCGTGCACAGCTTAAGGGATACACGCGCTGCGCGCGCGTATTTCCTCCCTGACCCTCCGTGCCCCCTAAAAAAAAATCATTTCTCATCGGGTAAAAACTCTCACCGGGTCCCCACTGCCTTCGGCATTGCAGCCCCGTGTGCTCTGCGCATATTACAGCGCCATAAAAACGATCTGGCGGTACAAATTTCTGTATTCCACTGTTCGATTCCAATTCAAAAAAAGTTTTCTCATGATGTATTACTTATGAAATTATTTTAATTAGTAGCTGAGATACAAAAGAAAATTAATTCAGGAAACCTCAAAACGTGTAAATCTGTTGAAAACTCTAAATAAAAAAAGAACTTTAAAATATCTTTCGAATGATGTATAAAAAATAAATTAATCGTAATTAGAAATTGAAATACGCGTATTAGAATATTGCAATGTGACCTCGTAAAATACCAGATGTTTATCGCTGTTTTTTTTTTTTTTTTTCTTAGCTTCCGTCGAGAAAAGAAACTCTTTGAACAGGTTGCCATGGTGATGAAACGGACGTCTACATTATTTGATTACGGTTTTCATTTTCGAATGAAGTAAAGCATTTTCAATGGTTTAGAGATTCAGAATTTCGTCGAAAACTGCCGCGATACTGAAAATTAAAAAATTTATAACTCATTCAGTTTTTAAAATTTTCTTACAATCTTTTGGGAATTTAAAGGTTTAAGCGAGATCTATATAAAAAAAAAAGAAATGATTTATCTCTAAACGCTTTTGAGTTATAAAATGTTTTTTGAAAAAATCGATGTTTCGTAAAATCTAAAAATATGGATCGCTAATCCGTATTTTGTAAAAATGTTTATATGGTTCGAAAGAGGATTAAATGGCCTTTCTTTGTATACCAGTTTTTAAGAAATGGAAGAGTTACTCGGTCGTACAGGGCGTTTCGAAAAAGACAATCGCGAAAAAGAAAAATTTTCGACCCTTTTTAAAACTTTTTTTAAAAATATAAAAAATCCGTATTTTTTAAAAAAAATAGTACCGTAAGAATCGGTAATAAATGCTCTTTCTCGTGGTACAGGTGTATTTTCGATATCTCCAACAGATCGGCAGCGATGAATTTAGAAAAACCCACGAAATTTCCTCTTTCTGCTTCTTCTTTAAAGGTAATCGGTAGCGGGCGAAAATGGCGGACGCCTCCGATTTCGAATCGTTTTTTCGTTAGACAATGGTCGACATTTTAATTAATATCTCAGGTAATTAGGGTCGCATCGTTTAGCAAATTAGATAACCCAGATCTGCGATAAATTCTCTGTCCATCGGTACCTGTTCGAAGTCCGTGCGACCGTTAGCGGCGGAGTTTTTGCTGCGTCAAGCCGTTTCTCACAGACAGACACACACACACACACACGCGTACAGATTTTAATAATATAAGGAGACTAGCGGGTCAGTATTTTCAAACGAATCACTATAATTAATGAATCACTAACGGTAACTTTTAGTGTTAAGAAAAGAAATTAAAAAAAAATCATTTGTGATTGGGTAAAAAGTCGGCCCGGGTCCCCACTGCCTTCGGCAGCGTAGTCCCGTGCGCGCTGCGCGTGCACAACTTAAGGGATACACGCGCTGCTCGCGCGTATTCCTTCCCTGACCCTTTGTGCCCCCTAAAAAAAAGCGCACAACTTAAAGGATACACGCGCTGCGCGCGCGTATTCCTTCCCTGACCCTACGTGCCCCCTAAAAAAATAATTTCTGATCGGGTAAAAACTCCACTGCCTTCGGCAGCGCAGTCCCGTGCGCGCTGCGCGCGCACAACTTAAGGGATACACGCGCTGCGCGCGCGTATTCCTTCCCTGACCCTTCGTGCCCCTAAAAAAAATCATTTCTGATCGGGTAAAAACTCGCACCGGGTCCCCACTGCCTTCGGCAGCGGAGTCCCGTGCGCTCTGCTCGCGCAAAAGTTAAGGGATACGCGCGCGGTGCACGCCTATTTCTTCTCCACCCTTTCAGGCCCTCTTAATTAACCTACGTATACCAATTTTGAACGATCTAACTCCTTTGGCTGAGATGCAAAAGAAAACGTAATCAGGACACCTCAAAACGTGTAAATCTGGTGAAAACTTTCGATAATTTAAAAGAACTGTAAAATATCTTTCGAATGATGTATTAAAAATAATTGAATCATAATTAGAAATTAAAATATTGAAATTTGAAAATATTACAGCGCCATCTGGCGGTACAAATTTCTGTATTCCACTGTTTGATTCCAATTCAAAAAAGCTTTCTAATGATGTCTTATTTATGAAATTATTTTAATTAGTAGCTGAGATACAAAAGAAAACTAATTCAGGACACCTCAAAACGTGTAAATCTCGTGAAAATTTTCGATAATTTAAAAGAACTTTAAAATATTTTTCGAATGATGTATTAAAAATAATTTAATCATAATTAGAAATTGAAATATTGAAATTTGAAAATATTACAGCGCCATAAATGAAAATTGATTCACGACACCTCAAAACTTATAAATCTGGTGAAAAATTTCGATAATTTAAGAGAACTTTAAAATATCTTTTGAATGATGTATTAAAAATAATTCAATCATAATTAGAAATTGAAATATTGAAATTTGAAAATATTACAGCGCCATCTGGCGGTACAAATTTCTGTATTCCACTGTTCGATTCCAATTCAAAAAAGCTTTCTAATGATGTATTACTTATGAAATTATTTTAATTAGTAGCTGAGATACAAAAGAAAATTAATTCAGGAGACCTTAAAACGTGTAAATCTGTTGAAAACTTTGAATAATATAAAATAACTTTAAAATATCTTTCGAATGATGTATAAAAAATAAATTAATCGTAATTAGAAATTGAAATACGCGTAGTAAAATATTGCAATTTTTAATCCCAGTACCAAAAACACATGACCTCGTTAAATACCAGATGTTTATCGCTTTTTTTTTTTTTTTTTGCTTCCGTGGAGCTCGAGAAATGCTCTCTCTGAACTGGTTGCCATAGTGATGAAAACCGACAGCTGCTTCATTTGACGGAATTCAATCTGGAATGAAATTCGCGATTTCCAATGCTTTAAAGGCTAAAATTAAAAAAATTATAACTCATTCAGTTTTTGAAATTTTGGCTCAATCTTTTGGGAATTTAAATGTTTAAGCGAGATCTATATACCAAACAAAAAGAAATGATTTATCTGTAAACGCTTTTGAGTTATAAAATGTTTTGCAAAAAAATCGATGTTTGGTAAAATCTAAAAATATGGATCGCTAATCCGCATTTTGTAAAAATGTTTATATGGTTCGAAAGAGGATTAAATGGCCTTTCTTTATATACCAGCTGTTAAGAAATGGAAGGGTTACCCGGTCGTACAGGGCGTTTCAAAAAAGACGACCGCGAAAAAGAGAAATTTTCGACCCTTTTTAAAACTTTTTTTAAAAATATACAAAATCCGTATTTAAAAAAAAAATGTACCGTAAGAATCGGCAATAAATGCTCTTTCTCGTGGTACAGGTGTATTTTCGATATCTCCAACAGATCGGAAGCGATCGCTTTACAAAAACCCACGAAATTTTCTCTCTGTGCTTTTTCTTTCAAGGTAAGCGGTCGCGGTAGAAAATGGCGGTCGCCTCCGATTTGGAATCGTTTTTTCGTTAGACAATGGTCGATATTTTAATTAATATCTCCGCTAATTAGTGTCGCATCGTTTAGCAAATTAGATAACCCAGATCTGCGATAAATTCTCTGTCCATCGGTACCTGTTCGAAGTCCGTGCGACCGTTAGCGGCCGAGCTTTTGCTGCGTCAAGCCGTTTCTCACAGACAGACACACACACACACACACGCGTACAGATTTTAATAATATAAGGAGATTGACTAATGCTTGAATAGAAGGTTTTTTTTGGATTATAACTAATTTTACAAGGCTATTCGTGAAGTAAAATGTACTGAAAATTGTCCAGTTTTTGCTGACTTATTAGATCTTTAGATAAAATTTCTTAATTAGATCGAGAATAACTCATCAAAATATTTTACCAAAAAATTAACATTAATTCTGCCACTGAAAAGGCGTTTCATTACTTAAGTATAGCCACCATCTTTTATTTATTAATGTTATTTTTTTTTAATACCACATTGATTAAGAAATTTTATTTTATTTTATATAGATAATGGAAATATCTGCAAATTTTTATATTTCTTCTAAAAATTTCCTGTAGCTAAAGTACATTTAGCTTGGTAGCAATGGGTAACTAGTCTGTATAGAGGTTATACATTGTCATTACAAGCCTTCTAGAAAAAATTTTATATTTGAAGTGACCGAAATGTTAATAGTGATGCTTACACGAGTATACAAGGCACTTGGAATGCAATGAGTTGAAAATTTGACCGAAGTTTTAGAACAAGCTACAGAAACTGCACATGATTGATCGAAGTTTTCTACGCGCATTACCTCAAGATTCGAAAACTCATTTTTAATAATATAGAATACTGTTAAACAATCCTTTGTTTGAGAGTACCACTGTGCAGCATAATTATAGTGTGCACAGTAAAATAATTTTGCAGTAATTTTTTCTTATGTGTGCAGTAATTTTTAGAGTTTGGAGTACGTGAAGAAGCACGGTTCCTGAAATAATCAAAAGTAATCAAACAAATTTTTAAAAACATGATGAACGAAATACCAAACCCTGCCTTTTTAAAATTACCCATAACGTTTAGACCTATTGCTATAATAAATAAAGTTTGAACATATTGTCGCAATTTGTAATTTTAAATTTATGATTGTGTGCATTTTGTAAGTACTGTTTTTAACCCCATTTCTTATTTTGAAATTAGTGACACCGCGCTAATTTACTCACTCTTTTCCTTCAAAAAATTTAGTCGCCGTATTCTATATGGAAAATCATACGAAAATTCTATATTGGAAATCCTATATAGAAAAAACATTAAGTTAGAGTGACCATATTTTTTTTTCATTGAATTTGAGGACAAATATGACGGTGTCCTCGAATTTCAAGGACAAAAAAAAAATAATTAAATAATTAAATAATCAAACCACCTTAAACTGTAAAATTTTAGAACTTTTTGTGTATAAAGCATCTAAAAGAGCTTATTTTAGCTTTTTTTATTACACACATAATACATTATTATAATAAAACATTAATAACTAATAAAACATTAATAATACTCTAAATGTGTTTAATGAGATCTTAATACTTGTAAATAATTTAAAATTCAACAGACTGGGTTCTCGATCCTCCCTGAGGCCTCCTCCGCCTGCCCCCAGAAGGGAGTACCTGGTTAGGAGATCCCTCGGGATCATCAGATGTTTCCCCCATGGCCACATTACTGCCAATAACCACGCTGTTTGACAGTGGCCAGTGGGTGCAATAAATCAATCTAAGTAGGAGCACCAGAAAAGTATGAATTAGATTGAGGAGAAAGAATGAGAGAAACCAGCGATAGTTCTTTAAATAAGTACGCTTTTTTGGATATTCTACTTTGTAATTAATAAAATAATTGTAAATGTCATAAAATGCTCCTTCTAATGACAGAAACATCTACAATTTATTAAAGAAATTGTAATTTCTGCACGTTACTACCTATTCAGAAATGAATTTCTAAAATGGTTCTGTCCTATCCAAATATATCCTCCGCCATTCGATGTGTTATATATATATATATATATATATATATATATATATAAACTACTTTAACTAGAAGCACTTAAAAAATATCAATTGAACTGAGATGAAACTATGAAAGATGCCGAAAGATGCCAGAAATCGTACTTCAAATAAACTATGAGTTGTATATTTCATCATCATCATTGTGTATTTCATTAAATATCAATTGAACTGGGATGAAACATTGAGAGATACCATCAAGAGTTCTTCAAATAAACATGATGTTTTAGATATTTTATTATGAGTTGTGTATTTCATTATCATCATTGTGTATTTTATCAAATATGAATTCGAGTGGGATGAAACAATGAGAGATAGTAGCAACAGTTCTTCAAATAAACATGATGTTTTAGATATTTTATTATGAGTTATGTATTTCATTATCATCATTGTGTATTTTATCAAATATCAATTGAACTGGGATGAAACAATGAGAGATACCAACAACTGTTCTTTAAACAGACATGATGTTTTAGATAATTTGTTAGGAGTTGTGTATTTCATCATCATCATTGTGTATTTCATCAAATATCAATGAAACTGGGATGAAACATTGAGTGATACCAGCAATAGTTTTTTAAATAAAAATGGTGTTGTAGATATTTTATTATGAGTTGTGTATTTCATTAGTTTCATTATTTTACATCTGCCATTTCAAGTACTAGAACAAAATATTTTATGATTTGGTGATTTTCTGTATTATTATGGATAAAGAAATATACACAATTTCACTTTTGAAAGGATTTAGAAAAAAAAAAAAAAACTTTATTGAAATTTACCAAACAGTGTTATTTACAAGATTAACATTAAAATTATTAATTTGTTACGCACTCATACGTTAGTTTTAACAACTTAATTTATTTTCCATTATTTTCCATTATTTTCTATGTATTATTTTCTATCTTTTTTTTTTTTTTTTTTTTTTTTTTTTTTTTGTAATTCTTTGAGGTAATATTCTTTTATTTATTTCTTATACATATAAATTCTGAGAAACAATCAATATCTCCAGCAGAATTTTAACAATGTCCAAATTCTGACATTGTTTTCCTACTTATACTGCCTTAAAATATATTGCTAAATCAGTTGTAATAAAAAATAATATATAGATAGATATATCCTAAAGTATTGTCCAATTTGGAAAATCATATTATTACATAAATGTTAAATGAACCATTACATTTCTTTAATAATATTATCAGATAGCTTTAAGATATTTTGACGTCTTTTACTACAATTCATAAATTTCGAAAAAAAAAAGAAACATTTTATTCTTCAATGAACACTTTCGTATAATAAGATAATTTAATATTGTTATTTGGATTTCATTACTACTATACATAAAAAAAAAAAAGAAAAGGTTGATAGTTTAAATCATTTACCATTTAATAATATTGTGTGTAATAAAGTTTTTAAAGTTACAAAAGATGAAAAAAAGCTTTATGTTTAATCAGTGAAATATACCAGATGATGCCAATCTTAGATAAAGTAATAAAAAAATTATCTCTTTAGTAAAAAACATATAATATTCAAGAGCACTATTAATACAATAACTTACAGAGATAATGCTGCAAGGTATTAAATGCGGTCCTGTATTAATAAATTGGAATTTAATTTTTTTTCAAAAATAAATTATAATTTCAAAAACATACTGTGTTAATTTAAACCTCTGTCAATGGTGAAATTATACTCCATTTAACCATTGGCGGAAGGAAAATTGAAAAAAAAAAAAAAAAAAAAAAGCAAAAGAAAAAAAATCAACTCACCTTAATTTTTTACATGTGAATCTGAGAATTTTACTAAAAATGTAATATTTGCGTAAAGATCAGTTACAGAATTATGACAAAAAGTATAAACAAGATTAAATTTTTCCTAGGTATCCATTACAAAATCGGAAAAAAATACATTTTGACGGCCATAAAAACAAAGAGAGACAGACAGACAAAAAAACTGCTAGTGGTTGAAAGATTTCCTCCGTAATAAACCTATGTAAAAAATTCAGCTTTTTATCATAAAATTGTATAAAATCTAAAATTGTGTGATTTTTAAAATCGGAGCTATTGAGTTCTTCTTTAACCTTTTCGAGAAAAAAATCTATATTGGATATTTGTTTCAATGTAATTATTTTTAAGGGGAGGGTGGGTATTTAAGATAAACTCCTTTAAAGTTTTAAGAAGAACAAATATATATATATATATTACTAAAGAAAATTAAATTGAATGACGATCAGAAATTAAAGTAAAAATTTAAGGTAATATAAGGATCTTATTCATACCACTAAATGAATAAATTTTATTGTTTTTTTTTTTTTTTTTTTTAAATTCAAAAACTAAAATTCTGCACATTTTTTTCCCATGATTACAAAAACCTAAGAAGTAGTTTTTTAAAATTAATAAAACTATTTATATAATTTCTCTAAAGTCTCGAATCAAATTTAAACTGCAATAATGTTCCTAGCCTTTTTTTTTTTTTTTTTTTTTTTTTTTTTGTTGTAGTAATAAGTGCTTTTAATGTTCTTAATGTTCTTAAGATAATACAGACAATTAATATTATTTGCATTTTTTATTAATATTGCGAATATATATTGCGAATATTTCGTTATTTTTTAAAAAATTACATATCTATGCAAGTTTGCAAAATAAATGTTTTTTTCTGCTCCAAATTGATTAAAAACATTTAAATAACATTATTTTTTGTTATGTAATTAAACTTTTTTTCATCATTTTCTCAACAGATGAATTGATAATTTCTTGTTGTTGTTGTTGTATGTCACTCGGAAATTCCGAGCCCCGGTAGTGGAACTATTCGATTTTTTTTTAAGGCATGAGGGGTACGTCTTCCGTTATTTATGAGCGCCTCATAGGGAGGAAGTACGACTTTTAGCTCCAGAAGCTGGTGAAAGATGGCAGCACTAGCCAAACTACAGGAACTCGAATTTTGATCCGGATCAGAGCGAGTTAAACCCATGATCCGGTACCCCCAGAGGTATAATTTTTGATGGGAACTCTGAGGACTTTGCCACCACGACGGAATTTAACGTGCACCAGTCGCCATTCGCGCACACGACGGTCTTCGGCCAGCTCGTGGATCGAACCCGCAATCTTTCGATCACGAACTCCCTGCTCTTACCGACTAGGCTACCGCTTGTTTGTTTTGTATTATAAAATCTGGTTATATATAATATGCTACGGAAAGTTGCTCAAGATATTATGTGATTATTTAATGTATGTGATTATCAAATTATTTAATGTATGTTTTGATTATATAATTTAATAAAGATAAAAGTAAAAATAAATGTCTTTTTCTCATGCAATTTTTATGTAAATATTAAAAAAAAAAACAATTAGATTTACTTTTTACTTCTTCTTTTTTTGTACAAAGAAAACATTCATTATTTATTTATTTATTTATTTATTTATTTTAAATAAATTCATGATTTTTTTTTTTTTAAACTGACATTTAAATAAACGTATATTTAATTTAAAACTTTATAAAAAAAACAAGGAAAATGTAATAAAACAACATACACACACTTACCAATTGCCAAAAACTATTTCTTTGGACTGGTGAAGAACTCACAGGTGAAATCAGGTGCAAACTCGCAATCAAATTTTTGGACAGACTACAATACTTCCATTACCTACGGTAGCCGGGTATTGGAAGTAAAAAGGGAGAAATTTCAATCCCATGTCAAACTTTCTATTGCTAATGTTAATATTTTCTTATGCATAGCTGTACTTAGTGGACATCGTTTGAACTCTTTAACTTTGCTTCTTCGAGGCTATTTATGAATCATCCAAGTATAAAATTTGGTTGAGATCAACTCACGGATTTGATTGCTGGATTACATTTATATCGAAAGATTAATTTCTATAAAAGTGCATTATGCTCTTGTCGGGCATCTTTATCATGAAAAACGACAGTTTTTCGAGTGACGCAAGCGGAAGCCCAAACTGAACGCTGCGAACTCTTATATACGGCTAGTTTGACATCAAAGAGATCTGTAAAAGCCGACACTTAATATCTCAGAAAATATGCTGTATTTTGTTCTGTTCTTTTCAAAATAGTCTTTTATCTTCGGTCTTAATCTATCCTGAAAATTTTACATTTCTACATGCAATATGTTTTGAGATCTGAATCTCAATTTAAAGCCAAAATGGGAAAACGATTGGAGTAATGGACTGAAATTCTGAAAAATATCTCTAAAACGGCTCGAAGGATTTTCATATAATTAATATATGTTGTTAATAAAATCTTTCTGAATCTAGTAACGTTTCCGTTTTTTCCAGGAAAACTCTTGTTTTTTATATAAATCGCTTTAAATATGGAACTATATTACTACGCCAATTACATGTGTTTCTTCGGCTAAAAAGGCCGTGATGCGGTTATTACTTCTTGCTTGCAAGGCTTCAGTTGCTCACGTTGGTTGGCTGACCAACGTGAATGCAGTCAATAAATTTTTGCTATGAAGAAAATATTTTTAATTTTAAAATTTTCCATTTCATCAAAAAAGTATTTAGATAATATTTAAAATAAAAGAAATATTTTTTAGTTATAGATATTCTATTTCATCGTTATTCATACTAAATAAAAAAAAATTTAAAGCGAAAAAATTTAAAGTACTCATGAATACGAATTTATACCATGGTCCATGGTCTTTGAAGCGCATGCGTACTACATCCGTATGCGTAGATCATTCGCGCTTGCTGTAGACACTACGCTAATGTCGCTAATTGTTTACACTGTATTAATCCGCAGTGTGTTGTTTATCTTGTCGTGATTGCTATCATAAGCAATAGATTACTATATCAGGAATTGCTTTTTTTAAAAAAGATTAAATCGTCGACTATTGGATAAATCCGAGTCTTCAAAAGCCATGTATTGAAAGGAAGCGTGAAGATTCGTAGGCAGACAGTTCTATCCAAATTTCTTCAGACTCATTTTGTGATTTTAATAATATGCCTCTGTCTGTTCAGCAAGAAAGCAATGCAAGAAATAAAAGCTTCATTGAAAATGTTTTAAGTAGAAAAAAAGATGAAATGAGACTTTTGAAAAGTTGCTTTTTTAAAAAAAGGATTAAATCGTCGACTATTGGATAAAAATGAAAACCCAAGTATGTTTGAAAATTACCCAAAACAGGGGTTAATACAGGTCGAGTTTACTACCTTTTATGGGTACCTTCACAAAAATCAACCTGGCAAAAAAGGTATTTTCACAAAAATCAATCTGGCAAAAAAGGTATCTTCACAAAAATCAATCTGGCAAAAAAGGTATCTTCACAAAAATCAATCTGGCAAAAAAGGTACCTTCACAAAAATCATTCAGCTAAAATTGGTACCTTCACAAAAATCTTAGTCATCCCAGCAAAATCTGTCATCTTAAATGAGCACATTTTCAAAGAAGAGTAACTTATTTGTGCATTCCTGTTGATGCAATTCACAAAGCAAGAAACATACACAATGTTGGTTTTAATCTACACACAAGTGTTTTCTACGGGTGAGAAATGGTGTAGCATAAGTAAACAAAACGATCCTCGCATGTATCTGAACAGACACGCTTTGGAGTTGTGGCCATAATGTACTGTTTGCTGATTCGTCAGGTGGTTTGATCAAAGCAGACTGTGGAACAAAATGCACAAATAGAAAAATCGCGTGCAGAATTAAAAAAATTAAAGACAAAACTCACTTATTATGAGACTAACAAGCATCATTACTCACTTGAAAAAATGGAATTCCTGCTCACCAAAAGGATATTATTTTGCTCGTGAAAAGCAATTAACTTAGCCAGCAAAAACAACATTGCAGAGATACCTGCGTCCCTTTAGTGGTGAACTTGGTGTTACTAATTTAATAAAAGAAAGACTGATGGAAGAATCGAACAATCTAAATAGCTTCGAAAAATTCTCGTCATCTTTAATAGATGAGATGGCAATCAAGCAAAATTTGATATGTGATGCAAAATCAGATAGTTTCTTTCGTTTTAAAACAAACAGTGAAGAAAAAAGTACTAGTCAGCTAGTTTGCTTTGTTTTCTAATTAGAGGGATTTCAACAACTTTCCATGGGAAAATGTGGTCTTTTAGACCGATACCCGGCATAAAACGAATGTCGCTATGTTTTGTCTGGAGTTGGAAAACTTAACCCCAATGATAAAGAAAGGTACATTTTTCTCAGCTTTGACCAAAATCACGTAATTTAATCCCGATTTAGTATATCGAGATCGATACTTTTTAATAGTAACCTTTTTGTATCGGAACTTTGTTTTTCTTTTTGTGCCGAAAGCTCATGTGTGTTTATCGTAATGCGTCTCAGCTGAATGATTTTTTTTAACGTGTTTTTAAGATTTAAAAATTAGTTTTTCAAGTGTATTTTATTATTATTTTTAAATAAATGGAATTAGTATTTAGGGAAAAAATAGTGCGTGTTAGTAATTGAAGCAGTACAGATTTTCATGCATTTTCTGATTCATGCGCTACAAATTAGGGGTATCCAGTGATTTTTTTTTTTTTTTTTTTATATCGGGATCCTGACTGCTGCAGTACAGATTTTTATACATTTTCTGATTCATGCGCTACAAATTAGGGGTATCCAGTGATGTTTTTTTGGTATGCAAGCCTGTAATTTTAAAAAATTGTAGAAAATATTCGAGTTATATATTTAACATCATTATTTCCACTGAATATTATGTGCTTGTTATTATCAACAGCCCAGTGGCAGAAACACGGCGACATAGTCGCGGACACAGAAAAACGGCTTGTGGACAGTTTTTGTCCGCACTGATAAAAAAATTTGTCTGCAACTTTCGAATAACAATTCACTTAAAAAAAAAAATTCTGTATCAAAACTACAACTAATACTTTTATTATTTATAATTATTTATATTGTGTTGTGTCAAACATTGCTATAAAATATATAATTGAATGAGATGAATTGAATGAATACACACAATTGTTTATACTATATTGTTCTGCAGTAAAATTGTAGTATTCGTGTATTGTTGCACGAGATCCCTACTGATGTTAACCCCCCCCCCCTCCAATCAGTTTTCAGGCTTTTTGAGTGTAAGCCATTTTCTCCCCTGATTACACACAAATTTTGCAGACAGATTATGAAATTTTAAAAGCCTGTTGCAGACAGCTACAAAACATTCTGCCACTGGGATCAACAGTGAATTTTATGTGCTAAAGATTGAAAGCCGTTCGAAATTTTTTTTGTGGTGAAGTAACTCAAATTTCTATTACTGTTTTATATGTTTGTTTTATTAATCTTAAAAATATGCTTAATTAATTTCAGTGAATTTCAAAACAAGCACCTGAGTGAAAAAATAATTTATTTTCTTAAAATGTATTTTTTAAGTTTTGTAATGATTCAGAGTATCGATTCATCCAGTGAGCTGTACATCGGCAACAACAGTATGTGCCTAATAGTAAAGCTGTTCCACATTTCTTTTTTAATTCATCATTTGCCAATTTGTTTCAAGGTTGCCATGGGTACAGTAACAACATATGAGAGAATGAACCCATAGACCTATTATAAGAGTGGACGGGACAATGGCAGCCTTTTTTAGTGGCAAAGATAACTCATAAAAAAGGTCATGTGACTTTTGATCTACAGGACGCCAAACTGGCCAATATTGAAATTTACTCGCCATGCTCTAAACTCTGCTTTTTATTAAGCAGGCGATATTTTTCCGTTTTCTTTGAAAATTATTTTTAAAATTTTTATTTCTCTTTAAAAGTTATATTGTTTTGAATGTAAAAAGAATTTTATACCAAGAAATTGTAATTAGATATTAAAAGCCCTAGAAATTATGTAAAACAAGGATTAGCACAGGTAAGATTCTTTTTAATATTTTATTATTTCGTTCTTTTTAAGTAATTATTTTTATAAAATGTTTATAATTGCTATACTTAATTCTCTAAATTGAATTAGTTTGAATATATTATACTTTATATCATTTCAAAAATGTCCATGATTATTTATGAGCAGTGATAGAAATTGGGAAGGAAAGGGAAGGCGTCATATGATGCCTGCTGTAAATATTTTAGGCGTCAAATTGAAATTTCTAGTTGCAATTTCTGAAATTCGCTTTTAACATGACTAATAGAGTGATTATGAGTAAAACAATATTTTCTGAACTACACGTCAAAATTTCTGGAACACAGTTTAATATATTATATGTATTTTTTAGAGCTGTACCGAGTACTTGGTATATACTCGGCACTCGGCTTACTTGGCCAAATTTAGGCTATGTATTCGGCCAATACTGAGTAGTTGTGGAAATTTCACTATTTTTATGCATTATTGATAGAAATGTGTTAATGAGAGATATTTATTTTACAACTGAACTAAAAAAATATGAAAATATAAATACAGAGTCATTATAATTAAAATTTTTGCTATAACAGCTTTCTGCAGTTAAAATGGGCTGTTACCAAACTTAGTATAGAGATGATTCATGATCTGAGCTTTTAATTATAACTATCATGTAATATCAATATGCATTATTTTATAAATGCTTAGTACATGAAATTGTATCTATAAATCAGACAAAAATAAAATATTTTAGGAAAAAAAGAACCTCTTTGTAATATTAACACAAAATTTTCGTTATACATTTGTGCAAATAAAACTAACACACTTTCAAATTGGTAAGAAAAGATTGATTTTGAATTTTATACTATAAAATAACATAAAAAACTATCACCTATTCGGATACAGTCTACCGTTGAGCAAAAGTTGCGTTTATTTAGTATTTTAAGAACAAAAAAATAATAATAATAAAAAAGAGTAGGGAGGGGGCATTTAACCAAATAAAGGTTTTTATGGAATTTTACGTTATATATAAAAAAGGGTAAATACACTAAAACGTTATTTAAAACTTATTTTCATTAACAAATCTGTTGTTCCCAAAACCACCTGTCATTTTACATTTCTACGATCTGAAGATTAATGAAGCCTATCATGTTTGAAATTATAAAATATTTTAATGTTACCCTTTCATATGTGAATTTCATGTATCTTAAATTAAGCCTTAGTGACTAGTAACTTTTATATTCTCTAAGAATTATCTGAGTATGATAATTTCGCATCTAAAAAAGATGTTAAGAGTAAAGTTATCAGTTATGGTTTTAGTAATCCACTATGCTGAAAGTATCAAAATATAGCAATGAACCTAATTATGTATGTACACTACAAAAGTTCTGCATGAAAGCATGCTGTTTACCATTTAACTAAATTTTATGTTCAAAAGCCTTTTCTTTAATTTTAAGATGTGCAAATTTCTTCATATATGCATCAATTATTATTTCTTACAACTACTCGGTACTCGGCCGAGTAGTAAAAGGCTGAGTACTCGGTATTCGGCTACTCGGCCAAAGTGCTACTTGGTGCAGCACTAGTATTTTTCTTACACATTACATCAGTATGTGCACACAGATAAATGTGTTGGTTCCATAGGTTATTTGTATTCATGTGTGGCGAGAGCGTTGCAAATTGCAGTTTTTAAAAATGATAAGATTAAAAGGGATTAAAGGAAACTTTTTCTTTTTTATCTCTGTAAGGGGGTCGGGGGTGAAATATGCTGGAAATGCCCAGGTGTCTAAACGACATAGTCCCTGTGCGGTAGGGGGGAAAATATGATATGGACTTGGACCTTTCAAAGTTAAACAAAAATAAGTCTTTAAAAAAAAAGCTAGGCGTTAAATTTGACGACTGGAAATAATTTTATAATCGTCAAATGCAATAATTTAGTCATATTTGACAACTAATGACTGCTAATTTCGGACACTGTTTATGAGAGTTAAAGCGAGTATAGACAAAACGAAGTTATAAACACTTTTGAACTTTTTGGAGAGTGTTAATAACAAGGTAAAAATAAATTTCAGCAGCTGTTTCATTTTACGCAAGTTTTTCTTGCTGTATCTTTTAATAATAATAATAATATTTATGTTCAGAACAAAAAATCGCCAATAACGCGATAAATGCCAAAAAAGGTAACCTTTTTCAACAGTAACGTGGTTTCATCTTTGCACCTTTTCTTTTATTCCTTTAATAATAGAATGCTCTGTCCACTCTTATAATAGGTCTATGAATGAACTACCAAAAAAAAAAAAAAAAAAAAAGTTGATAGGCCTATTACAACCGGTGCTATGTTCAGCTAAAGTCAAATTATGCCGATAAGGGGTCCCACTACCCCACCTTACCCTAAGTAATTTTTTTTTTTTAAGCAACAATATTTTTGTTTGAACAACAACAAAAAAAAAATAATGACTATAAAAATCAAGAAAAATTTCTAAGCATAAAAAAAGTGAGTTATATCTATATTTCTCAATTATAATCAAACTGTAAATTTATAATACAAGTCTATATATTGCATTAAATATTTTTATACTTCATTTTATAATTTGGATTTGTGGGGTAAATTTTAATTTGCAGATATAAACTTTATATTTTTACTGCATTTATTACCTACTCTTAATTTGCCTTAAAAAAATAAAATATATTTATTTATAGATATTCATTCTGGGAGTGTACTGCATTAATTTTTTTTTTTTTTTTTTTTTTTTTTTTTTTTTTAATTAAAAATGACTTCATCAAATATCAATTCAAGATAATGTGCAACTTTTTATGTTGATTTATAATATTAAGAGAAAAATCCTTCATATGAAATTTACATTGAAATCTATGTGAAAAATTGTGATAGAAAGGTTTCTACATTTCTAGTTTTTGCTTGTAAATATTTATTTATTATTACTCGTCACAGTTATAAAAGTAATAAACTGATCTGTCAAAGTTCAATACATGCATCTTCATATACACTGATTTTCAAAAGATTACATTGATTAAATTGTTATTTAGTATTTTGAATAAAATATGTATTAATTATATACAATTGTTATAAAAAAGCAGCCAATTGTTACAAAAAAGCAGTGAAATCTCTCTTCAGTTATGATATCTCTTTCTGTTTTCTATTTCAAAAGCAAATTATTCTCACTTTTGCAATTGCATAGAAAATCTTGTGAAAAATTGTATGAGAAAAATTTCCAGATATTAAATATTATTTTTGTTTTGTAAATATCTGTATTGATTATTTGTCACTGTTATATTAAGCATTGAAAGATTGAACTGATCAAATATCTGCCAAATTTAGTGTGCCTCTTAATTTATTAGCTTTCCAAAAATACTTTATAACATCACATTTAGTTTTATAAGTAGAATGTGTAATATTTGTAAATATTCATAGATTATTAAATAAATAAGTAAAAAAAAATTCTCTCTTGTAAAATTGCATATTGCATTTAAAATTTTGTGAAAATCTGCATGATAAAATTTACCAAATATTGAATTTTTGTTTTATTATTATCAGTATTAATTATTTGTCACTCTTACAAAAGCAGTAAATTGATCACATATCTGCCAAATTGAATGTGCATCTTCATGTATGTTGCTTTTTAAAAATATTTTATTATACACTAGCAGGCTACGCCCGCTTCGCTGGTCACTATTTTTAAATGAATCACTATAATTAATGAATTCTCAAAATTGCATTAATTTTTATCATGTGATAAAAAAAGAGAAAAAAAAATTCTAATCCAGAAAAATGTCACATCGGGTCCCCACTGCTTTCGGCAGCGAGGACCCGTGCACAATGTGTGCAAACGAATGCATATATATGAGCGCTGCGCTCGTGTATTCCTTCACCACCCTTATGATTTCTCAAAATTCCATGTTATTTCTCATAAACTTTCATTCTTAAGAAAAGGAATTAATAAAACAATCAATGCGGAAAATGATGGATGCGTGAACGATAGATTGGGGTTTCACTGTATATATATATATATATATCGTAAAAGTGCCTTTACTCTATTTAATTCCCCCCCCCCTCCCCCTTTCTGCTTTTCACATTTTGTTTGTTCTTAAAATACCAGATAAACAGCGATAGGCTGTATCCGAATAAGTGATAGTTTAACATTATTTATTCACCTTTGTATACCTATATAAACATTGACTTGTATTATATAAAATCGGACACTGGTTATATGAAAATGGAAACCGTAAGCTTCCTAAAATAGCATGAAATCACCTTCAGGCATCATTTTTTATTCCTAACTTTTGATCAGATTTTAAAAAATCTATTTTGTCATAATAAACATTTTATTTATGATTTACAAAATGCTAGTTTTTATCCTCTTAAAAAAAATCTTACATTGTTAGTTACATGGTATTTGACTTATTTCAAAAATCAGTTTGCCAGCAGATAATTATAAACTTTTTTCTACTGTTTGTTCTGTTTTAAGTAAGTTTTTATTTTTTGATTAATTTATTATTATTATTATTTTAAGTATAAATGCATAAAATTGTATTTATAAAATAGACAAAAATAAAATATTTTAGAAGAAAGAACCCTTATATAATAAATACTAAAATAGTAGATAAAACATTAGTTACATATTTGTGCAAATAAAAGTAAGACGCTTTTAAAACTGTAAGAAAAGATTGATTTTTAATTTAAAAAATAATTATGAAAAATATAAATACCCTGAAATATTATTAAAAATATATTTTAATAATCAAATTTGTTGTTTTGCAAATTATGGCCCAAAACACCTATTTTTTTTACTCTTCTAGAATTTGAAGATTAATGAAGTCTATCATGTTTGAAATGATAAAATATTTATTTTAATATTCTCATTTCATACATCTTAAATATGCCTGAGTATATAGGAACTTATATTCTCTAAGAATTATCTAAGAATGATTCGCATCTGAGAAAGACTATATAATAAAGAATGAAATTATCAATTATTATGGTTTTAATAATCCGCTAAGCTGGACGTATCAAATATAACAATGAACCTAATTGTGTATACTATACACTACAAAAGTTCTGGAACATTTCATGAAAACATGCTGTTTGCCATTTAACTTAATTTTGTGTTCAAAAGGCCTATTTTCAATTTCAACGTGTGAAAAATTCTTCATATATACATCAATTATTCTTTCTTCGGTACTCAGTCGAGTAGTAAAAGGCCGAGTACTCGGTACTCGGCCAAAGTGCTACTCGGTGTAGCACTAATTGTGAATATTCTAAAACTAAACAGAATTTTTTTAAAAAAAAGAGGTAATTATCATAACGAATTTCTTTTTAGAATAATGTGAGGTTTGGCTGCTAGTAGCAGCAAAATTATTGAAACACACATTCATATTTTTCTTTTTCTTTAGTTTGATCGCTAATTTTTATCATGAACTTAATTTTTTTATAAACAGTATAAGACTAAGATCATGACTCGATAAATATTTACTTAACAAAATTGTATTAGGTGTACATCTTTTAAATAGAAATTATTGCTAGCGCATCAATAATTTTGCTGCCGACTGTACAAGGTAATTAATAAGGTATGGCTCAGACCATGAAAGAGTTCATTTCATCAAAATTCTTTTGATTTTTACTTTTTTCGATTTCTTTTATTTTTAAGCACAGTTTGCGAACACAAAATCATATTTTTTAATAGTTGGTGGTATTGGATAATGGATGTAATACTCTATTCAAAAAAATTAATCTGGAAGTTTGAGATTTTATTATTATTATTATTGTTGTTATTATTTAACTTTAAATGTAACACCTTTATGAGATTTTTCAAGTACAATTCAATTTTGGATATTTTAAGCAAATAAAGAAATATTGAGTTATTTCAACTAAACCTCCAATTACAAGATATGATGTGATTCATTTTATCTATTTGATTTCCTTAAATTTTAATCAAAATATTGCTGTTTATATTTAGGCAATTAATTGTATTTCCTGTTGCTTGCATAAAAAAACATTTTTTTTTTCCACATTAGAAATTAGTTTTAAAAAGTTATTTTAAAAAATATGTTTTTATATAAGATTTTTCTCTAAAATTTTCAACAATGCCAATTTTGTAATTAAAGCAATTTTTTTTTATTATTATATTATTATTGAATTTTTAACGAAGATTATGACAATGTCGTAACTTTCTGAGTCACTCTCAGAATCAGAGACCATAAATAAGGTGACTTAAGAGAATTGCTGCCTGAAATTGAAAAACATCGTCGTATCATCATTTACCAAATGAATATTTTGAAAAATAGATACACATGCTCAGCAGTATAGTAGTGCATTAATTTATCAATATATTCTTTTTTTGTTATGTTGCCAAATGCTTTATAATTATGTTCTTACAAACTTATTGAATAGACATTTAAAATTCTGATTAGCAACCATAGATCTCTTGTATTATAATAAATAACCTATTTCTCATTCAAGTTGCTCAAAACATATATCTGGTAACTTTCAAAATGATGACTTTAATCAGAAACTTTTGTTTTTCACACTGTATATAGCATTACTATGACTAATAAAAGAAAATTTAAATATATCATGCAAAAGATTTACTAAAAAAATTGTTTTTTTGGTTGGAAAATTTTCCGGAAAAACATGGTAGAAAATTTTCCAACCCACATCACTACATATAAAAAAGTTTTTTTTTTTCTATCTTATAATTATTTTTAAAATTATGTTAAATGCTGAAATTTCAATGAAATTTTTAGCAATATTAAAAGAAAAAAAAAACTGGAGTGACTCCACTTGAAATTTTAATATAATATTAAATTTCAATGCATATAAATGCAAATTTTCATACCTTTATGGCAGTAATTTAAAAGAGATATATACTGTCCATCATCTCTTTAATTAAAAATAGAATTGCATTATGTAATTCATATTAAAATTTAGTTCAACAAGTCATGCAATACCTCTAAGTTTTAATCGTACAACATTAAAACATGCTATTGACTATAACCCAAAATTAAAGAAGAAAATGCATTATTTAATAGCACAGTAATTTCATTCATTGAGGTAAAATACTTACGGTATCTTTTAATTATCAATCAGTGTATAATTTAATAGAACTTTTTTTTTTATTATTAATAAGACTTTATAAAATTTTTATAACTTAAAAGGCAATAAGTGGTTCACCTTAGAATATACAAATTCCTATATTTGAATTTTTGTATTTTGTAAAGATAATAAATATCTGTTTTTTATACTTAAATAGAAATCATTAGCACTCATAAGAAACAGATAATACACTTCTAAGAATTATTTTTAACCATGGGAGGCATATAAACTAAGCACTTTTTTATTAGTTTTTTATTTCCCTAAATATGACTACTTCATTGTTAAAATATACCAAAAAGTGTCAAATTTAAGGTTTTTGACGTGGCAGTTTAAACTGTGGTTTAAACCGTCAAAAACCTGCCAACCCTGATATTATTTATTAAATTTAGTTTATTCCAGTTACTGCACTGCTGTCAAGCACTCTTTCAGTGCTCAAAATGAAATTGAAAATAAATTTTAAAACAGATTATCGTTAGCAAGCACATTTTTTAAAAACCATTTTCATATTCAGAAAATTCAAAATCGTTAAATTAGTACCCATTTTCCAAAAATTGATTTTTTAAATTTTTAGTATTTCATTTTGTGGTTAAAAAAAGCAATTTGTGTGAAAATTCGCATTTTTGAACTAAAAAAATATATACATTTTTTAAAAAACCAATATCTTCGAAAATGAGTACCAATTTAATGGTTGTGAATTTTCTGAAAGTGGAAACGGAATTTAAAAAATACATTTGGTACTGAGTAATTATGAAAATAAATCTTCCCATAACATAGGCCATAGCTGTTGCCAAGATTAGGTATTGTCCTCTCTTAAGAATAACTTCTTCACATCCCACATCATTATCACTTAAATTAGCATTAAACAATTTGTTTTTAATTAGTTAATAGATTGTGAATAGCTCCAAAGTCAGGATATTGATATCAAAGTTCACATACTCATCAAAATTTATATTTAGAATGGTTATAAGAATGACCGGTCAAGAAAATTCGTAAGTATTAGAAAAGTGAAAAGACATAACTAATATTGTGTAACTTATAAACAAAGATATTTTTATGAATAGGAATGAATCAGGACTTCACTAAAAGCACGTATAAATTTAAAAGATGTATAAATTGGATTTTTTTGTATATATAATGGAAATTTTGTGATTACGATAACTCTCGACATAATACTCAAAATTGAATTGAACCAAAGTTATACAGCTAACTTATCTTACAAATATCTTTGATGAGTTCGTTAACTAAGTTGCTCTGCTGTTTGTTTTCAAGTGGCAGCTACATGAAAATTTCAAATCTACATTGAAAAAGCTTAGTTAAGACTATAATTTGCTTGAATTTTGATGTTTACATTGACCACATAAAAGTCTCAATCAAGTATTTATTAATGAATTTTATCTGTCATTTTTAACAAAATGACCAATATCTTAAGTACGGCCATTTCAAATCAGGATACCACTTGTAAATTTATCATCAGAATAACTTTTGAAATACTGAATCAGTTCAAGTTGGACATTGAACTTATCACACAAATATCTTGGATGAATTTTGTTCCAACATTGTTTCTAAGTTGCAGCCACTTGAAATCAGGCTGGTATATGAAAATGTGCCACCACAATAACTTTTAGAATACTAAACTGGTTCAAATCAAAGTTGGGAAGTGATTTTACAATTCAAATATCTTGGATAAGTTTGCTAGGCAACTTGCTCCACCATTTTGTTTCCAAGTGGCGGCCACTTAAATTTTTTTTTATTACAATAACTTTTCTAATACTGAATCAGTTCGAATCATATTTGCACAGTTGACATATCATTCAAGTATCTTTGATAAGTTCACTGGGCATTTCAGTCACTCTGTCCTTTTGTTTCTAAATGGTGACCACTTGAAAATTATCACAATAACTTTTGAACCGATTTGCTTAAAACTCCATATATACATAGCCTTCAATAAATCCACGAAATTGATTAATAAAATGTAGCTGCCATTTTGAAAAAAATGGTGGCGACTTCATAAGAAAAGATAAATCAACCTAACCTTCCTATGAGCCGGAAGGACTTGTTTTAATTTTTTGATCAATAACCTCTAAAAAGTAATGATATCAGTACAAAAACCCTTAACGGGTTAAAAGTTTGTGACGCAGCTACTTCATCGCTACAAGAATTTGAAGTATGGGTCTTAAAAATAATGATATCAAATTTTAAGTGACGCTTTACTATTAGTTAAAATATACATAGATTTTCTTATTTGATCATTTGCTTTTTTCTTTTATTTATATTTACAATGCAAACATAATATTTTTAACTTCAAGATAAGACAAATATATAAAATATACTCACTGATGATTTTCATTTGCACTTCAATTTCAAAATAACAGTTTCAAAAGGAATGATATAAAAATTCCAGTGACACCTCGGTGTCATTTTAAACGATTTGTCTTTAGATTCCATTAAAATTACCTTTGCTTTGTCTAATAAAGTATATTTACAGATTGAAACAGTGCTTTTAATTTTCAAATATACTGTCAAATAATCACACTTTCACTGAGTTTGCATTATAAATTGAAATTATTTATTTCAATAAATTGATTTGTCTTTTGCGTCACGCTATCCAAAACTGCAAGTAAAATTTATGTAAATGTTACTTTGTATCATAGTATCCAACTAAGTGAAAATTTGGGCAAAGAGATAGTGTGATGCAAAGAAAACATTTGTACAAATTTCACTTGCAGTTTTGGATAGCGTGACGCAAAAGACAAATCAATTTATTGAAATAAATAATTTCAATTTATAATGCAAACTCAGTGAAAGTGTGATTATTTGACAGTATATTTGAAAATTAAAAGCACTGTTTCAATCTGTAAATATACTTTATTAGACAAAGCAAAGGTAATTTTAATGGAATCTAAAGACAAATCGTTTAAAATGACACCGAGGTGTCACTGGCATTTTTATATCATTCCTTTTGAAACTGTTATTTTGAAATTGAAGTGCAAATGAAAATCATCAGTGAGTATATTTTATATATTTGTCTTATCTTGAAGTTAAAAATATTATGTTTGCATTGTAAATATAAATAAAAGAAAAAAGCAAATGATCAAATAAGAAAATCTATGTATATTTTAACTAATAGTAAAGCGTCACTTAAAATTTGATATCATTATTTTTAAGACCCATACTTCAAATTCTTGTAGCGATGAAGTAGCTGCGTCACAAACTTTTAACCCGTTAAGGGTTTTTGTACTGATTTATATTACTATTAGCGTTTAGATGTTGTAAAGAAATACATAATAATTACAGAAATAAAATACGACAAAAACAATATCTAACATAGCAAGGGAAGCAGCGTTCCTATATTTTTACGAACGCTTTATTATACTTCCACCCCAATTTTGGGAAAGAAAATTCTTTTGAAGTTTTTATGCCATTTTAACATTAAAACAATCAAGAAAATCTTCTTTTTGAAAACTGTGGCGCGAATGTAATAAAAATATCGTAAATATATAGAAACGCTGTGACAAGTGTTGCCAGATATGGTGGAATGTTTATACAATAATCACCAATAAATTTAATTGTAACGTTTGGCTAATAACTTCGAAGACTGGTAGTCTATTACGCATATCAAATATCACTTCTCAAAATTATTGGTAATTATTGAATAAAAAAACCGCCAGTTCTGGGAACACTGGCTGTGGTTTCTGATCATAAAAGCACAAAATAATTCAAATGCAAACAAAATATGATTCCAACACAAAGGATATATAATACTGATCCGTAAAAAATAAATGTACTTTTTTATTCTTTATAAAAACATAAAAAAAAATACATTTATTTTTAAATATTTCTGTAGCACATTAAATATTGATATATGGAAATTAATATCCTACTCAAGTTTATAATGAAAAAAAAAAGTGCCAAATCATCTTAGAAAAAAAAAATACTTATGTAATGCAAAATAACCTATTTTAAATGACAATTCTTATATTAAATTTGTATTTAAGACGTTGTGTATTGAAAAAAACTATTCATTATGCAAATCTACATAGATACGTAATGTTTGAAACACATTAACATACTGTTTATCACAAATTTACGTAAAAATCTTTAACAAGTTAACTTATAGAATGGAATATTTATTGTACAATGTTTAATTTACTGCATCGATATATAAAAAAAAATCGTTTATTTTATTTTAAGTTCAACTTAGGCAAAGTAATTCTTCAATACATATACCAAGTAATTTAATCAGTTTTTACGAATTAATGTTATATAATCTTTGTGTTTGAATTTTATTTTGTTTGCATTTGAATTATTTTGTGCTTATGATCAGGGATCGCAGCCAGTATTCCCAGACTGGAGATTTTTTTATTCAATAATCGCCACTAATTTTCAGAAGTGATATTTCATATGCGTAATAGACTACCAGCCTTCGAACTGATTAGGCAAAAACCATTAATAATAATCTAATAATAATAATAATAAACTTTTATAAAACTGAATTAAGACATAAAAATATGAAAATATCAATTTCAAAAATAAATATATAAAATGAATATGTAAACACTAATTCTAAATAATATAAAGAAAATGTAATAGCTTAATCTTCTGCAGTTCAGTTCTAATAGCAAATTAAGTTTCAACAAAAATACCTTTAAATTAAGTGACTAATTTTAGTTGCCAAGAATTCAAAAACAAGGACAAAAATTTTACAATTTGAATGTTATTTTCTGTCATCCAGACCTGAAAATTTCCTATCATTACTCATTAAATAATACACAATTTTTAATTTCGCTTTCACATTCAGAAAATTCATGAATTTTCTGAATTTTGACAATATTCCAACTTTCAAATTCAAAAATGTTAGAAGAGAATACGCCAATTAAAAAAAATTAATATTTCAAGATATTTCAGATACAAAAAAATGGTAATACTAAGAATTCAGAACATTTCAAATTCTAGCTTTATTTCACATCGAACACGAAAAATGATTGGAAGAAGGTGAAAGATTTACAATTTTGAAATAAAAAAAATTACAATTTCAGAATTAATTTGCGTCTTCAAATGCCTAAAAAAAAATTTAGGTTAAGGAAAAAATAAAGCAACTCTATGTGACTATTTAAATATTTGATGTGGCTTTCGGATCAACAGGCTCGTACTTTTTTTTTTCTTTTCTCTCTTATTTTTTCCTCCTGTGTTGGCTCCACTTATAATTGGTTCATAAAATAAATGAATAAATAAAGGAATACCTACCTTACATTCTTGCCCTGGATCTTGATTAGCATTTCCTAAAGTCTCACTAGTTGTAAATGATTCAACATTGTCAATTCCTTCTTCTTCTTCTTTTTTTTTTCTTTGTTCATCATTTTTCAGAACACTGTCAAGCTCACAATGAGTTTTAAATATTTTTTTTTTTTAGGTTTTCTAATTTTCTTTTTATCACAAATTTATCCATTTCAATAAACCCTTCAGTTTAATATTACGTATTAAATATATATATGTGAACGTTAAAGCTCGAAATCCGTTAATGTGCAGATTACCTAGCTAATCTGCAGATTAACTAAAATGACCCGTTAAGGTGCGGAATCAAGAGTTTTCCGCATTTTAACTAGGAAAGCTATCCGGCTAGTTGAGCTATCTGGCCTGGATAGCTCAATTGGTAGAGCCTTGACCTTGTAAGTCAAAGATCTTTTGTTCGACTCCCGGTCCAGGCATTATTTTCACTCAGTCGGAAAAATAAATTTCAATAAATATGATTTTCTTCCCAATCAGTTGATTGTGTGATTTTGATATATTGTATTTCTTTCTCCCATTGTTTAATGGTGTTTTCCTTTACCTGTGGCTTATTTCTGTCGAGCTATCTACATGATAGACCAGATGTTTTTGCCTAAAGGTTGTCTGAGTGAGTAATGTCCACCGGTTGTCGGCCTGGATAGCACAATTGGTAGAGCCTTGACCTTCTAAGTCAAAGATCTGGGGTTCGACTCCCGGTCCAGGCATTATTCTCACTCAGTCCAAAAAATAAATTTCAATAAATATGACTTTCTTAGAAAGTTTGTTAGCAAAATATGTGAAAAAATATTTTGTAGGCAGAACAACTTTTTTACTTTAATTCGTAGTTTGAAAATTTTAATCCGATTTTGAAAATTTTTTATCGAATTAATTGATCCGATTAACTCGATAAAAAAAAATGATCGGGAGTAAGCATTCATCGATTAACTGAACCGATTAATCGATTAATCGGCACAGCCCTAGTTTTTATATAAGCAATTTTATTTCAATATTTAACTTTATTTATTTATTTTTTTACTGTGCTTATTTACTAAATGCTCGTAAATTTCAATTTCTTCTACCTTGTACTTTCACGTTTATAAAGCCTACCATCATCAAATTATTATTATTATTATTATTATTATTATTATTTAGTAAAATTTAGATTTATTACACAGTATATTTATTCTTATTTTTATTTTGTAAAATTTTGGTTTATTGCAGAGTAAACATGAATTGAAAATCATTTCATATTTGACTTTTAGGTTGATAATTATAAAATATTAAAATCATAATTTAATGCTATTAAAAAAGAAAATACCAGTTCTTGTTAAATATCACTAATAAAATATATTTTGAAAAAGTAATGCCGAATATACTATTTATTTACATACCGATTTATGTGTTGCTAGTATATTTGTTTAACCGCGATAACTACGACATGTTTATTTAGGAATGATTTGTGCTGAGTGTGTTGTTTTGATATTTAAAACTTTAATGCTTGTTTCGATATGAATATACAGGCAAATGTAGAAATTTATATTATTCATAATGTCAAAGCAGACAATAGAGTATAAGTCAGAATGTGTGTAATATTTATGATCGAAAATTTCATATAGGAGTTATTCAAAATGTTTTAGATGATTTTAAAGCAAAATATTTTCTAAACGCAGCTAGCAAGTGTTATAAATAATATATTAGATATTTTTTTAATCAATAATTTTCTCGAGAAATTATCTTATATTAAAAAATTGTTATATAAAAGGAAAAAATTAAAAAATTATCTGTGTGGCACTCACACGACCATCTATTAATCAGCATTTCAATAATATAAGGGCCCTCTTCACTTAACGTCGTCGGAAGCCTAAACTAATGTAATGCTATGGGGAATTTTCTTTACTTATAACTCATTAACTAATACATATTTTTAAATTACGCTTTCATATTCAGAAAATTCACCACTGTTAAATTGACGGACCTTTTTTTAAAAAAAGGATTTTTTTAAATTTTAATATTTTATTTTGAAATTGCAAAATGAAAAATTTAATATATTGAAAATTCAAGTTTTACAGCTTCAAAATAAAATATTAAAAATTTTAAAAATTCATTTTTGAAAAGGGTGCTTCTACTTAACAGTTGTGAATTTTCTGTAAGTAAAAACAGAATTTAAAAATATGTAATAGTTAATGAGTTATAAGTAAGGAAAATTTCCCATAGAATAACATTGGCTTGGGCTTCCAACGACGGTAAATGAAGAAGGCCGTTAAGGGGTACAATAACGAATACTGTATAAAAACCTACTTTAAAAACAAACTAAACAAGGCTTAGGAACAGTTTTATTTGATAAACGATTCTGCGTGAGGGGGATCTGCCACCTCAACTTCCCGTTTAAATATTGTACCTGCATTTAAATAAAATGTAAAGTTTTTTTTTTATTTTTTTTTATTTTTTTTTTATTTAAAAGTTCATTCAAAAAACTATTCAGACAATTTTAATTCGCACAACTCCTTGACGTTTATCAATCTCGATCAAACTTTTTAAGTATCACCTCATATGAACTTCAAAATAAAACATTTGAATTGCTCTTAATTGTTCCTAATTGTCCTATAATTGTTCTTAACTTACGCTAATACGAAACATACAGAAAGATACACCGTAAAAAAAAAAAAAAAAAAAAATTAGTATTTAAGGAACCTCAAAACACGTAATTCTGCATAAAACAAGCACTGAGTATTTAACTGAAGTATACGTTAGTGACGTCATTTATTTAAGAAATTAATTTTAATTGGTGAACGATTTTCCCGCAAAATATTATTGTCAAATAATTTAGTAAAGCACTTTCTCCAATTCCTCAAACTTCCTGGCAAAATATTATAATAAATCACTGTCTAAAATTACATTTAATAAAAAAGAATGTTTTCGCTTAACTATTCGGTTTTTTTTTCTGTATGTCTTCTAAAAATTATGCACGCAGTACATTGTGTATTTGAATGCAGTAATATATTAATAACACACTGCATAACCTGAAATGCTCTCCCTTAAATTTACTATCCCACTATATTCTAGTTCTTTTGGTAAGAGAAAGTACAAAAAAAGGCAGGTTACAAATTCAATATTCAAATACTTTTTTTTTTTTTTTTCAAAATACTTTGTTTTATACTTCACTTCTAACATGTGTATACATGCAATTAATTTACCTTTTTCTTTAAAAAATAAATAATTTACGAGTTATCTTATTAAAATAATAGTATAAAATATGTAAATAAAAATTTGTTATTCAAAATCATCTTTTCACGACTGCTGTTTATATTATTTTATAGAATATATATATTTTTAAAATAATTTTATCATTAGAATTAAATAGCGTCGTGTACGCTAATGGCGTTTGGTGCACGTTAAATTCCGTCGTGGTCGCAAAGTCCTCCAAGTTCCCATCAAATATTATACCTCTGGGGGTACCGGGACATGGGTTTATCTCGGCCCTGATCCGGATCAAAATTTGAGTTCCTGTTGTTTGGCTGGTTCTGCCATCTTTCACCAGCTTCTGGAGCTAAAGTCGTTCTTCCTCCGTATGTAGCGCACCCCTCTTGCCTTAAATCCGGATAGTTCCACTCGGAATTTCCGAGTGGCACACAACAACAACAACAACAATTAAATAGTGGTTTTCATGAAACATTATTCAATAGCTTCCTAAAATTTCTAATTTAATGGTATATTATATACCTTTTTCTATGTATAAAAATATAGCACTACACATGATAAAAGATAGTTCTTTATTAAAAGAAAAAAAAAAAAACATTTAAATATTTATTTGTCTAAGTAACAGTTGACCTAATATTAACTCATTGTGCCTAAAATTAAGTACAAAGATTTTATATGGATCCGTCTTAACAATTAAATGCCTGATTATTTTTTAAATCCATTTAAAAATGTTTTATTACCTCTATTAAATAGATCACGGGAAAAATACTTTAAAAAATCATACTTTATTTTAACTATGGTGTATATCTAAAAAGCAATTTGTTGTCAATTGGAAAACTTGAGGCATTAGAGATTCAATATTATTCTAATAATACTTTAGAAGAGAAAACTGGGTATGTTGCCAAAAGACAACACACGACATTAAAGAATTAAACCATAGTATTTTTTATTCGTTTAAATCTTAATCGTCACAATTAAAACAAAAACAAAAACAAACAAACCTACTAACTGTAATATTTAGGTTAGGCTCTCTAAATAAATACGTTTCCAAGCATATATATATATATATATATATATATATATATATATATATATATATATATATATATATATATATAAGGTTTTATTGCTTAAAAAACTCTATTTTTATTTATTTATTTATTTATTTATTTTAACAACTTCTGTTTGTATATTTTTGAAAACATATGCCATTTATATTTACTTGACAATTTAGAAATTTATCTACTGATATTTCAATACGTTTAAAATTAAGTACAACAGTTTTACATAAATTCCTCTGAAATTATAGAGTTCATGAAAATCCATTAGTCGATTTCACACTCATGGTCATATTGTCAATCATAACAAAACAATTTCCCACAAGTAAATGTAATATTTCAGTTGAAGTTTTGTAAGTTGACGAACAATAAAGAATTTAATATAATTTTAATTAACACATTCAAATAAATCAAGTGTAATGACATTTTAAAAGTACGTAACACAATACAAAATTTATCATATGTTCAATGGTATGTAATTAAATAAATAAAGAATAATTGAATGAATTTCTGATAGATTGGAGTCGAAGGCTGATTTTACCAACTATGTGAAAAATACCAGAGCCGGGAATCGGCCAGGGTTCGATTCCCAGCTCTGATATTTTTCACATAGTTAGTAAAAATCAGCCTTCCACTCCAATCTATTAGAAAAGAATTTTCGACGTTGATGAATAAAATTTCTAAATTAAACGAATGTCTTCAATAAAGATAAATAAATTTCTGGAAATATTTATATACAAATTACAACTTTATCTCATTTTAATTCATTACGTAAAGATTAGATATAATGGTATTAAAAGCATTTATATGACGTAATAGCATTTTCGGAAATCTATTTGTCAAATTAATTTGCATAGCGTTATTTACAATCATAACAGAATTATCCTTTACAATTAATCGTAATATTCATTGTAATGACTCGCTAGTTTAATTAGTGTAATGAAGGGAAACTATTTTTAATTGATAATTTCAAGTAAGTTAACATTATATTTACTTGAGATGTAGAAAAGATAAGAATATTTCAAACAGCAGCTAAATCAAAGTGGTTATTATATATTTAAAATTCTTATATTGATTTGATTAAAAGACTGTTTTGCATACTCTACTTTTCATATCTAATTCTTCTTAATTATCGTAAGATTATAGTTTTTAGCAGATTTCGTTAATTTCTGAATGTGTACACCTCAAAATAAATACTCCTATTAAAATTTTCGACATTTCTGCCGACAAAAAATCTAAGAAATGCGTGATTCTAGATAGTTTTTAAATAAGATTAAAATACATAGGAAATATTTATTTTATTAAATACCAATATACCTAATGTTAACTCATTATATCGCCGATATCATAATAAAGATGCGTAATCCGAAGGATTGCGATTTTTAGTTAAGTAGTTTTTTTGAAAAACTCAATACCTATTCGTTGCCTAGTTACAGGGGAATTATGGTTTGTATTATAGTTATACCTTTTCCCTAGCTCATTTGGTCTTTAATTGACAGCTTTGACACATGTAGTTACAATGACTCTTGTCTCGAATGATTCGTTTTATATAAATTCATACTACGGTGCACAATATTTATAAAGCAATATTTGTTTTGGCTTTCCTGAAAAGTTATTCCTGTTTGTCATGAAAGCAACTATAAGTAGAGTACTGTGAAAATAAAAGATTTCGGCTTCATTTTGACCATCACTATGTTGGAAAATGGGGAAAAAGGAAACGTATTAAAATTCAGGAAGCATATGGGAACATATAGTCACTATAACGGGCATCATATATAATTTTCTAGTCAATGTATGACACACTTCCATCTGGTATTGGTTAGAGTACCATCACAGCCAACTGTTTTTAGTTTTACTTATTTTGTTGATGTTCAGATGAACGAGAAAAAGTTATTTGAATTATATAATTTGATGAACTCAAAAAAGGAGATACATGCCCGATATATGTTAATTCAGGTTCCCGGATAAGATAAAAGTGGTGTTCATGCACATTGATGTGAAATTTTTCGACATTCAATTTTCCTACGAACAATACATCATCTTCACGTATGTCAAAACAAAGACCCAAGCTTTTGTATTGAGGTGTGAATTGACTTTTAAAATTCATCTTAACAAGACTTTTGTCTCTTGTTTAATCCAATTAAATCTATTTCATGTTAGCTTCTGCACGTTTCGTTTTAGCAAAGAAATGGAGAGTAGAACAATGAAATTTGAAAAATATTGGTAAATTTCTGTTTTTCTCTAAGATGTTCGATGAACGGAAAAAATAGGTTATTAATGATAATTAAATTTATTTAGGTTATTTAAACCACAAATCAAGCATGAAAAATACAGCGAGTTTATTTAAAAAGGTTTACTAACTTTAAAAAAAAAAAAATCGCTGTTTTTCTAAATTTTATTACTTTAAGTATGAAGCGCGAACGGAAGTCATCAACTGATTTAAATTTTTTAAGATGTTTTTCACCTTATTTGGATAGGTACCTTTGTGAGGAATAAGTGTCAGCCATATTCCTCTAACTTAGATTAAGCTTAACTTAATTACTTAATAAAGTAGCTAACTAAATGGTAAGGATTAGAGCACAAGACTTGAATATAAAAGAAATAACGAGCTTTTATTTAGAGCTTAAAGAAAAGGTGGGCGTTGCACTATATTCACATGCAATATCTTTGTAAACTTAAATGGGCAGCCTTCATAAATTTTCAAACTTTAAATAGATAGCCACAATTAATCTCAAGAACTTCATTTAACGTCGCTATCCCTCACGACTTTACTCGTCTTTCGTTAGTGGGAGGATTCCCTTATCCACTATACTACTCGACTAACTATCGCCTACTATAGCCGCTCGCTACTAACTCCTTTAGCCTCCTACTACTTCTCATTCACTATCCACCTCTTACTCTAAGCAGCCTGCCCTTCTAATTCTTCTACGAAACACATCACCTTTTATCAAACTCACTTTCTAAAATACACTCTGTCACAAAAAAATATATGCACCCAGAAGAAATCGAACCACAATTACGAAACTTAGTACAAATGTAGTCTGGTAAGAGGTATGCAAATGATTAAAATTTCAACGCCAATGAGACAAGGCTAATCACGTTATGCGCATCTGAACTGCGTAGCTGGGCGAGTTTAAAAGCAGGATTTCTCGCACCGTAGACCTATTCAAACGAATCTGTCGACTTTAATGGAAGGTATTGTGACTTGAGATGCTTTTGAGACGTAACCCGTGGCAGTACACACAATTGTCGGATACTGAGAGGGGCCGTAGAGAAGGCCTCAGAGAAGCAGTTTTGTCGTTCAGACATATCAGCCGCCACCTCGTTCGGAGCGATATGGTAGTTGCTCGGGATTGGTAACAGTGGGTCGCGGAAGGGAGAATCAACCATTGAGGAGGGTCAAGACGTCCCAGTAAAGCAAATGAACACGAGAATCACGCAATCATAAGAGCGACCACGTCCGCACTACAGCGTCATTAGCCTCGATTCAATGCCATTTACCACATTCTAGGCATCCAGTAGTATCAAGGGAAACCATTCTGAGACGACTGGCCGACGCTGGTATGAACAGCCGACATCCATTAAGACACCTACCCCTCACCCCACATCATAAGCAGTGTCGACTGGATTTTTCTCGACCCAAAGCAAGCTGGAGTGTGACCGACCTAACGTGTGATCGTCCGTGGTGAATTACGATTCAGTCTCAGTGCTGATGACCATCGCACACGCGTGTGGAGGCGGCCTGGCCAGCAGTCTGATCCGGAATTTGTTGTCGAGCGGCATACAGCCATTACACAAGGTGACACACGATCCCCTCTAGTCATCCTTCAAGGCACTATGACGGCTCGCAGTTACGTGGGCAGCATTTTAACGCCAGTGTTGCTGCCTATGCTATCAAGCCGCACAGGTGCCATTTATCAGTAAGATAACGCTCGTCCACATACTGCTCGACACTCCCAACAATGTCTTCAAGGATATGACGTATTCCCATGGCCTGCCAGGTCACAAGACCTCTCTCCAATAGACCACGTCTAGGACGTGTTAGGAAGGCAACTGCAGCCGTGCCAGAATACTGATGCATTAACTGCCCAGTTGCAAAGATTATGACATGATATTCCGCAGGGGGATATAGGTGACCTAATTGATTCGATGCCACGCCGTGTTTCGGCTTGTATAGCTGCCAGAGGTGGCTTTACTACTTACTGATTTGTAACTTTTTCATGCCCTAACTTCTTAATAAAATGATCTTTTGTTCTGAATTTTTAATCATTTGCTTATCTCTTCATACACTACACACATGTTAAGTTTCGTGATTGTAGCTCATTTCCTTCTGGGTGCATATTTTTTTTTTGTGACAGAGTGTATTAACATATCGCAAATTACAATTCCGTTTATCATAAGAACTAACTCCATTAATCAACTGAATCCTAAATTCTGCACATGCACGTGTTATTCGTAAAGTGCGAACTTCATTTGTAGAGTTACGCTAACGTTACTTTACCTCACAGTTCCTCCCCAAAAGACAAAGATTTCACGTAAAAATCCACAACGGGTTTTTACCCATGAAATTTTTAAAATGTTGCTATGCAATACAACTGAAAAATAGTTGTAGGGACTTACTGCTTAAAATTAAACTGCATGAGACATTAGAAAAAAGAGGGGGGAAATCTTAAGTTAAACTGCCCAACAATAACTACTTTCTCTTAAAATCTAATAATGAAAAAAAAATTAAGAGCGCCGGGTTGAAAAACCATCCACTTAAAAAAAAAATTATGATAAAAATTTTATGCTCGGTCTAAGTTGATTTACGATGGGAAAACCCTAGCGCTGAAAACTTAGTGAAATATAGTCCAACAGTACAGCGGGGATGACAAGTACAACTTTCCTTGAAAATGGAAAGGTAAAAATTTCATGAAATGATAAAAATTTAGTACAGACGGATCGCTTAGACAAAAAATAGGATCATTGATTATAAAATTCAAATTTAACTGGTGCAAAATGATAAGAAAAAGTGTTTTTGTTTTGCAGAGTTTATCAAAGAAAAAAAAATTCCAGTTTCCTATCAGATTTATCTCTTGAAAGGGTCCGCTGGCAAGCGTCCAAGAAAACTCTACTTCAGAAATCAAACAGTGCAGGGAAACTTCCAGAATTACTTTCTTCCAAAAAAAATTATCATTTCAAAGTAACAATTGAAGAAATCAGATGGTATTTTCAGATTAGCGGTCCTGTTGAGTTTACTTCAGAATAAGCGAATGGACATCAGAATCATCACAGTATTTCTAAAACGCAAAACTCTTTTTACAGTAGAAATCAAAATAGAAGGTACACTACAGATCAATAAATGAGAGTTTGACATATAAAATTTTATAGATAACCAATATTTCCCACCTAGCTATTTGCACAACGGAAAAAACGAAATTGTTAGTTTATTAAAGTTAGTCGTTAAACACGAATTTACATGCAAGATAGCTAAAAAAAATTATTTTTATCCCATACTAAGAATACATACATAGAACTTTTAGTGATACAAAAGTTTAATAATAAGAAATATTCATTTTATACAATTTATACGACATTTAGAGAAACGTAGATAAGGAATATATATATACAAAATTGTTCAAAAAGTTTGTTCCAAAACTGCCGTCGATGGCTATAAAATAGAAAAACATTAGAGTTCATACATAGAGATCATGTAAAGAAGCTATAGAGGGGAAAGTTTATATACAAAGAGGAAAAACAATTATCGTACTAATCACTGCTGGTGATGGCTATAAGTAAAAAAAAAAAAAAAAAAAAACACTAAAGTACATACATGCATATATTGTATAACAGAAAAAAAATTATGACATGTAAACAAAACATGAAATTTTCGGAGTTGAAAGTTCATGCTCCAAGTTTAAATTTAGAATATTGAAATTTAAGAAAGTTCATAGCTTTCAGATAATGGTTGAAAGTCCAAAAGGTTACACTACATGTCCTAGATTTTATGACTGCTCTGCTAGAAATACACTTTAGAACGGAAAAAATAAAGAACCATAGCACCTGACATATCGAGTAGGGTGGATCGAAAAACGCGTTTTTTCAGCAATACAATCATAATAGCGCGGAAAACTTGCGCATAGGCGTCATTTTAAATGAAAAATATAAAAAAAAATTTTTTTTCAAAATTTGAAATCGCGCAGAAGGCCTAAATTACCAAAAAAGTCAAAATACCGGTAAATAAAAAATAAAAAATAAAATACAAAAAAAAATACATTTTTTGTTCTAATAGTGAAAAAAGTGTTTTTAAAAGTGTCCTTAAAATGCATACAAAATATAATTAGACCCATTCTTGTTTTACTGAATTCGCGCAAAAGGCCTAAATTTGCGGGCTGTATCGTAAAAAAAAACGATATTTCATGATTTTCGACGATTTTTAAACATGTGCCAAAACCCATAAAAGTTTTATTTTTAATTTGTAATAGTGTAAAAACCATTCAAAATAGTTTTCCCAATCCAGAAATAATACTTTCAGACCTGTTATTCCTTAACTGTATTCGCGCAAAACGTCTAAATTATAGTATAAATTAAGTTATTGAGTCCCCTGAAAACGCCGTTTTCCATATCTGATGAGTGCTTATTTAACACATTAAGGTTTGTAATAAGACTCTAACAAGTGATTTACAAAAAATGTATTAGCCAAACATATCATATTGCAGCTCTCAGCTCATTTGAACATTTAATCTGTGCTGAAATGACCCAGGACTCACGGCGAGGACGTGGCTGCAAGGCGAGTCCCACCTCCACCCTACCCAACCAACCAACCAACCAGGGTGAATTTTATTTACAATATTTACAGTAACTATTTACTTTGTACAATACATATATGTTCGTTGTAGGCAGAAGGTTATTTAGAAGCCTCTTTGAATTCTGACTTTGAATTAAATGTGGGCATCAGCAATCTTGATTATTAAGTAGCTCTAATATAGCCATCTCGATTTTCATGCCCGCACACTTTTCCTGCTGCTCCTGTAACTAGTTTAACACACCTCTCAACTGACTGGGTGTGGCATGGGAATTTGAGGTAGTTAAACTCTGGTAGTGCTTTGTCTTTCAATAAAGAAGCAATATATTCAGTTGGCATCTTGGACAGTAGTGGCGGTGGTGTTAATTTGCAGATTGACCAATCAATTAGTTCGGTATAGTCGTTTGCACTAAAATTTATTGAAGGTATTTTGAAGTCTCTTACATAACCTTCAGCTGATGGCTCATTTCTGGATTTAAGGATCCTCCTGTAGCCAAGTTCTCTAACGTGTGGTCTCTCATTCATTATCATAGCCAACATCATATTTTCAGGGTGGCAGAAGAATGCGTTCCTTTGAATTTCTGGATCAATGATTTGCTAGATATTGTCCGTTAGATGCCTGGTTGTTTTAACTACCGTCAAAATATGCTTCGGTCCATCTTTCACAGTGTAGTTTTTCTTTATATCAAACCAAACAGGTGCATATGACTACACTATGTAATTTGCAAGAGTCTGTAACTCAATTGTTGGACTAGTTTTGGATACATACAATCTTAAAACCCGGTTAGCACAGGTTAGCCAACGAGAGTGGCTGATGCGTTCAGGATCCCTAGCTGACAATTCTGGATTACAGATTCCTGTGTTGACCTCTTTTACAATGTCTAGGAGATACTTCTGATTTTTACTCAGATCGTTTTTAGTGATATCAATGACTTCTTCTGATTGTATCGGCTCAAAATCTACAACAGGGAGTTTCTCACATCCAAGGAGTTGTTTTCCAACTGGACCGCTAAATGATGCTGGTCCTGTTGTCGTTCCATCCACGTGATCAAACAAATGCCTATAAGGTAACTCGTTAAAATGTCCGCCACTACTGTCCAAGATGCCAACTGAATATATTGCTTCTTTATTGAAAGACAAAGCGCTACCAGAGTTTCACTACTTCAAATTCCCATGCCACACTCAGTCAGTTGAGGTGTGTAAAACTGGTTACAAAAGCAGCAGAAAAAGTGTGCGGGCATGAAAATCGCGATGGTTATATTAGAGCGACTTTAAAATCAAGACAGCTGATGCCCATATTTAATTCAAAGTCAGAATTCAAAGGGGCTTCTACTTAAATAACCTTTTGCCTACAACGAACATGTATGTATTGTACAAAGTAAATAGTTACTGTAAATATTGTAAATAAAATTCACCCTGGTTGGTTGGTTGGGTAGGGTGGAGGTGGGACTCGCCTTGCAGCCACGTCCTCGCCGTGAGTCCTGCGTCATTTCAGCACAGATTAAATGTTGAAATGAGCTGAGAGCTGCAATATGATATGTTTGGCTAATACATTTTTTGTAAATCACTTGTTAGAGTCTTATTACAAACCTTAATGTGTTAAATAAACACTCATCAGATGTGGAAAACGACGTTTTTACGGGACTCTATAACTTAACTTATACTATAATTTAAACCTTTTTCGCGAATACAATTAAAGAATAACAGGTCTGAAAGTATTATTTATGGATTGGAAGAACTATTCTGAATGGTTTTTACACTATTACAAATTAAAAATAAAACTTTTATGGGTTTTGGCACATGTTTAAAAATCGTCGAAAATCATGAAATATTGTTTATTTACGATACTGCCCGCAACTTTAGGCATTTTTCGCGAATTCAGTAAAACATGAATGGGTCTAATTATATTTTGTATGCATTAAGGACACTCTTAAAAACACTTTTTTCACTATGAGAACAAAAAATGTATTTTTTTTTGTAATTTTTGCATTTTTTTTTTTTTAATTTACCGGTATTTTGACTTTTTTGGTAACTTTAGGCCTTCTGCGCGATTTCAAATTTTGATTTTTTTTTTCATTTATAATGATGCCTATTTGCAAGTTTTCCGCGCTATTAGAATTGTATTGGAGAGAAAACGCCTTTTTCGATCCACCCTAATATCGAGTCCTTGATATCAGCAAAATCAGAGATGCGGGTCGGACTGGCCTGTGGAGCTGTTGTAGAAATTTCAGTGCTGGTGGCTTGCAGAACGGAGTCCGGCATCGGAGAGGCACTTTTCTTGGACGGACTCGAACCCGGCACCTTGTCACTGTCCATAGTTCCAGAAGAGGGTTTCGCTCGCTCTCTACTCGTTGAGGTCGAGGTCCTGGAGGGCTTACAAGCTTTAGAATATTGGAATGCAGTAGTAAAAATCACTCTTTCTGTTACTTTGTCGTTTAAACTAGCGACACAGTTATCTGACTTTTCCGTTCGATTTACGACATTATCGTTGAATTTATGTACTAGATGTGCAGAACTAAAGTTAGTTAACACTGCATTTTGAAATGTATTACTTTCATTTACATTAACTACTAGATTTTCTTTAAAAGTAGTTGCGAGATATTTAGAAGCACAGTGGTTAAACTTTTCACTTTCTTTTACCACAGTTTCTGTGAAAATAAAAGAATCTGTCTACTTGACTGTTTTTAAATGTAAATTGTTAGGAGATGCATTTAAACTACTAGAAAAGTTCGTTGGCTTAACAGTTTCAAAAGATAAATTTGAGGTATTGGCGGAAGGATTAGCCGCAATATTTAATGATTTGTCACTTTCGTTCAGTTTAACGGTTTCACCCGCCACATTTATTTTACTTGCATTTTCCTTTACAACTCCCGTTGCTACACTAGATAATTTGTCGGATTTTTTATCCGTAGCCAAAGGCTGAATAACCGACATAAATTCGTCGGTATTGCTGTTTGAAAGCAAAGTTTGCTCGCTTGCTTCAACTTGTAGTTGACTTTTGTCACTAGAAATACAGTTTTTATCGCCAGTTTAAGGTTGATTTAATTTACTCGAGCTTGCTTCCTGTGACTTAATAACTTGTTGTGGTTTTTCCACATCTCTTATAACCACTTTCCACTGACTTTCTTGAGGAAGGGGGGTGGAGCGTTCATGCTTTAATCTTAATCTATCATACCGAGTGGCGAAGAGGCTGATAACCTTACTTTTCAAAACCTCATAGGTTGGATTTGGGCCAAGTGAATGGCAGGCGATTAAATCATGCCACTTTCTCGGTTAACCTCTTAAGGAACATTTTAACCAAACATATTTTTCGGCAATATCAATTTTATAAAAATTAAAATAATATTCAAGCTCATCAAAAAATTGAAGCACACTAGTAGTGCCATCAAAAAACACTGGCTCGGGGGGGGGGGGGTCGAACTGATTTGGGCCACTGTGAGGAATAAGTTTCAGCCATATTCCTCTAACTTAGATTAAGCTTAACTTAATTACTTAATAAAGTAGCTAACTAAATGGTAAGGAATAGAGCACAAGACTTGAATATAAAAGAAATAACGAGCTTTTATTTAGAGCTTAAAGAAAAGGTGGGCGTTGGACTATATTCACATACAACATCTTTGTAAACTTAAAGGGGCAGCCTTCATAAATATTCTAACTTTAAATAGATAATCACAATTAATTTCAACAACTTCATATAACGTCGCTATCTCTCACGAATTTACTCGTCTTTCGTTAGTGGGAGGATTCCCTTATCCACTATACTACTCGACTAACTATCTCCTACTATAGCCGCTCGCTACTAACTCCTTTAGCCTCCTACTACTTCTCATTCACTATCCACCTCTTACTCGAAGCAGCCTCCCCTTCTAACTCTTCTACGAAACACATCACCTTTTATCAAACTCACTTTCCAAAATATTAACATATGGCTATTTACAATTTCGTTTATCATAAGAACTAACTACATTAATCAACTGAATCCTAAACTCTGAACATTCACGTGTTATTCGTAAAGTACGAACTTCATTTGTAGCGTTACGCTAACGTTACTTTACCTCACACCTTTTCCCCACGAAAGCGTTTCGAAAAATCAAAAATATTTTTTTTTCCATTCACCTTAATATAGATATTAATCAAGAACGAAAAATCATGCAGTACGCATTGATTATTAAAACACTTTCTAACTATACGTACTTGCTGTATCGTATGATTTTAATATTATTTACCTACATTATTACACAACAGACAGACTGAAGTATTGAAAAATTTGACTAATTAAATTTAAAACCACATTTAGATATTGTTGGAAAATGTTAAATAGGCTTAACGCAAGGGAAAAAAAATGTAGCCGTTAGATTGTAATTGCAGCTCTAAATGCATCTGATTATTTTGGTGTAGCCCTGTAAATCTGAAGTTTAATCATATAATATTCCATACAAAAGAATATTTCATTTAGGACTATTTCAAAATAATTCCATTTTAGAATATAAACAGTACATGTAATTTTTTTATGATTTTTACTGTAGAAAGTTATTTAAATGTATTTTTAAAAAAATTAAAACTGTCTGCCCTAAAACGCAATGCATTGGATTTTTATTTATTTTTTTATTATTTATTTATTTATTTTCAGGGGGGAGATTGCCCCTATACACACACACTAGGTGTACAGGACCTATTAATATCATTTTAAATAGGGAACGTTCTATAGTGAACCTCATTAATATGTATCTTTTTTTTTTTTTATCTGAAAATATTTACGGACGCTGGGGGTAGGAGACAGACACCTGGAAAGGTAGAATATCGGACAGGCAAATAAACAAATTAAAATCATATTCACACTTAAAAATTGACGGAACGTGTTAAAATCTCTTAATGTAAACGAAAAAAAATGAAAGTGCAACTCCAGCAATTGTTTAATAATAGCTCTTAACTGCAACTGAATATTTTTGCATGGCCTTGTAAATCTAATGCTAATTATACTATATTCTATAGAAAGCAGTATTTTCTGCTTATGAATAATATATTTAAATTTCATTAAGATTTATGCAAAGTAAAGTTATTAAAATCCGTTTTATAGAAATAGTTCTCATAGAACGCAATGCTTTGGCATACTTTCGAGTATCCCCGTACACAAACCAGTGGTTATATTCACTCCATTTTACATATGAAACATCCGATAGTGAACTGGAATAACATATTTTAATTTCATTAAGAATTGTGTACAGTAAATGCATTAAAATATAGTTTGTAGAAATGACTCTCATAAAACACAATGCTTCGGAATACTTTCGCGTGTCCCTGTACACAAACCAATCGAGATAACTCCATTTTCAATAGGGAACATTCGATAGTGAACTTGAATAATATGCATCATTTTCAACAAATTCCATAAATATTTGCGGTGGCTAGAGTGCAGACAGACAGACAGACAAACCGAAATCATTAACACATTTGAACTTGTTGGAAAGTGTTAAATAAGCAATTATAGATTTTTAACCAATATGGCATAGTAGTTCCCAACATATATTTTACTACAATTGAATCTGAAGAAACTTTTTTTGCATGCTAAACACATCGTCCACCTTTTTCTTTTAAATATTAATTTCTTTTATATATATTAATAAAATACTTTTTTTTTACTTTTAGGGATAAGTTTAATAATAATATATTACTAGCTGGAACCCATCGAATTCGACGGTCACTTTATTGACCGTAATGTTTCAAAAATCGCCGCATCATTATTTAAATGTTTTTCAAGTTAAAACATCTAATATAATTTACGACATTTCACGTAAAAAAAAAGAAATTTGGAAAAATGCTTATAAATAGAAATACTATATACGACACCACTTTCTACAAAGTACTATCAATGGTGACGTCAAACTGACTCCAAATAAACAGTTGCTATCTTTTATTTTCTATTTCGTTTACTACTATCACTACATGATAGCTGACCCGCCCGGCGTTGTCAGGGCCTATGATAATAACCTTAAATGAACCTTAAATTTCTATGATTTTAAATCCTAAACTCGATTTTGTTTGAATTTCTATTTTTAAATAAAAGCATCGCGAAAAAAATTAATGAGATGTAACAAAAAAATTACCTTGAACCGAACGATACTCTGCCTTGTGACTCCGGTGCCTGCGGCACCGCTAATAAAATGAAAAAAATCCCAAAAACTAACCGTGAACCAAGCGAAATCGATCGGCGTTGCCCGGGCCCCTGATAATAACCTTAAATGAACTTTAAATTTGTATGATTTAATATATTTAACTCTATTTTGTTTGAATTTATATTTTTAAATGAAAGCATCGCGAAAAAAATAATCATATGGAACAAAAAAATACCTGAAACCGAACGGAACTCGAGCTCGTGACCTCGGTGTCTGCGGCAGGGTATATGCGGGTCGCTAATAACATGAAAAATTTCTTGAAAATTAATCTTTAACCGAACGAACTTCTGAATCGTGTTTCCGCCGCCTGTGGCTGCGACACCGTATATCAGGCATGCTACGCATGCGCTGCAAAATTCACTTTCCACACCAGGGGGCACAGTATGTTGCATACGAACATCACCAATCACCTTGAATTTCCTAGACCTTTCAAATAAGGTGCAATTTCTCCCGCTAGGGGGCACAGTGTGTTCTGTACGAACATCACCAACGGTCAGCAAATACCAAGACCTTTAAAATAAGATATAACATGATAGGGTCTACTACAAAATCACCGTTCCATTTTTCACCACCAGGGGGCGCACTATACTCTATACAAACATCCCCAATCAACATGAAATTTCAATACCTCTATCATCAATCGTCTTGGATTTCCAATACCTTTCAAATAAGGTGTCACATGGTGGTGTCAACTGCAAAATCCTTTAGTTGCACTTTCCACCACCAGGGGGCACAGTGTGTTCTGTACGAACATCACCAACGGTCAGGAAATACCAAGACCTTTAAAAAAAGATGTAACATGATAGGGTCTACAGCAAAATCATCTAGTTCCATTTTCCCCACCAGAGGTCGCACTATATTGTATACGAACATCCCAAATCTACATGAAATTTCAAGACCTTTAAAATGAGGTACTACATGTGTGGGTCTAGAACGGATTTCCCTCTCAAACTAATTTATCCCCTCTCCCCCCTCCAAATCTACTTTCCCCCATTCTTCCCCTTTTAAAATCGAAAATTCCAAATTCGCAGAAAGTGATTTTTTAGTGTTCGACTCTAGTCCTCATATGTACAATTTCTTCACCGTGAAGTACATTGGAGCTTAGTTAAGCTCGTAAACGTGTTTTTAACCCGCTTCCCCCCCGGGGGGGGGAAACCGTTCGACCTTTTTTTATTTTTCTCTTTTCATAGCACATCTACAGACCAAGACCTTTTTTTAGACACCTCAACCAAATTTTTACACCAAGTAGTTCTCTCAATATAGTGGAGACAGACAAAAACATGTTTCAAATTAATATATAGATAGTATTTTTTTTTAATAATTAACTATTAGTATGGTACATGATATTATATTAGATAATAAATGCCAATCAATAAAATTTGCATGCAATTATACTCGTATTACCTGCCTATGTAAAATTTAAATTAATTATGAGTCAGTAAATGGTTACATTTTTTGTACTAATCAGATAATATAATTTCAAAATTACAAAAGGAAGCATTTTTTTCTAACATTACGTTTTCGTGACATTAAGTTTTGATGTCACTTATTTATATATATGATGCACTTCCATTGTTATACACGAGTTTCCATTTTAAATTCTATACTCATGTAGTATTATTTTCTTTACATTTTCTATTTTCATTATCTCTATGAATAGAAAACACCTACACGAAACGGTTTTCGCCTACGTAGCTTTCTATATTTAGAAGCTTTTTATAATTTATTCAATTTAACAGAAAAAAAAAAAAAATGATAAGTTATTTCAAATGATAGATACAAAAAAAAAAAAAAAAAAATCATATATATACACAACTTAACAAATCATATCAACTTAAAACACACAAGACTAAGAGAAGTTATCGAGAAGATAATATATTTATATATTTCAACACTTTGCTTTATTATTTTTTTTCTTATGTAATTATTATTATTACTATTATTATTTTGATAACATCATTTCATAATTTATTATAATAAACTGAGACTACTTTTTGTATGTAAATCAAGAATTTATACAATATGTTCATGTTTCAGACATCTCAAATTAAAAATCACTTCAGAACGCTTTTTGTAGGTATGTAAGGTTTGGTATTTTACAGGAATCACCTAAAAAGTGCTGAACAAAACTGAATAATGCTTAGCAAGATTTTATAGCTTGTAATTACCCAAAACTAAATTTCTTAACACATTACAAAAATTTATTATGTTTAACGATAAGGACAAAAAATGTTTTGAATGAGAAATAAGACTTTTGTGTGAAAATCGCACATAATATAAATATTTTGCGACATATTTCTGTCTCAAAAATAAGGAAAGTAAAACATGCATTTAAAAAATAAAAGATTTATAACATATTGTAAACATTAACATTTTTAATGAGATGTTTCAAAAATACTACTATTGAATAAATTGTATTATTTGTATTAATATTTTAAATTCCCTAACACTTTTTCGTATAATTGGCATATCCATATAGTATTTTTCAGTTTTGTATCTCTTACGTACGCTAATCTCTTTCATTAAACTCATTGTTTTTTTTTTTTTTTTTTTTTTTTTTTCTGTTTTGCGTTTTAATTCAAATTTCAATATTTAAATATATTTCTTTAAAAAAAGCAGTACAGTTGGTTTAAAATTCGAACTTACTTTTGTGATGTAAAACTGACCTTGATTATAAATTGAACTATAATTTTAGAATTTTTTGAATTAATAATAACTATATTTCATTTAGGTTTAGTTATGAGCATTTTCATTTATTTGTATTTAAATTTTAGTCTATATTTATTTATTTATTTATTTAAATTTTCATATATATTACAATTTTAATTTTCAGATATCTGTATAAAAACCATAGACTATACAATTAAAGTCATTATTATTATATTATACCAATATGAAATTGATACAAAGTTCAAATTTTAATTTATGAATCACTGTCTGTCTAAAATAGGGTGTAGTTTATTCTAAATTAAATATTTTTGTTAGAAAATGTTATTTTTGAATACTTGCAGCTTACCATGCTCATAAATACAAAAACTGAATTTTAAAATTGATATATGAATAAATTAATTAATTAAATTTATATTTGTATACACACACACGCATATGTATATATACATTGCTTGTTTTATATAAGAATTTCAATCATAATCACATCTCTCCTGATAAAAGTAATTTATATTTGCATTTCTCGTGCAAAAATTAAATATAACAGCTAGTTTTTTTTTTTTTTTTTTTTTTTTTTTTATCTGTGTTTTTATTGGTAATATATATATATATATATATATATATATATATATATATATATTACCTCGCAAGCTTCCTTTCAGTTTAGTTTATATAAGTTATTCCAATTACTGGGCTGTCGGAAAAGTTTGGCCGTATTTTAATGCCTGCAGATAATTTTACAGCTCAGGTCAATACGTGAAAGTATAATGCTTCCTGTGGGATCTTATTATTTAGGTTCTTTCTAGATCCCTTTTTTTTTTGCTATTATAGCCGATAACATGAGAAAATATTTTTTAATTAATGAAGTATTTATGATTTAATTATTATTTCATATATAATTTAATCAATCATTTTCCGTCTTACTTCACTTTAACAGCAGCTATACTCTTTAATATTGGAAAGTGTCTATAATTTATGAGTAATGCATAATTTTTATTAATCTTTATTTAACAGAATGGTTTTACATAGTCATTTTTGTTGCTGTTTCTTAAATAATATTCAATTAATATTCTTAAATAATATTAAGTTAATTTCCAGATTAGCTTTCCCTTTAACCGTAACAAATCCCATAATATACGAAGGTGTTTTACATTTTAATACTGAAACTTTTTTATACGGATATTATCGCATTGCATATTTGCTTTACACACGTGTAAATATACAACAGCGAATAAAATAAAAGTTAGACAGCAAAAATAATTAATTTTAATTCTCAATATTTTTAAAGCAAGTTGTGCTTTTAAAATGAAACATTTTTTTTTTTTTTTTAATACTTCTTTAAAAATGACATTCTTTCTTCTAAGATTAATGTACTACTACAAAATAATTAAACGATGACATTGTTTAAGTCTGGTGTCAAACTTTTTTTTTTATTCATTGTATATTAAATTTTATACTGTCGCTTTCCACGAGTTACAACTAAATCTAGTAAGATAGAAAATTGTTTAATAATATATCAATTCTACATGATTATACAGCTTTCTAGCCCATTTCACACAAATAATTCAAACTCCATTGTAAGGTAAATCACTGAAAAGTCGTTTTCACAAACAGACTTTTTTTAAATGCCTGAAATATTTATAAGCAATTTGATTATTAAGATTAATAATATGATTATTATTTTGAGCAATATTTGTAAGATTGTAAATTAATAAATTAAACAAAAAAGTTACACACATATATATATATAACAAATAATAAAAACAATCTTAAAAAAAAAAAATAAAATAGTAAAATAACTATAAATTGAGAAAATTAGTTCGAGTAAAATTAATTTTCTTGATTTTTTTTTTTTTTTTTTTTTTTTTACATTATATGAAAAGAAATAATAATAACAACAATAATAATAATTAGGAAAAAAATACAATGCATCGTTAACAAAAGAATTAATTAAAAATTAGTAGAATAATCTGAAACAGACTATAATTAACTAGAAAAAAAATAGAACTAAATTAAGAAAAAAAAAAGTTATTCGAGAAAAAAATAAAGTTTAAAGAAATCCAAATCAATAACCTAAAACAAACATAAAAAAAAAAGAAAAAGAAAAAGAAAAGAAATAGTTTTGAATATTTTTAATACACATAAAATTAGCCTTTTTTCGGCTATGATTTTCTTTCAATAGGTATTTTTGAACTAAAAAATAAAATGCAAATGTAAGAGAATTTTTTTTTCCGCATTCTTTTAATAATGATAATTACATTCATATCAGCTGAAATAGATTAAAAATAAAATGTAAAAATAAAATTAAATTAAATAACTTACAGATTTTTTTCTTTCCTATACAAAAAGCTTTTTAAATAGCTTTTTGCCATTCTACATATATTTTATCTCACTTAAATGAAAAAGTAATAATAAATATAATAAAAATTTCAAACTAAGAAATGAATGTATAAAGTGAATTTTGAAATATGTATTTTGAGAAAAAATGTATCAAAGAACAAATAATGGGAGGGGGGGGGTCAAAGGTAAGAAAATAAATATATTTATCTCTAATTTTAGAAGTTGCAGTAGATGACAAAAACGTTCAAACTGTTTTAGAATCTCATAAAAGTTATTTTGTAAAATAAATATATAGCGAAATCATTTTCTCTCTCTCTTTATTTGTATATATTCCGCCAAATGAAATTGGTTTAGAGAAATTGGTATGCCAAGTGAGCTCATATTTGGATACAGAACAGAGCATTTTTTAAGGCATATACCTTTCAGCATCAGGCTACCTGTAATTAATAGCAAGTTAACAGCGCTGAAATCATTGTTAAACTTTAAAATCGAATGGGGAATTTTCACACATGGGGGATTTGAACAAAGTCCTATTTTTCTGGTAGTTTTAGGCCCATAAATTAAAAAAAAAATTATTAAAAATGCAAAAAAAGTTCTCATTAATTTTAAAAATAACTTTAAAAATAACCAAAAATCTCGTGACTTCAAAACACAGCCTGACGTCACACTTTATGATCCTTCAACGTTTACATTTTGTTACCCTGGTTAGTAAGCAGCAATTCGTTTTAACTTTCGTAATTATTAATTGTTTGTGTGATTTTTGAGCATTTCTTTTTCATCTTAAAACCATTTAATATCATTATCACCATTTTCCATTATAATTATTTTTGTCCAATGCTTTCGTTTAATAGGATCCTGTGGAACGCTAAAGAATAACATTTGAGAAGCTTTAGCCGTTGCATTAATGCAAAATGTTACAATACAATATTTATACTACGATTTTTTAATATCCGTCATTATTATAACATACAAAACCTATTTCACTGATTGAAGAAGCAAAGCAAAGCATTAAATCGAATGTAAACAACGATTACTTCCGTTTGTTGTCATAAAGAGTGTCGTCACGATATATTATACTGCGTTTTCTAGATAGAGTAAATAGTGCGTTGATAAAATTGTTATAAATCAGTAATCAGATTTAAAATAAAGAAAATAAATGTATTTGTTTTCTTACCTTTTCATTTTCTATCATATAAGAATAAAATGAGAAAACGTGCAAATTCTCAACTGTCGCCAAGCTGTGTCACCATTTAATCTCTCGATCTTAATCTATCATAGACATAACTTATCTAGAACTTGCCTATTTCAACACATTCAAATGAGTCTATAATGAAACGTATCAGTGGCTTTATCTGGAGCCACTTATTTGCATTAAATCACTGAAATCAGTGCTCTTTTATTTCGACATTTGTTGACATTCCCATAAACAAATTGATAATTTATTTAAATTACCTGCACTATCTGTGTAGGAATATAGTGTAACAGGCAGTTATATTACATTTTTTAATATAACAAAAACGACACAATATTACATACTGAGAAACATTAACGAAATTGAAAAGCGAATTTTTGTCAAATTTTGTGCCCGATAATTTCTTAAATACCCCTCTTACTGTCAAATTTACATAAGCGTTTGTAGCTTTTAATTCGTGAGTATGCAAAAACATGTATCAGATTCGGGCGATGAATTAAAAAGGCGACTGTGAGTTTCGAAAATTCGCCTGGTTTTGAAATTTGAATAAATTAAAAAAATGGGATAAACTTTTATTATTATTATTATTATTATTATTTCTTGTTTATTATTATTATTATTATTATTATTATTTATTATTATTTATTATTATTATTTCTTGTTCTCTATTATTATTATTTATTTCACTGTTTGCTTTTAGAACTTTCAATTTTACACTTATTAAAATATTACATTGAAAGATTATTAAAATTCGAAAACAGAATCTGCCACGGCAATTTGTATGCCTCATCGTATGTTAATTGCAGATTTTGCTAAGGTATCATTCAAAAAAAGACTAATTAGAGTTCAAAATGGAGTATGGGTATGAAATATTAATTTTCCTTTCTGAGCACTGTTTGTCGACATTGCAAAATGTATTAAAGCACATCGATGAATTACATTCAATAAAAAAGAAAGTTTGGCTTAATTTTGAATAGCCTTGTATATTGCCTATAAATAATATGCACTTTTAAAAATATTGTGTTCTGAAATCTAGTCCTATATGAAAAAAAAAATCTAACACGAAATGAATCACAATTCTAGCAATTTCCATGTACAGACCCCAATATAACAAAATTTTTGGGTTAGCCGCCTATTACGAATAAGGAATGATTTCCATACAACAATATCCACAGAACATGCTTTTATGCATTAAAAAAAAAAAAAAAAATGCTTATTTCGTGTTGTTTAAGGCAGTCTATAGATCTTAAATTATACTTATCTGCAACTTTCCCTCATAGACATAATGTATTTAAATTATCCTGGGCGGCCCAGTAAACGAACTGATTGCATGATCTCTACGAAAATTTTAGTGCAACATCCCTATATGATACATATTTAGAATACCAAGCTTGGATTTTTTGCTGCTCTTTGTTCTTGAGATATGCTGATAAAATACAGACACACAAACCAACCGCTAAAAACCATGATTTTTTGTTTCAGGAGACCGTAAAACATGTAAATGTACCTGAAACGCACTTTCGAAAATATGACCCAAAAGCAATATTTTCTCTACCATATATATTTGTAGAGAGAAAATAACAATTCACATACCTAATGTTAATGCGATTCTTTAAAAATTGTAAAAGAAAAATATTTCGTATTTATAACAATGATATTTAAATAATGTCATTTAAGCAAAATTCTATTTATTTATATCTGTTAATTTAACTAGAAATATGTTGAGTAGAGTAAAAATCTAGTATGTTGTAAAAATCTACTATACTTTGGCAGACAAAAATTCTTTTTATATTATCTATAAAAATGAATAATTTAAAAAAAAATAACAAGTAACTTACAAGATTATTATTTATTAAAGTCATTTTCAAGATTAATAATGACGACTTGCATTTCAGAGAAGTATAACAGTCAATGTTTAATAAATTCAGTTTTTTGCTGACATCTAAGAATTTTTTTTTTCTTTTTAACTTTTGATTTGTAAACACTAGGGGGCTCGACCCCTGCTAACACCATTCACCAACCCCCGAGGGAGGCTTACCCCTCTCCCCCCGACTCACTTTACATATTAACCCATGCAGATCTCTGCCCGCCTATTCGCTGCTTTGTTTTTCACTGAATAGGAAAATTAATAGCGCATAACACAAGACAAAATCAGAAAAACATTATAAAAATCCCCATACTCAATTTCAAACTGAATTACATAATATTTAATACCACATTATTTTTTGTATTTTTTGTATTTTTTTTTTTTTTTTTTTTTTTTTTTTTTATAAAAATTATGTTTTTTTTTTTTTTTTTTTTTTTTTTTTTAATAGAAAAAAATTTGTATTACCCAGATCCACTTTGCATTACAGCTTCAGTATATGGCCCTTTTTATTTCTTTTTTAAAACCATGGATACAGGCCGCGGTACCCCAGTCGGTAAAGCGCCGAGTTCATAATTGGAAGATTGCCGGTTCGATACTTGAGCCGACCAAACATCGTCGTGTACACTAATGGTGGCTGGTACACATAAAATCCGTCGTGGCCGCAAAGTCCTCCATGTTCCCATCAAAACTATACCTCTGGAGATCACCAAAGCGGGGGAGCCATCCTCTCCATGAAGGATCAAAATTATGATGGATCTCTCTGCCCTACGAGATAAGATGCGGTCGCAGACAAAGAAGAAAAAAAATGACACCAACGACAGTAACTTTTAAACATTCGTATTGATCTATTAAGAAAAAAAATCATAATACTCATTAATAAGGTATTTTGCCTGATATTACCATGTTAAAAATTATTAAAAATTTTAAAGATAGTGCCACCTGTTAAGAGATTGATGCTCAATCGTAATGAACAACCGTTTATGTCAAGATATGACACAATATCAAGTTTACTTAAATTTCGTCTAATAATAATAATAATAATAATAATAATAATAATAATAATAATGTGTAATATCCTGAACATTTAGGTAATAAAAGAATTGTTATAATATTAAAATAGCTGCCGAATTTTTCACTTTTTGAAATGCAACTTTTATTGTGCAGAAAATTTTATTTTACTTGATAAATAAAGGCAATTACAGATATTTATGAATGGTTTCTCTTAAAATAATCTGTTATCCGAAATTCTCAAAAGTTGGTAGCTATGAGTTAATAGAAAATTGCATGTATACATTTAAATAAATAATTACGTTGTAATTAGTAATTTTCTATAATTTTAATAAAACATTGTAGCACATGGTTAAAATTGGCATTTTAGGAGAATACCAAGTTTCAGTGCTACATTTATTGCAAGATCGAAAATTCCAACATGGTATTAACCATAGTTCCAACATGGTATGTACCATATTCTATTTCTCCAACATGGTATTGTTCTCCCATGACCAGGAAACTAGCCAAATTTAAATCCGATATGTAATGTATGAAGAATAAATGTCACTAAAATATTCCTAATCATTGAAAATAGTCCACAATCATCTCTAAACCAAACGAAACTAAAGTTTGGTACAATAAAATACCGAAAGAAGTACCTGCTTGATTCCACGCCTAAAAGTGTGGCTGCTGTGATCAAGCGATGGTTTAGCAACAAAATAAACGCTTTTAGGTTAAAGTGCACTCATTTTTCATGTTTTCTGCTCAGAAGAACCTAAATTGATTATAATGAAAGAAAAATCTAAATTGTTTTATTCATTTTATTCCTGTATACCACAATGTATATGCTTTTTTTTCTGCTGAATTAAAATTCTCGTTTACATAATTTATTATGCAAAATTAATATATATATATATATATATATATATATAAAGAAAACTTGCTACAGTGTGCTACAGTGTTTTGAATTGTGTATTGAAATATGATAAAAAATAATAACACGAAAATAATTCTTATATAAGTGACTTGGTAAAATTTTTTAATTAAAAGCATATTTTTATTAAAAAATATTAATATAATACAAATGTAAAAACAAAGAAATTGTGAAAATGCATAAAAGTATAAATAAAAAATGTAAAAAGTATAAAGTATAAATAAAATAAGGCGATAAAATGGTACTTTGTAACTATTTGTTTACTTTTATAACATTTTAGTTTAATAAAGAAATCTTTTACAATAATTCAGAAAAAAATTTTATGGGGTCATATTTTTTTTTCTTCTGAAAATCCTTATTTTTATACTTCTCGCAGAAAAGAAAGCTATTTGTTTTTATATTAGGTCGTATAAGCGTAAATAATTAACGCAAGTGTTCATTTTTCTTTTCAGTAATATCGGTTTATCTTTTGCCAAAACAGATGCAAGAACATATATTTATGACTTTTTTGTTATTTATTTTATCTCAAAGTTTTTAATGCGTTTGAAATTATATTCGCTCTAGTAAATTAATAACAATATATTCTCCGCTTTGCATTTTCCAGAAATTCAGATTTAGGTTATTAAATCTGTGTATTGAATATTTCGTTTTTTTTTTTTTTTTTTTTTTTTTTTTTTTTTCCCCTATATTATTATTTTTTTCTCTTTTATGAAACAAGAATGTTCTTTTAATCATTTACTGAATAAAAATGAATTTGTCTTATATGGTTTATAAATAAATAAATAAATAAAATAAAATAAAATAAATAACAATTATGATATTTTCATTGAACAGTTTTATGTTCACTTTTATTTTAAATCTTTGGTAAGTTTTATGCTATTAAATTTTAAGAATATTCATAATTGCAATTTACATAAATTATATATAATTTTTGTGTGCGCAAATTTTGTAATTAAAGTATTAAATATCCAATGTGTTTCATTAACAGAAATATCTAATGAGTAAATGTTAATTAAAATTTCCCTTTCACATACATCTTAAATGGATTGGTCACGGATGTAATGAACTAATTACAAGGGTAAATAAAGTATTATTTTTAATCTGTTATAACTCTATTACATAAAATAACCTTTAAAATAATAGTATGATGGAATGTAAAGAAACCAAATGAATTTTCTTTCAATCTCATAATTAAGATTTACGTTGTAACCTTTACAATGTGTTAAGTCTTTTAATTATATCATCTAAAATTATTCACGATATCTATATTTCAGCCCTAGTTATCCACAAGATTTCTGCGCTTTTGTGAAGGAATACTTTCAAATGTTTCATCATTCAAAAATACTCATATATACCATTTTTTCTGCATACCAACGTGAAACTTGCCGTATAAGGGATGAATTTATGATTTTTTTTTAAATGTATATAATATATATATACATATATAATACGCTTTCTTGATAGTCAATAAAAATGATTCCAATTGAAAAGTGTATGATTGCAGTATATTCATTATTAAAACAAATCGGGGAGCCATGCATTTCAGCAATATTTCGTTTAACCCGTTAACGCCCGAATTAATTTTGCAAACTTTTATTAGCTAAATTTTTAACTTCTAAATTAATATAGACAACTGACAGTAAAATACATTAATTTAAACAATTTTTCTGATAGTTTTAAATTTAAAGCATATCCTCATTTATTGACGTTTAGTGTTCTAGCGAGAAAACTTCGAGATAGAAAAACTTTGAGATAACAGATTTATTTCCTATTGTATGTTGACATAGATCTCGAAAGTAAAGTATATATACTATAATCCATCTTGATTTTTGTTGGTATACTTGCGCAAAAAGCAACTATATGTGCGACGAAGGAAAAATAATAAAATGACTATCCAAATTATGAAATACTAATTAATGGTAGACAAATAAAACTTTCAGGGATGATTTAGAGTGACGCTATAAACTGTCACTAAAAAGCTGCTATCATTCCAAGGAACCACAAAAAACATCCGTGTCATTTTATTAGCTGTCCTCAAATGAGACACTGGGCGCTAACGGGTTAATACAAGCTTCAAAACTAATAGACGATTGAAATATTCATTATGCAACCTCCTAATCCGTGCTTGTATGCTCTTATGATGTCTCAGAATGCTCTAAAGATTTAAATACTTTCATATTTACACAATCTAAAAATATATGTATATGAAACTCAGCACAATGATAAAGGCCAAAATCGGTGTTTGGCAGCTCCTATTATATTGCATGTCATGTTCCCAGTATCAGTCAGTATCGAAGTACTTTAGTGGACCATTATAAAGTATATATCGTTTTAAAAGTATTTATAATCATTTGCAAATCGATTTTCATGAACAACTGTAAATAATGTCAAATGAAAAAAAAAATGCAAATGAAAAACAAAGTATCTAACTTTTAATTCAAATTACGATTAAAAATACAAAATTGGTCAATATAGTGAATTATTGGATAATATTGGTAAAAATATTTTTATCTTAACCGATGAACACTGGTTTTGGGTTTTATTTGGTGTTATTAGATTTGAATTTATGTGCGGATCAGATATAATCTTGGATACACAACTTTTCGATTGTGTACAGAGAAAAGGGAAATATACATAATGGTATATACTTTTTTATGCAAAATATTTAATTTCTACTATAATTTTTATTAGTTTTTTTTAAGAAAAAAATATAATTATGAGTCGTTCAATAAAATGTGGAGTTTTCTACTGAAAAGCTGCATTTGTTCTTCTATTAAAAAAAAAAAAAAAAAAAAATATTTTCTATATATGTGCTAGAAAAATATACCCTTTTTACCGAGTACTTACATGTACGAAAATGCTTTCACATGAACGATTGTCAAAAATACAAAAAAAGAATAAAGAGTTTATTTTCGTAATAAAATTTTCATATATAATTGTGTAAAAAAGGAAGGATCATGAAAGTTTTATATATATATAAAAAAAAAAAAAATAAAAAGAAGAAGGCTTTTCATATATATTAAAAAGTGCATTCATAACTATTTGTTGTTAAAAGGATAAAATAGCTTTAAAAAATGGATGAAGGTTCTGCGCATGCAATTTTCATATTGCAACTTAATTCATATTTCTATTAGCTGTACACACACGTAAATTAATTACACGCAACTTAACTTAATTTATTGACTGGAAAGATACAAGTTATACATAAATAAAAATAAATTAATTAATAAATAAAATAATAGTAATTCATTGAAGAAATTATTTTAGCATTCTAAAATAAATAAATTAATTAATTAATTAATAAAAAAAAATAGAGATTAAAAAGTTTTTTAGGCTAACACGCACCAAAATTCCCTTTTTTTTTGGGGGGGGGGGTCGTTGATGATGTACTTATTTAAAATATTTAATGAAACATGTCGAGTACGTTTGAAGTTTGCTAAACGATTGCTTATAAAGCTTCGAATAACCTATCCCACTTAGAAAAAATCTGCACAAAAAGTGAAAAAAAAAAAAAAGAAAAAAAAAAAAAGTGCGCAAAATTTTCGCGTATTTGTAACCTCTCTTTCTACATATAAATTGCACACTGTATTTTGCATAAAAATTACACTAATGAAATTGTGCACAAAAGTGCACTCATGGAATTATGCAGAAAACTGCAGAAACTAGTATACAGTTTTTACACTATTTGTGCACAATTCAGTGTGCAATTTTATGCAGAAACAGAGGTTCCAAATACGTTTAGATTTTCTGCATTTTTCTTTTTCCACTTTTAATGCTCAATCTAGTGTACAGCTTAAACACTTTTTATGCACATTTCAGTGCACTCTTATGCAGATATTTAATTACATTTTAGACCATTAAAAAATAATTTTTAGTTAGGCGTTTAATCCTTTATATTTAGCTACAAAAGAAAATAGATTCTAAAAATACTCAAGTACGGTCTGGTAGGGTATTTTATAGAATTACGGAGACAAGGAATTTCACAGATATTTATGGATATTAGAGACCACACATTTAGATTAAAGGACAGACAAAAGGTGTCATACATAATTCTGTATTTGGTAAAAGCATATTTCAAGTGTATACTTAAATATGGAAGAAATACAAAAGTATTTCTGGTATTCCTCAGATTTTTAAAAATAGGTTTTATTAATATATGTATCATATGTATATAACATATGTATTACCGAATGAACTGCATCTTCAAGCTTATCATATTTTGAAATTAAACAAAATCTTTATCTTTAAAAGAAAATCTTTTTTTTTTTCATGCTAAAATTAATAAATTTACTCCTATATGCTAGATATTTTTAAGCCGTATCGTATTCTGAATAAAATAAAAATGAACCAAATGAAAAAAGTAGAAAAAATAATTAAGTTTTTGAAACATTAATTTAACGAGATTATCTCGAACTTGAAATGGCACTAGACATGTGAAATAAAATCATTTGTCAACTGCAATGATATTTAATTCCATCAAAACGTGTTTTCAAAAAATGAAAAAAAGAAATGAAGCTGTGAAATAAGCATGTTCTCTCCGACATTTCTTTTGACATCGTAGTGAGCTTAATCTGAAGGGATGTGAAATAATTAATTACATTTTGTTTGCTTTAATACCTTTGTAATCGAAAAAAATAATAGTTTTACTGAGATTTTATTTTTTAATTAGTTGAAAAACTTAATTCTTTGCATTTTTGTTGAAATGTAAATTTCTACAGTATTTCTACATTTTTTTTTAAAATAAAGTTATAGTTCTATTGTTCTAAAGAGTAGTTATTTAGCTTTATTATTATTAAAGTAAACTTTTATTATTAAAGCAAAATAACAATGCACATCTTCGTGCATATTTTTAGGGATGATAAAGGAAATACACACACACACACACACACACACACACACACACATATATATATATATATATATATATATTGTTCTAACAATTCTATCTATACTTCAATAACTTTTATCACAGATTTTTTTAATCTATTTTTGAAGATTAGAATATTTAAAAACTCACAAACAACTCTGGGTGAGACCTTTATTCAAATAGTTTTGTGATTGCTATTGTTGCAATTTTTAATATAATCATTAAGGTACCTGTACCCAATATTGTCACCCTAAGGAAAACGTATTTTTTTCAACCCTGTGTACACGTCATAGGACTCCAAAAATGTACGACCACTATCACTGGACTGTTGACTATTATTATTAAAATTAGCGACTTTGTAAATTTTCTGGTTTAATTTAAATGATAAAAACAAAAAATTCTTACAAGTGTCCATATAAGGAACCATCTGTCTCTATTATAGACATGCATGTCCATATTATTGACAAGTGGCTCCTTATTGACCTACTACACATGGTGTTTGGAAGAGCCACTCTTTGGAGGGATTTTAGAAAAGAGGGGATGAAAAAATATATCTTAAAGCATTGCGGGGGAGGGGGTGGAGCACAGGAAATAGCTTCAGAACATGCACTTTAGAAGGGAGGGGATCATTTTAGATTGTGGCTCTTCGAAGACCCATGCAAAGCACCCCAGTTACTACAAAATATTATGAAATAATATTGTGGCTTTTGCTTAGCATTATTCCATCTGTCTGCAGAATTTATATCTGTTATTACTCTGTCCTGTCAGGATGGACAAATAAAAATTTCTTCATCATGAGCGCTAAGTCTCACACAGTCCTCATGGGCATATCTGCCGCATTTGATGCATGGCCGCATGTCTGCAACAGCATCAATACTGTATAAGAAGCAGTACCAGCTCTCCTTTGTTGAGGAACTGATACCGCTGGTACTTGCGATTTCGCCAACAGATACCCTACTAAGGGGAGGCTTCTTTTGATTTTCCTGCAATGGCTTTTTTGAGGATTTTTTTCTTTGAGGATTGTTTGGATGGCATCTTGTTGAACAAGGATTTTACCACTTTGATGTCTTTTGAGTTTATAGCCTCGCAACGTTCTGTCTTCTTCCTTCTTACAGTTGGAGTCGATAACACGATAGTGAAAGGGTTTTCCATGGAAAATGATCTCGCAGGTGATGAAGGTGGGTCAATAACAGGAGAAGGTATGTTGTTAACGCGGAGCTTCAACATGTGTTGCAGTTTCCAAATTTGGTGCATTTTCTTCCCCTTTTGCTGCTGGTTCCGGAATTGCAAAGATGTCACTAGGTGCGAAGGCTTCATCTGGAATTATAGTTGAATCGAAAGGAAAAATTCCAGTTGCCTGAAAACCTGAAGTTATGTTCAACAGGGTCATCAAACGATTCCAAACCTTTCTAAAGATTTCCCAAAATCTAAGTCGAGTGATCTGTCTATCAGGGTGACGAGTGAGATGGAGCAATACTTCATCATTCCAATATGATTCAAAACTTTAAAAACAGCTTTGTCCAAGGGCTGCAATTCATGAGTCTTGTTTATGGGCAGGCAGCAGAGTGTTACATTGTGCTCGTCTGCCTTTGTCACGATTTATGCGTCCTAATGAGAACTGGCTCCATCAAAAACAAGAAGAGTGGGACCTTCAGTTTTAAACTTAGCGAAATGTTCCAACCAAGTGTAGAATACCTCAGTGGTCATGCTGCCTTTATGGTTCATCACAACTTCTGTTCCTGGAGGCATGTTATCCTTTCATTATTGTTTTATGCACTTCCCTTTGAAAAGCACCATGGGAGGAATTCTGTGGCCAAAGGCATTACAGCATGGAACAATTGTTACATTTTCTGCATGCTCTGGTGCAATAAAATGCACCCTTTTTGCCCCTTTTCGTGCAATAACATTATGTTGATGGTGGATAGTAAGCCGGTACCCTTTTTCATCAATGTTATAAATGTGCTGTGGTTAATTTACAATATCGAATTCTTCCAAGCACGCTTGCAGTTTCTGAAAATGATCAGAAACAATTGCCCGGTTCATCTACTGGGCTCTCCCTGAATTGCGGTTCTGACTCTTCCTTTTAGCAACAAGTGGGTTGTTTTTCAAGGAAGCTGCCAAACACTTCTTTCCAGCCATGTGTGTTGCTTGGCTGAAATTGTGCTTAAAACCCATCTTCTCAACATAGGTGGAAATACGCCTTCGTAGTAATCTCCCAGTAATTGACATGCCAACGTCTGCTAGTCTAAATATTATTGAACGAAGTTAAGCTTGCTGCTTTTCTGTAAGCATGAATTTGCTGCATAACTCTGGCTTTCGGATTCGATCATTCACCTGGACAGTCTTGAAAATTCTCATGAGAGTTGTCCTTGGAATCCCTGCTGCTTTAGCTGCACTGGCAAATGTCCCAATGCGTGCGGGTCAAATGGCATTCTGCAATTTTTTCTCTGTCCACTTGCCCATTTTTTTCGGCACCATAATAAGCAAATCTTTAGAAAATCTGAAAAAAAAAAAAAAAAAAAACAGTGAACATATAAGAAGGAAAAAAATTGACAGTTTATTCACAGGTAATTTGGACGACTTTTATTTTCTTTTTTGATTTTTTTTAAATGTCCTTCTTCCCCCCCCCCCCTTCCCCAAGGACCCACCTAACCTTAAAAATAAAATATTCTCGATTCTAATTTTTTACCTTACTATCTCAGCATCTGATATGAGAAATTTTTGCAATTGAAAACAAAAATTTTAAGTAACTGTTTAGAAAATAAAAGTCGTTCATGCAATCACTGACAAACCTGTATAAAGGTATACTTCCACACTTAATTCGTAATGTAATGTAGAGATAATATAATTAAGATTAAAAATACATATAAACATTAATTTATCGTGCATTGGCTAAATAAAATAACATTAAACTGATATTTTACAAATTTGTGAATCTGAAGATTCACTTGTTGCTTATATATAAATTAGAAAATTAAATATTGTTTAGAATTGTTTTGGTATTGCTTTAGAATATCACGTAAGAACGCATTATACGGAAGCAATAGGAAAAAAAATAAATTAACTTAAAAATTATGTGATGGGTGTGACATTTTTATGAAATATTTCTTAAGGAAAAGCGCTTGTTTTTTCTTCAGTTACGCAATATTTTCAAACAAGTACGCACGTATGTATGACATTTGGACGACACGTTTTTCTTTAAAATATTATTTAAATTTTGCGTTAATGTGACTTTGAAAATAAGTTGCAAATTAATATAATTTAGTTTTCTCCAAAATAAGTTGTTGCAGGAAAAATACTTCTAGCTGTTTCAAAAGTCCAAATAAAGTAGAAAGAAAATAGACATTTGTTCTTTCGTTTATTTTTTATTGCTTTATTTCATCTTTTCTGATATTTTTTATGTAAATAACTTTAACAAATTACATATGAACGGTAAATTTAGTTATGATTTTTATTAATTAACTTAAGAAAATAATTTGCTTACAATGATGGGGGTCTTTTTGACCTATTAATGAATAATTATATGCTTAAAAGCAGTTTGTTATGAAAGAGAAAGAAAAATGAATTGAGGAATAAAAGGCTATTTTAATTTACATATTATACAGGTAAATATATGATGGTCTGTGGGGGAATTCATGTTTGGCTTTATTTCAAGAAATAAAAATTACAGAAAATGTTTGCATTCTTGCAAAAAGGCATAGTTTCTCAGTTAGATTTCAAATGGTTAAGCCATGAAGCCAATTTTTAAATATGAATTTCAAATATAAGCATTTTTACCATGAACTTATAACTGTGTTTAAATTCTAAATTTGTTCAAATATAAAAACATACAAAAGTGCGCCAATGAAAGTTATTTAACACGATTTACTTTTTGTTTTTATTTATTTTATTAATTTTATTAATTTTATTTTATATATTTATTTATATATTTTTTTTATTATTATTATTATTTTTTTTTTTTTGAGATATAAAAATTAATTTTTATTCGTTTTAATTTATGGAATAGTTAATTTCTATTAGCTAAGCATAAATATGATCTGAATTGCAGATAAAGCATTCTTTTTATATTATTGTACAGCTTATTTTTACGGTAATAAAAATAATTTATATTTATTGATAATTTATATATTGATAATTTAATTTGATTAATATTGATAATTTATTTATTGATAATTTATTGATAATTTATATTAATTGATATTTATTTTAAATAAGTAATGAATATTTATTTTTAATTAAATTGTAAAAAAAAAAAAAAAAGACTCAATTTATAAAATTGTATGTCGATATTAGTTGTTTTTACTCTATTTTAAATAACTTAGAACTAGCTTTTACGTAAATAAAAGCTACAATTATTATAAACATTCATGTTTTTTATATTAAATTATAATAACGTTTGAATGAATTATAAATAAATTATAAATTGGTTTTATTTATTTAAGAAATATTTTCTTTTATGATACAATAAATATTATGATACCTCCTTGAAAAACAGAATATATAATAAATTTTAAAATATGCTTTCTTATATATGAATTATAAACGTTAAAAGTTAATACCTAAACGATTCCCCTAGAAGCTAAATGTAATCGGCCATTGAATGGATTCCTATCGACATAAGTGACCGATAATCTAAATCTCAGCCATAAGGATGAATCTCTTTGCGGTTATCCGAAAAGTCTCACCGGGAAAAGTTAAATCTAATGATCAAAATTTGTAGAATTTAAGAAATTGATCCAATTAATGCTCGATAGTGAGATGTGATTTTCAACGAGTTTTTACGTGATTTGTGACAGGTTGTGAGGTTTGCGTTGACGCAGACCCCATCTCAACTCAATGATTAACTTAGTTAACCTAACTACTTAAGTATTAGATATGAAATTAGCACAGAGACTCAGATATATGAAAATAAAATTAAGAGTTTATTTAGCTAGAATAATGGGAGGATGATTTAAAATACGTAGCTCAGTCAGCTGATTTAAATTATTTATCAAATAAATGTATAATTACTAATTTTAGATAATTTGAAATATCTCACCACAGAATAGTAGAAGTTATGGACGGATGCACTCTTTACGTAGATACTGTGACTTTTCAACAGATTCGTGGATTCCCGGCCGAATCAGTTTCCATTCAAAAATTATCCCACTGAAGCATAACAAAACTCATCAAACTGCTTAACTTAAGCACCACTTAATCTCAACTTCTGAAATATAACTTTCTCCACACCCTACTAATTAGCCGTTGTCTTAAACAAACGTCGGACAAGACTCTACTACACCACACTTTTTTACGAAAACCATCTCCATCTTATACTACTTTCTACCAACTTCCGTTTTCTTCATTTCAATCAAACTTTCAAAATCGCTTCCAATTCATCTACCTCTCACAACCTAATTCCTTCGTTGCAGCACCATGTCGACACAAAACTAATCCGACCTAAACTTTCGTCGAGTCACTGGCGTCGAAGCGATTTAACCATCCCAACTTAATACTTTGCTGGATCCAGCTTAATTTCAAACAAACTGTGGTGACCTTCTACGGTCTCAACCTCACAGTCCCCATCCAATAAAATAAAATTATTCGGAAAATCCCCAACGGGTTTTATCGGGTAATTTTAAACACCTTAATTCTACAAATAACTAATCTCATACCTCGTAAGTGTGAGTGCAGCCGTCAATTAAAATTTAAGCCGGGTGAGAGAAACTTAAAAAAAAAAAAAAATAGTTATGTCCCTAAGCGGAAAACTACTCGACCCCCCAAAAAATTTTATTTTGTCTAAGAAATGGGGTTCGTTTACGAGTAGAAACTCCGGGACTCTGACTGAGCTAACACCAGAATTACAATAGGAAAATACATACTACTTCCAGTTAGTCCAGGAAGGCAAGCGTGAAATGAAGTTTTTCTAATTTTGGATTAACAGATTATAGTCACTTTTGACAAGTAAGAAATTTACTAGCAACTTGAAGAAAGAAAGGCTTTATTTAGAAAAAAAAAAATCTTGAGTTCTTTGTAGAGCACTACGTGTATCCTCAGAATATCTAGGCTGTCCGTCTTTGGTTTACCGCAGGCACTACTAATGTATATTACCCATTCTGCAGGTGAAGGCTAAAAAGTAACAGAAAATAACGGACAGACAGAAAATATATTTTAAGAGAGAACAAAATTGATGACATAGAAGCTTAAACATGAATTTTAATGTGAAAGTCTATGCACTAATTTTGAATTTTGCATTTTTAGCTTGAGAAAGTCCATTCCTTTCATAAAAGTTCTAAAGTTTAAAGTCCCAAAAAGGCTTCAAGTATGTCGAACATTTTGTGCAGGTCCGACAGAAATATACTTAAGAATTGATAAAAAAAAAAAAAAAAAAAAAGAAAGAAAGGTATCACCTGATTTAAGTTTGCATCTGTAACATCAGTAAGGTTAGAGGACTTGGTAAAGATGCTCATTGCACTCGTCAGCTAGTCCACATGGTTCAAGACATTCAGAACGGGGTCTATGGTTATCCCAAAACGCTGTGGCAAATGCTTGCTCGGCAGGTGATTCATATAGAGAAGCCTGTTGTCGGAGCTTGGTTTGACACCGGGCATTGAATGGGTGCTGCGGAAAGAACTCGTCTGTGCGGACCGAGTCACGAGCTGCCAAGGCTTTGTCAATGTGTTGTCCACTACCTGATGAAGAGGGGGAGGTCTTTTTGAAACCCTTGTCTTTCTCGCTGGTCGAAATGAACCGGTATTCACTGAATCAGGAACTGCAAGTAACTTATGTGGTGGATGTGCTCCAGAAGAATTTGAGGACTTGGATTGAGGGCTTTTCAGAAAATTATTCCAGCATTTCTTCTTTTTAATCTGCGGTATAAAAGAATTGTTAGAAAAGGAATATGTCGCGTTTGCGACGAGTTTGCCTAGGAAATTTCATATTTGAAAAGTTTGATGACCCAGTATGAGCTCGCTTTTGTGCGACGGGTCTAATAACACTAACACTAGATTGATCAGCAGAAGTGCCCTGCACAGATTGTTCGTGTGTTGTAGGAGTAGGTAGTTTATCAGCCGTAAAAGAGGCAGTTTATCAGCCCTAGTAGGAGCACTAGGCTAGTAGGTGAGGTTAGGCGTAAAGACGGAATGTTCGTCAGATGGGTTTGAAACCTACATGCTATCACTATCAAGTGTTTCAGCATACGATTCAGTCCGCTCTTTAAAAATGCGTATCTGATCGATGTTAATGGTGGTGGGGGTGCCATTAAAGTCAATTGTCAGATTAGTATTCTCTACCTTTAAAACAGAGAAAGGCCCTATGATTTTTGGCCCAAATTTAGCTACTGTAGCATCTTTCTTTGAACTAATAAAATGTGCTTCTAGGAGTATTTTATCTCCCACTTTTACTTCTAAAATTCTACGCTTTAAATTGTAATATTGAGTTTGTTGCTCTTGATCTTTTTTCAAATTTCTCTGAATTTCTGGTAGCAATTCTTCAATATTTCGCGTAATAAATTGAGATGCATTTTGCTGTACTAATACCAGTTTTTGAAAGGGGGTCAGAATCTTCCTGCCCAAAAATAATTCAGCGGGAGTTTTTCCTGTTGCATCACTAACCGCTGTACGAATCGCATAGCCAAAATGATAGAGAAACTGATCCCAATTTTTGTGATTTTGTCCAATGAATGTCGCAATCATATTAATTAAAGTTGTATTAACACGTTCAGCCTGATTAGGTTGCGGCAGATATGGAACAGTAAACACGTGTTTAATTTCGAGTTTGTCGCAAAACGCCCTAAAGACATTACTTATAAATTGAGGACCATGGCCCGTTACAATTTAAAGTGAAGGGGGGCGTAACGAGAAATATAACTATTAAAGAAGTCACTGGCTACTGCTTGTGCCGAAGCTTTACGTAAAGGCACACATATAACCTATTTACTAAAGTAAACTACCATAATTAACACATAACGAAATCTATTAGGTTTAGAGAGGGGGTAAGGACCGATTAAGTCGAGTCCAAGAATTTGATTTGGAAAATCAACTTTAATAGGACTAAATTTACCGGCCGGCTTTATATTTTTACAATTTTATTGCTGGTACAAGCGACAACTTGAAACATATAACTGAATAAACTTCCTCATTTTAGGAAACTAACAGGCATCCTTGAGCTATTTATAAGTTTTCCGAATGCCAAGGTGCCCCGAAATTGGAGACTCATGAAACTCAAATAGGATGGCTTGACGAAGAGATTGGGGAATTACAACTCGTAAATTACCATGAGAATATAATAATTTTGAATAAAAAAGCAAGCCATCGATTAAAGAAAAGGATTAGGACAAGTTTACGGCAATGGCTGATTTGAGCCCGTAAAATATACCCGAGTGGGGGGGGGAGGGTGTCAAGCATGTGCGGCCGCCACTGTGAGGTTTGCGTTGACGCAGACCCCATCTTAACTCAATGATTAACTTAGTTAACTTAACTACTTAAGTATTAGATATGAAATTAGCACAGAGACTCAGATATATGAAAATAAAACTAAGAGTTTATTTAGCTAGAATAATGGGAGGATGATCTGGAATACGTAGCTCAGTCAGCTAATTTAAATTCTTTATCGAATAAATATATAATTACTAATTTTAGATGATTTTAAATATCTCACCCCAGAATAGTAGAAGTTATGGACAGATGCACTCTTTACGTAGATACTGTGACTTTCCAACAGATTCGTGGATTCCCGGCCGAATCAGTTTCCATTCAAAAATTCTCGCACTGAAGCATAACAAAACTCATCAAACTGCTTAACTTAAGAACCACTTAATCTCAACTACTGAAATATAACTTTCTCCACACTCTACTACTTAGCCGTTGTCTTAGACAAACGTCGGACAAGATCCCACTACGCCACACTTTTTTACGAAAACCATCTCCGTCTTATACTACTTTCTACCAACTGTCTTTCTTTTCATTTCAATGAAACTTTCAAAATCGCTTCCAATTCATCTACTTCTCACAACCTAATTCCAACGCTGCAGCACCATGCGACACAAAACTCATCCGACCTAAAATTTCTCCGAGTCACTGGCGTCGAAGCGATTTAACCATCCGAAATTAATACTTTGCTGGATCCAGCTTAATTTCAAACAAACTTTCTACAGTCTCAACCTCACAAGGTTACATATCTGCTTTCTTCTTCATATAAAACCAGTCTTAAATTCTGCTCGAAACGATATGCCTTTGCTAAGCATTTATCTAGAAGTCTATGGAAGGTCAATTAGAATAGTGTGGATTACTCCTACAAGAATAACTACAAAAAAAAAAAAAAAAAAAAAAAAAAAAAAAACGTAAAACGCATAAAAAGATAAATAGAAAATAATATATATATATATATATATATATATATATGTGCGTGTAGGTGTGCGTGTTTATGATTCATAAAAATATTACATTACTCATTTTTTTTTTCCTAGCTGTAAAATGCTAAAAAATAAATAAATAAATAAATAAAACATTTTTAATTGAAATTGTTGCATGTATAATTATACCGTAAAATAGTCGTCCTTGAATTATGCGGGAAATCATCACAAATAACTCCATATATGGTAAGCAAATATAATTCTATACTATTCAGTTATAACACCTATGAACACGTTTGACTTCTAATATTAGAACGAATGTACGTTCAATAGAAAACTGCACTATAAGAAAATACATGCATAAGGCAGCAAATAGAAAAGCATAAAACTTTAAAAAAAAAAAAAAAAAAGCCTAGACTTAAAGTTAGGACAAAATAGAGGAAACCGTAAGGAGAGACCACTCACAGAAGAGGTTAAAAACTAAAATATTTGTAAGTCCTGCTATGATGATACTAAAATTCAGTAAAATACCTACATTTTACAAGGAAATAAGTGAAAATTTAAACAATAGATGCATAAACAAAATACATACTAAGTAAGTTAAATAAATTTACAAAAAACATATTACAGTAATAAAAAGAAAACTTTCATTATTTTTGTATGTTTGTGAACTCCACGTACAAACTTAGTGGGGAGGTGAAAAACATCGGCATGTGCAGTCGGTAGCAAAAGTCTCCGAACACTAGCAAAAATTCCTATAAAAAAAAGTACACTTAATACAGTTTTGTTAAATAAATCCGTGTCGAATCCTGTTCTTAGACAGTTTAAAAACAGGATTCGACAAAGATTTATTTAACAAAACTGTATTAAGTGTACTTTTTTTATATAGGAATTTTTGCTAGTGTTCGGAGACTTTTGTTACCGACTGTATCAGAATCACATATTAAAGTAGTGCCCGAAATGTCTGAATGAAGAAAACATAAATTGTTTTACTAACGTCGAGGTAGCCAAAATTCACTGGATATTTCGCCTAACTAATGAAAGTAAATTCACTACTGTAAGGCTTTGTAGGGAATGATTTCTAAGGAGACGAATACTGGTTCATCAAACGTTCCCTCATATGCATCAGAACCTATGTAAAGGTGGATTATTCATAAATTCAAATTGTTACCAACAAGAATAATCGATTTGAAAGAGGATCTGTTGAATGTTGTGGACAGAAGTCTTAGCACCAGAGTACATGCGCTTGTTGCAAGCATTAGCATCGTTGCTGCTGCGATTCATGAAACTTTCGGTTTGTTTGAAAATATTCCCTAATTCATGCAACATATGTGTTAATCGTGGGAATTTCGAAAATAGATATTCTCGAAATAGAGGGAATTTTGAGCACATCCTGTGATGCATTTAATTATTGTGTAATAAAGTGCTTAAAACGGCTTTCTGTATTATGTCCTTGCTTTTTATTCATGTCTCTTTATCACTTAAGTCAACACAGACAGTAATACTCCGAACCGAGATTTACGTGACGGAAGATCGGTCGATTCCATCCACTCAACATTTCCTATTATACCTATAGGATGATTCGGATCAGGTGTAATCGGCCAATCTTCTGCGATGAAAATCTCAGCTCTGTGGACATTATTACAGGAGGTGTTGCTTAAGAGCTGCATTTGGAAACTTGATTTCCTATGTGATTCTGATTTCTATTGATGATTTATAGCTCCCCTCTAAGTTTGAACATGGAGTTAAGAAACATTCTGTATAAACACTGATAAGCACACAATCAAACTATTATAAAGAAGCGAAAGATAACATAATAAAGAAATGTGCAATGAAATTTATAATAAAAAACGAAAAGACAATCTGGAATTGAAATTTAAAATTTCAAAAGCAACACTTAATATATAAGAATAATCAATCTTTTAAGGTATCAACATGCTTGCCATGTCTTCGGATATTTCTTAAAACATGTTTTAAAATACCAATACTTTTTTTCAGCAATGTAATTGAGGCATATCAATTAATGTTTTAAGGTTTCTCATAGAAGCTGGATAGTAGGTAGGTTGGGTTTGACGTCGCATCCTTAAAGATAATTCGGATCCATGCCATCACAATTTTGATTCTCCAGGGAGTAGATGACTCCACCCCTTCGGTGACCCCCAGGAGTAAGATTTGAATGGGAACATGGAGGACATTGAGGCCGCGAAAGATTTAACGTGCACCAGCCAACATCAGTGCACATGATGTTCTTTGACTGGCCATATATCGAAACCGCAATCTTCAAATTACGAGCCCGGTGCTCTACTGACCGGTCCACCGTCGCCCTTCGTACAAGCAGAAAATAATAACAGTCATACATTTTCATATTTTATTCTAAGTGCAGTTTTAAAATACAAAATAAAAATGCAATAAGATCTGTTTTTTTTTTTTTTTTTTTTTTTTTTTTTTACAAATAAAGTACATATCCAAAATAGAAAATCTGTATTAAAATCGATTGAATTTAAATGAATTTATATAAACCAATTAAAATTAATCAAATGAAACGCAATTATTCAGGATAAATATATTTTTTTTTTTTTTTTTGTAAATTGTTCTAAATTTCGAAAGTAATTGCTAAGGCATGAATAAATGTATGAAAAAATTTCAATTAATTAAGAAAATCTGTACAACGTAAGACATTTTTATTAGAAGCTGTTAATGCAGCATTCGTTTTTTATACGCATAAAAAATATCGCAACAGTGTAATTTAATTTATTTCTGTAAGGCTACTTAGAGAATTTTTTTTATTTAAAATATATCCACATCACATAATAAAATTAAGGAAATTCGAAAATTCAAAATGTTTTTTGAATTCTTTGATAAGAATCTTTAAAAAAATAAAATAAATAAATAAAAAGACGAACACTTCTATTTAATCAGATAATCATGGATATATTTCTCAAAATAATAGTAATGATTATAGGATTAATAATACATCACATGTTTTATTTTTTTTTCAAAATAGTAATAATAATAATAATAATAATGCGCAAAATAACAAAAATTAAAATAAATAAATAAATAAATATGTGGTATATAATTCAAAAAAAAAAAAAAGTATTTATTTATTTATTTGTTTTTGAAATATTAGATTATAACCTAACGCATCGAATACACTGATTAATAAAACAGTGTTGAAGTTAAGTAGAACTTGTTTTAACATGTCAAAAAGCCGTTTAATATATATGCATGTGTATTTATACATTTATTATATATATATATATATATATATACAAATGATAGATTTCGTAATAAAATTTAACCTTAAAATTTAGCAATTAATCGATACAAAACAATACCAACACAACAAAAATAGAACTGATTTTAACTTATAGGTAAGACTGACAAAAAAATGTTGCGATACAGATTAACAACCAATAAGAGACAAAAACAATTTAAATTACTTACGCCGACATGAATGATAATAATAAAAAAAGGACCATTAAACTTAATGACAGAGAAAATAACTAAAGAACAACAGAAATAATTATTGGAAAAAAATGCTTAAAATTAGAAGTAAAAACTCGTCAGGGGGGCATGTACTTTATAAAGCTGTGAAAGCTGCATAGATTTCGTAAATCAACATAGCTAATCATAGCAATTTATATTGTTCCAGCCCCGATCGATGCAGCAAAATCATTTTGAATGAGAAATTAATTAAATTATGAAATCAATTCATCAAGGAATCCAGAGAGAAAAAACTAGAAAAAGCAGAGTAGCCACATGTAAAACTTTTACAAAAACTGGAGAATATGAAGATGTCAACAAATTATTGAAATAAAAAATGAAAGCTTTTCAAACATCGATTAATCGATAAAGAATTAGCGTCTGAGCAGTTTCATTAACGATTAAATTTACTGAGTAATTATTTATTGAGTTAGTGAAATTTTAATTTTAAGTTAGTTAAAGTTTAAACTAGTTAAAGTTTAATAAAATTGTACGTAAATCAATGAACATTAAAACTTTCATAGAAGGGAAATTAATGTTAGAATACATTATGTCAGCAGTGATCAAGCGACATCTAGCGTTTAGCTAGATAAACAATAAGCCAGTTAAATTAATTCATGTTCAAACAAACCAATGCTGTAAGGAGTATTCTTAAGAAGTTTTAACTTCAGGAATTAAGAGAATATATGGCGCTATTTAAATAATTAGAGAGTTGATTAGTGAATCTTGATAATGTTAAACCTAATATATATATATATATATATATATATATATTCAAATGATGCCTATATATTTAATTCTATTCGTAAGAAAAATAACTTATTTACTTTTTTTATTTATTTATTTTTTTTTTTGCACAGCATATCATCGAAAATTCTTTAATTGAACTTTCTTCAAGAGCTATCATATTTAATTTCAAACATTAAATTTTAAATGTAAACGACCAAAGATTCCAAATATTGCATGTTTTTTTTTTTTTTTTTTTTTTTTTTTTTTTCATATAGCTTTTTTTTGTAATTTGCTTTTTTTTTTCATTATTATTATTATAGAGTAATAAGCTCACTTTATTATTATTACTATTATTATTATTATTGTTGTTGTTTTACAAAAATGGTAAAATGTGTTTGCAGACTATATATTTATTATTATTATTATTATTATTATTGTTATTAAATGTGAAATAAATAAGTAATCGGTAGTTAAATAAATAAATAATAAAAAAAAAAAAACATAATTAACTATTTTTAAAAAAATGTATTATGGAGGTTTAATTAATTTTGTAAATATTTTATAACAAAACCAATGTTTACATCTCATGAAGAAAAAATTGCTTACAAAGATTCAAATAAGAACACAAAGAAAAAATGTTTGGAATCATTTTATAATGCAAAAAGATTGATTAGAAATATTATACTCATTTTTTAATTGGGAAAATATAATCACAAAATTTACATATGCTTAATAAATCTCTATTAAAACAGGTATCATTTTTTATTATTATGGATTATACGCTAGTCTAAAAATTTGAAGCATTTTTTTTTTTTTTTTTTTTTTTAATAATCTTGCTGTAATTCCATAATTCTATACGCAAAGTAATTCATAAGTATAGAAACATAATGTAGGTCATTGAACATTCTAAAGGAAATTAAGAATACGAATAGGATAAATTCCTTATAGTACATAGAAGGAAATGTCTTTATTGATATAATGACATTTATAGAAAATATCGTTTAACAAAATGTGTAACGAAAATAATATTTATTACCTTAGTGAGTGGTATAACCAAGTCCAAAAATGACTTGATGCTGTTTATCAACATCAGACAGATTCAAACATTCTTAAGTTAAGTTCGTACTCTTCCATGCGCAAATATGTCAGTACGTAACAATAACAAAACAAAAAAAAAAAAAAAAAATCTGTAGTCTTGAATTTCTGAACTTTAGGTAACATTGCTCCGCACGAAAATTTCCCCCAACACCATTTTGGCAAATTCGTATGTAAAATGGCCTCTTCAATCTGAATATGACGTCCATTTTATAACCCACCCTTTTTTAGGGACGACCCCCTATTTTTTTCATTTTTTGGTAATTTCATGGCTACAAATTTGATTTTGAGGAGGGGGGGGGATTACTTTAAGTGTTAAATATATTCTGAGAGGCTACAGAGTTGAAAAATTCTAAAACATCAACATTTGCAGCAAAGGGAAAATTTAGGCGGGGGTGGGGAATTGCCACTGAAATTATGTATTACAGTTCTTATATATGTATTTTTAAATCAATTACTAATGTTATTTTTTTAAACATTATATATATATATATATTGTTTTTCAGTGTTTGATTAATTCTTTTTCATTCTCAAAATCAAATTCATGGCCATAAAATTACTGAACGGTCATAAAAAATTGGGAGAGGGAATGGTGTCCCGAAAAAACAGTGGGTGATAGTCTAATTCGGATTCAGGAGGTCATTATACAGAAGAATTTGCAAGAATGGTATCAATGGTCGGCGCAGTGTGATTAACGGTTGTTTAAAGTAGTATATTTTCAGATCAGGAACCTCAACATTCAAATTGCCTCACTCATTATTCAGCAAACATTTTTTATTTATTCCATATAATTTAAAAAAAAAATATTAATATACATATTTCTATATATATGTAAACACACATTCGTATATATAATTAACATGCAATATAACCAGATATGTTTCTGAGAACGGCTACCGCCTCCCTCAACTTCCTGTTGTATCTATTTGTCTCTCTCATTATGTATATATGTATATGTATATTTAATTGTCACCCATAGCTTGTATAAATTCTTTCAAAATACCTAATGCAAATTTCATAACAAATGATTTCATAATAGACAGAAATTATTTTGTGTACTTATGTAAACGAATTACGAATTCTATGACTACAATTTTCTGCAGAAATCATGATTTTGAGTATTCTAATATCATATATGTATGTTTCACTATATGCAATGGAGAGTAACCATGCCAAAATGCACTTATAAGAAATACCGTTTACAGATCATAATAGTACAAAACCCTTCTGTGTGTCTCTGTATATACTCCAAACATCATATATATAACAATAATAATTATACAAAAATTACCTTGCATCTCATTAATATTTGAACCATATTTGACATCAATTGGAGGATTAGAGAATGTCAACAAAATTCCGTAGTATGGTCCTATAAATAAATTATTCAGTATATTAATACATTTTTCTAGATAAAACATGAGTTTGAGCATCTTAATAATATATGTTAATTACATTATGTTGAATGCAACATAAACGCTTTAAAATGCACTTAAATAAAAATTTCTCTTTAATGTTACGAAATTCTTTTGTATGTCCCTGTAAACTAGCCATAAACATTATATACGTCAAGAAAAACTATGCAACAGATAAAAACTACATCATTATATGTAATGTAGTTCATGAATATACGCTTGAAATTTGACATAATGTTGAGGATTACGTAACATTGTCGAAACACTTTTGAAAGAGCATAAATGTATATTTATTATTTCGCTCAGCACACATTATTATTATTATTATTATTATTATTATTATTATTATTACGAAAAACACGTCTTTAAGCATCTGAATAATATATGGTTATTTTATTTTCTGGAATACAGTGTAATCCTGTTGTTTAAAAGAAATTCTGTTCGTAGGCCTTAATAATAAGAAATACTTTGGTATATCCCTGTACCCAAACCATAACAGTATAACCATTATCTATATATATATATTTACAGCTATTTCTATATAGCGCCTTAGTATGCATACTTCCAAATCCATCGGGGTAATTTTTGCGGCCGCCATCGTAGTACACACAAATTCTGTCCATAGGCTGTAATGCTAAGAAAAATATTTTTGTGTCCTTGCACACAAACTACAAAGATAATGCATACCCAAAATTATACAATTAAAATTTTGTTCCTCATGAACAGGTGCACCAATTTTCAACTCAATCAAGTAATTTTTGCCGCCGCTGTCATGGTACAAAAGTACAGACAGATAGACGGACACACAGAATTTAAAAACGTTTTCAGTCTCCAAATGGAAGTACTCCACTGATATTTAGGTATTAAGTTAAAGTAAAAGAAGTCTAAAATTCATCAGATTAATTGAAATGTGCATTTAACGCTATTGCACTAATAATTTGAGCCCATAGTTCATAATGATAAAAAATCTTTCGTTGTTACTCCGTAAAAATCTGTAAGAGCTACATTCATCAAAATCTATACAGTTTGTACGATGATGAGATATAATACGTATGTGAAATTTCAGCTTGATGATATAGCGCATTTAGCCGCTATCATACTTTAAATAATTTGAGCCCATATGCCATCATGGTATAGAATTTGTTGTGACCCTGTAAAAAAACTATACGCTCTAAATTCCCCGAAATAAATAAAGTTCGCGCGACGGTGATCTATAGTACGTATAGAACATTTTTGCTCAATTATATAAGAGATTTAGACGCATTAAATGATTTTAGCCCATAGGCCATAATGAAAAAGAATTTTTTGTTTTATCCCTGTAAAAAAAAAAAAAAAAAAAAAAAAAAAAAAAAACCTGCAAGAGATAGATTTCCCAAGAACACATTTTGTGAAACGGTGACCTTTAACACGTATATAAACTATTTCACTTCGAATAAATTCAGCTCATAGGCCATAATAAAAAAAAAAAATTTGCTCTGTCCATACAAAAAACCTGTAAGTGCTAGATTCACAAAAACCAATATTCGTTCTAAGGTGACATATGATATGCTTTTACTTTATTCAAAGAAAGCGTTTAGATGGTAAACGTGTTCGCTTACATACATACACACATAAATACATACATCACGAAAAACGTGTAAAATTGTATATCTCTAAAAGGGGTGTTCGTATGAAAATAAAAGTTGGACATATACTACTCGACATCACGTCAGTTAGAAGTATACATTTGCAACATTCTACAATTATTCTTTTTTCGAGTTATGCGAGATACAATAACCATACCGCAAATTATGATTAAATACTTTCTTTATGAAATATGTTCGGAAAGTAAAAATACTGTTATATTTATGATATTCCTTTTTAAATAGTAAATGAATAAAATACCTCTAGTTTGAAAATTTTGATTCGTTGATTATTTATTTATTTATTTATTTATTTATTTTGGTTTTTGCATTTAAATATGAATCAATGCTCATTATATTCGTTATAAACAGCATTTTTATTTATTTAGTCTTTTAGTTATTGTGAATCAAATAGTAAACTGATACTGTAATTTTCATTCTAGTTCATATAAAGTGTTAATTAAAATTAAAGAAATAATGGACAATGCCTAACATGCTAATTAAAAACTCACACACACACATTAACATCACATTGATTGCAATGTGGCTAATTTTTAATAAGTTTAAAATTAGAAAATCAAACGTTCCCATACATTTTATGGAATAAATATCAAACAATACAAAAGTAGCATTTGTTTTTTATACGTTTCTAACAACCTATATTGAATACATGTATATATATATATATATATATAGATAGATAGATAGATAGATAGATAGATAGATAGATAGATAGATCGGCTGAGGTCACTTCACTCTCCTATGTCTGTTATTCTAACTCACAAACAAGTAGGATTTGTTTCCATTCGCTCCATTCCAGTACAAGATTTGTCTGCTAAAAGTGGCAACTGCAGAAAGTTGGGAAAACCCGCCGAAGAGATCGGCAGAGTGAGTTCAGCAAGGGAGGATCGAAGAAGAATTCTGTTTTGCAGCTTGAGTCTATGCTGCTTGAGTCTATTAATATTCTGATCTATTTAAAATAATGATCATCTGATTTAGGGCCCCTCTGTAGTTACCCCATTCTTAATCAATAAAATAATATTTAATCTACTTAGCCTCCTCCTCCTTACAAACATATATGAAGTATAAGAACCTTCCTTTTTCCCTAAAATTCGATTCTGAAACCAGAACTGCAGCCGCAGTCATAGAATGACCTAGCCGTGATGTCAGGAAGACCTCACCTCCCACGTGTGAGCACATCCCCGGCAGACGGAGCACCTTCCCGAGAGAGTTCAGTTGACGATGGGATCTGGAAGAGTTTGGACGAAGCATACAGTGTTGACGGCTGTATCGCCTTAATGACTTTCGTTTTGTGTTTGACGTAGTTGAGAAAGTACTTTGTGTGCTACGAATTATCATTAATTGACGTATTCTTAGACTCGCCTTCCATAAGTAACTTTAATGCTTATTAGCATTCCTGTAAATATATATTGTAATCTATTTTTGCTTTGTTTATTAAACTTTAATTAATTACTAATTAATCGAATTAGTATTGTTCTTAAAGTTTTAAACCGCTCGCAACCCACCTGATACTATATCAGAAGTGGCATCAAGAATAAAATCTACTTGATAAAGAATAAAATCTACTTGATAAAGGATAAATCGATTATTTTAATTTTAACTTAAATTTTTGATTGAACGAACTATAAACTTTTGTGGACTGAACTTTTTACAAACTGTTCTTAAATACGAACTGTGTTTGAACGTATTCGTATACTAATTTATGCTGGACGAGTGTTTTTAAAGTGTGTAGTAATACTTCATGATCAACAGAAATGTTCACACCTGTGGAATCAGCTTAAACTAAAGCAACGAAGTATCTGCGAGTTCTGCGGAATAACCACGGATCATTTGGATGGAAGTTTCAATAAAAGATTTAGGATAATTAAGCACCGGCTGCTATTTCTGTTCTTCTAAGATACGTACATTTTATCTTCTTATAAAATGGTTTCTCTTGGGGATATACCCAAAATTGGCAATGCACTGAAGACAGAGAACTACAGTAAAATTAAAATTCTGCATCGGTTTTTATTCAATGAGAACGGCGATCGTAGGAACAGATGCAGAATAAGAAAGTTCCAAGGATTCACTTTCGCCATAGGCGACGAAAAATACCTTGAAAAGCAAAGGGTAGTCGATGACAGTTTCTCATTGAACGAGCTTATAGTTATTTGTAATATTTTAGATGTCCCTTTTGATGGGAATAAAAACGAGTTGAGAGATCGACTGTTGTTAAGCTTGTGTGATACAGAATTACTGAAACAAGAAAGTTCAGAAAATAATTCAGATGAGGAAGATCCTCAAAATGAATCCAGTAGTGAATCCGAAAGTAGTGGTGATAATGACGTAGAAAAAACTGACTCTTCTGTGCAATGCCATATGGGCAAAAATAAGTGCTATGATTATGATAATGATAATGTTATTGATGATTATAATAAGGGTATAAAAGGTGTAAATTATAGTAATAATGTGAATTCTGGATCACTTGGTGCAACTGTCTCTTTTAGCGACTTTGAAAACAATATTTCTAAATTTAGCGCCGAACCGCATAAAAATATTATTGAGTTTTTTAACGAATTTGAGGAAATAGCTGAAATGTTTAATCTAAACGAATTACAAAAAATTGTTTTTTGTAAGAGATCATTGAGCGGAAACGCTCTTCTCTTTCTTAAATCTGAAAAAGGACTATTAAATTATCAAAAATTAAAAAATGCCCTCATTGAGGAGTTTAAATCAGAAATAAATTCCGCCTCTTTGCATGATATATTAAATAAAAGGAAAATAAAAGGCGATGAGTCAGTTACAGAATATTTTTTTAAAATGCGTGAGCTGAGTAGAAACGGGCACATTGAAGATGCCGCGTTAATGCACTATGTGATCCAAGGAATAAATGATAAAAATGAGAATAAGATCATACTTTACGGGGCAAAAAATATTCGTGAATTTAAAGAAAAATTGAAGTTATATGAAGTGTACAAAAGAGACACTGAAAAAATTAAACATAAATTTGATAAAGTTGAGCTAAATACAAAACCGAAGCACCCATAAAGTATATGAGAAATTTAGTTCTAGAAATGAAATAAATAAGATTTGTTATAATTGTGGTGAAAAAAACCACTTATCTAGAGATTGCCCTCATAAGGCCAAAGGCCTTAAATGTTTTTCCTGTAAGCGGTTTGGGCATAAAAGTTCAGAATGCCCGGGTTCAAAACCCAAAGTTGAATCCTTATGTATTGGTATAAATCGGAATTTGAATAAAATTATACAAATAAATGATGTAAATTTTAGCGGCATCATTGATACGGGCAGTGAGGCAACGCTGCTCCATAAAAGTGTTTTTGAAAAATTATATGTTAAGGGGTTAAACCCAGTGAGTACCACTTTGAAGGGAATTGGAATAAATTGCATAAAGCCGTTAGGCTCATTTAAAGTGAATCTTAAAATTAATGAATTTCAATGTGAAACTAATGTGTATGTTGTACAAAATGAGGTAATACCCCATGACGTCATCGTGGGGCTAAACGTATTGATGTTAGGCGAGACAATAATAAACGAGAATGGTATTATTGTTAAAAATAAGCCCAATCCTATTGAAGTTAACTTTTTAACAGTACTCCCAATAAATGCATATCAAAACGAAGTCGAAATAGATATTGCTTATGATGCTCCCTCCGACTTTCAAAACGAAGTTAGGGATTTGATTTTGAATTATGAACCTAAAAAGACATTGTCAACTGATATCGACTTAAAAATTATGTTGAAAAGCAGTGAACCTATTTATCATCAGCCGCGGAGATTACCATTTTCTGAAAAAAAAAATTGTGGAAGGTCAAATAGCCGAATGGCTAGACGGGGGTATTATCGAACCTAGTTCCTCCGAGTACAGTAGCCCAATTGTACTAGTGAAAAAGAAAGATGGTACTTCGAGAATCTGTATTGATTACAGGCGTTTGAATAAAATCATAGTTAAAGACCGATTTCCCCTGCCGCTGATTGAGGATATTTTGGATCGTTTACAGGGTGCACGAATTTTCAGTACGATTGATTTGAAGAACGCTTTTTTTCATGTAGATGTTGACAAAGAAAGTAGAAAATATACCTCATTTGTGACCCACGAGGGTCAGTATCAATTTCTTAAAGTGCCATTTGGACTGTGCAATTCGCCTGCCGTATTTCAAAGATACATAAACACAATTTTTCGACCATTAGTTAATTCTGGTATTGTGTTACCCTATTTACATGACCTAATAATATTAGCATCCTCCTATGAAGAAGCCGTTCACAACTTAGGACAGACCCTAACTCTTGCAAGTAAATATGGTTTGGAAATAAATTTTAAGAAATCTTATTTGTTAAAGAAAAAAATTGAATTCTTGGGCCACGTAATCGAGGAAGGTAAAATCTTTCCATCTCATTCTAAGACGCAAGCCGTCATGAAATTCCCGGAACCAATTAACTTGAAGCAGGTCCAAAGTTTCCTAGGTTTAACTGGATACTTCCGAAAGTTTATCTCATACTATTCCATCATTGCTAGACCGTTAAGTGACATGTTAAGAAAAGATCGCAAGTTTAAGTTTGGCGATGAAGAGAGAAATTCATTTAACCGCTTGAAATCTATTTTGGCTGACAAACCAGTTTTAGCCTTATATAGCCCTAACTATGAAACAGAGTTGCATACTGATGCCAGTGTTGAAGGTTATGGTGCAATTTTAATGCAGAAATCACCAAATGACACTAATTTCCACCCCACATATTACATGAATCGTAAAACCACAGATGCTGAAAAAAAATATTCAAGTTACGAGTTGGAGGTACTAGCGATTATTGAAGCTCTGAAAAAGTTTCGTATATACTTATTGGGAATTCCATTCAAAATAGTAACTGACTGTGCAGCATTTCAAAAAACAATGGGAAAAAGGGATTTAGCCACTAGAGTGGCACGTTGGGCTCTTCTGCTACAGGAATTTAATTATACGATCGAACACCGTGCTGGGAGTAGAATGCCCCATGTTGATGCATTAAGTAGGGCACCGATAGATGTGTTGTGCATATCCATACAAAATGTCTTACCACGAATTAAAAGTGCTCAGGACATTAATCAGCACATAAAAACCATTAAAGAAGTATTAAAACATTCTAGTTATGAAAATTATTGTACCAGAAACGAAATTTTATTTAAATTCATAAATGGAAAGGAATTAGTTGTAATACCAGAAAGCATGCAAACCGAGATCATTAAAGAAGCTCATGAGAAAGGACATACGGGGATTAATTACACTGAGAAACATATTGAAGAATTTTACTACATTCCCAAACTGCGAGAAAAAATTCAAAACGTTATCACTAATTGTGTACATTGCATTCTCATAAATCGTAAAAGTGGAAAGAAAGAGGGACTGCTACACCCACTTCACAAACAAGACATACCACTTCATACTTATCACGTAGATCATCTCGGGCCATTAGAGAGTACGCGTAAAAACTATAAACATCTTTTAGTCATAATTGACTCATTTACCAAGTTTGTGTGGATATATCCTACCAAGAGCACGAGGGCTTCAGAAGTGTTGGCTAAATTGGAAACTCAAAAGACTGTTTTTGGCAACCCATCACAAATAATTTCTGACCGCGGCCCTGCCTTTACCTCTAAAGAATTTGCTGATTATTGTTCAGGCGAAGGCATTAAACATCATTTCATTACTACCGGTTTGCCAAGGGCCAATGGCCAGGTTGAACGAATCAACAGGGTCATCATATCAGTACATTCAAAGTTATCACTAAAAAACCCTGCTGAATGGTACAAACATGTGACCGAATTGCAACGCACAATAAACTCGACATACCAAAGAAGCATCGACATGACGCCCTTTGAACTATTGTTCGGTAATAAAAAAAACACCAAGGGAAATGATAGAAAAAAAGAGATACTCGAGTTCGAGTTCCAGGCTGATTTTGAGTCCCAGAGAGAAGACCTGCGCAAACATGCAAAGGGACAAATTCTCAAGGTCCAGGAAGAGAATAGAAAAAATTATGACTTGCGGAGAAAACAACCTAAAACTTATAAAATAGGCGACCTAGTTGCCATCAAACGAACACAATTCGGTCCTAACCTGAAATTGAAACCAAAATACTTTGGTCCCTATGAAATCGTAAAAGTGAAAGGTGGTAACACCTATGATGTAGTTAAGGAAGGATGCCATGAAGGCCTCCACTGCACATCCACTCATGTAGAGTTTCTCAAGCAGTGGATGGCCTAAAAGCAAAATATGAAAATTCTCAAAATTTGTAAATAAGTTGTAAATAGCATGTCATTATTTTGTGTTTTTTTTTTTTTTTTTTTTTTTTTTTTTGTATCTTTCAGTGTGATCGCCTGGAGGTCCAGTCGAGGAAGGATGGCCGAGTGAAGTATAAGCACCTTCCTTTTTCCCTAACATTCGATTCTAAAACCAGAACTGCAGCCGCAGTCATAGAATGACGTAGCCGTGATGTCAGGAAGACGTCACCTCCTACGTCTGCGCACATCCCCGGCAGACGGAGCACCTTCCCGAGAGAGTTCAGTTGACGATGGGATCTGGAAGAGTTTGGACGAAGCATACAGTGTTCACGGCTGTATCGCCTTAATGACTTTCGTTTTGTGCTTGACGTAGTTGAGAAAGTACTTTGTGTGCTACGAATTATCATTAATTGACGTATTCTTAGACTCGCCTTCCATAAGTAACTTTAATGCTTATTAGCATTCCTGTAAATATATATTGTAATCTATTTTTGCTTTGTTTATTAAACTTTAATTAATTAGTAATTTATCGAATTAGTATTGTTCTTAAAGTTTTAAACCGCTCGCAACCCACCTGATACTATATATATGTAGTAAAACTTTACGTTCAACCCGTTTTTTGCGAGCTATATTGAATATATATATATATATATATATATATATATATAAAAGAGTACTTCCACTCACTCACTCACTGACTCATCAACGCACAGCAAAATGTACTGGAGCCACTGATTCGAAACTGGGTCAGATTATAAAACATACAGTGTAAGCACACCCTAAGAAGCGATTTTGCGAAATTCGCCCCCAAGGGGGCAAAATGGGATTTCACGTAGGGGGCAAAATGGGATTTCACGCAAACCTTCATATCTCAAAGAAAAAAACAGATATCCGTAAAATTTTTGCTTTAAAATATAGCTAATTTAATTATCCAAAAAGCAATTTCTGGAATTTTAGAAGTTCGGTGCCCAAGGGGGGAAAGGGGGCAAAACCTGATTTCACATGCGAAAAACGTAGTTTCACATACTCCTATATATCTCAAACAGAAAAACTGATATATGTGAAATTTTTGCTCTAATATATAGCTACTACAAATACCTAAAAACTAATTTCTGGAATTTTCGAAATTCAGCCCCCAAGAGGGGAGGAGAGGGGGCAAAACGTGATTTGAAATAATCCTGTATATTGCAAAGAGAAAAAAAATATATGTGTAAGATATTTTTGCTTTAAAATATAGCTCCCATAAATACATAAAAACTAATTTCTTTAATTTTAGAAATTCGTCCCAGGTGGGGCGGGAAGGGGGGGGGCTATGGGGTAAAAAAATAGAAATATAGTTAGACCATTCAAAATTGGTACACATAGGTTTTAGAAACCTGCAAGTCAAATGAGGATATTTTTGAAAGTGTAAAGTTATTAGTAGGGTCAGAAAGGTGTGGGGGGGAGGGGCAAAAAAATAAAAATAGAGTTAGACCGTTCAAAATTGGTACATAAAGGTTTTTGATACCTCCAAATCGATTGCGGATATTTTCGAATTTGTAAAGTTATTAGGAGGGGCGGGAGGAGGGAACGGAGGGGCAAAAAATAGAAATAGAGTTAGGTCGTTCAAAATTGGTACATAGAGATTTTTGATACTTACAAATCGATTGCGGATATTTTCGAATTTGTAGAGTTATTAAATTGGTACATGGAGGTTTTTGATACCTATAAATCGATTGCGTATATTTTCGAATTTGTAAAATTATTAGGATAGACGGGAAGGGGAGGTGAAAGGGCAAAAATATATAAACAAGAGTTAGAGCGCTGAAAATTAGTGTTGTTAGGTTTTGAGACCCGATAAATCGATTGAGGATATTTTCGAAAGTACAGAATTATTACGAAGGTCGGGAAGAGATCGCGCGCTGGGGTAAAAATAAAGAAATTCTGATAAAATGTTGGAAATTAGTATTATTAGGTTTAAAAGCCAGAGAGAACGACTTCGAGTATTTTTTAAAGTCTAAAATAATTAGGAGGGGCGGGAACGGTAGGTGAAGGAGCATGCGAGCCGTGCGCGCCTGTATGCGCTGCCGCAGGCAGTGGTGGCCCGAATCGATTATTCCACTGACGGGAGATTTTTTTTTTTATGTTTTTCCCTTACGATAATATAATGATTCATTAAGAGTGTTGAACATAAATGCGCGCGCGCAGCGCACAATTGCCTGCGCTGCCAAAGGCGGTGGGGACCCGTTGCGACATTTTTTCCAATCACACTTTTTTTCTCTTTTTTTTTCGCATGATAAAAATTGATGCAATTTCAAGAATTCATTAACTATAGTGATTCATTTAAAAATAGTGACCAGCGAAGCGTGCGTAGCCTGCTAGTATATATATAAATATATATATATATATATATATATATATAGTAATATATAAATACAGAAATATATAAACAAATGAAAGAAATTAAATGTAGAAATATAAATACACAAATGAATGAAATTATACCCCAAAAAACACTGAGATCTTCATCAGGGAGGCCCCTCAGTGTAGGGGTGAATGAGAAGTTTCTGAAAGGACAGTAGCTATAAGCTAATAACTATCCTTAGCCCCCAACTTCTCTCCAAACAGAAAACCACCAATAACTGAAGAGAAATCAAACATACATATAGTGTATAAAACTACTAAAAATATTTTATAAAATTTTCAAATTGTAAAAGTTACAAAATTACATCAATTCATTTAAAAATATATACAATACAAAAGAGAATTACCGAAGGTAAACAAGAAAGTATAAAAATAAATAAAAATTACAACCTTTCAACTGGAACACAAACTATCTTCGGCCAACGGGGCTACTCGTTGGTACTTCAATATCGCCCTTAAATGAGGAAGTAGAACCAACCGAGACAGGAAAACTCTGAAAAGTCACAGTTAAAAATTGTGACGGGAAACAGTTAATTTGCAAGGTATTTTTTAAGTCTTTAAGAGCATATTTTAAATCTTCTTCATTATTGCAGATAGAATGAATACTTTTAAGCTGTGCGAACATAATATTTTTTAAAACTTTTCTACTTATATTTGAAAACCAATTAGTAAGACTATTTACTTTAAAATTAAAATCCTTTCTTTTATCATATAATCCAATTAGCCATTTATCTTCATTTCTCTTTATATTTAAATCTAGGAAAGAAATTTTATCGGTATCTGTACGGTTCAAAACCAATTCTTTGGGATATATTTTTTTAGAGATATTTTCGAAACAATTACAGTTAAAAACAATTAAATCATCTATATATCTAAAGAAAGTAATATTTATAAAATTCTTTTCGAAAAAATATAAAAATAAATTTGCGAAAGCACTCGAAAAACTCGTTCCCATTGGGATCCCCCTCCGCTGTAAAAAGTAATCTTTCCCGTTAAACAAAACGTTTTCAAAAATACAAAACCTGATAAGATTAGTCCAATAATTTTTATCACAATTTAAGTAGCTGCCAAATTCATCATAAATGCTTTCAAAAACTTCAATTACCAAGTTATGTGGAATACTGCCAAACAAATTTTCAAAGTCATAGGTATTTACGGAAGTAATGCTTTCTGAATTATTCTTGAAATATTCTAAGACTTTCTGGTTATTATTTATAATGTTACAATCATTAGCAGAATTAATTACTTTTAAAACTGAATTTAAATATTTAAACAAGATTTTACCGGCTTTATCATTATAGCTATTAGTACCACAGGTGACAAAACGAAATTTAACTGGATTTTTATGAAATTTTACAGTAACGAAAAGATATGGGAAATTAAAACAATTTCTGCTTAAACTTAGTTTTTTATCAAAGGCCAATATACGTTTTTTGATAATAGAGGGGTTGTCAGTTAATTTATTGAAAGAACTATTACTTGAATATTCCTTTAAAAGAAGATTTTTATAAAAAACTTTACAAATAATAGCAAAATTATTTTTATATTTTTTCGAAAAGAATTTTATAAATATTACTTTCTTTAGATATATAGATGATTTAATTGTTTTTAACTGTAATTGTTTCGAAAATATCTCTAAAATATATATCCCAAAGAATTGGTTTTGAACCGTACAGATACCGATAAAATCTCTTTCCTAGATTTAAATATAAAGAGAAATGAAGATAAATGGCTAATTGGATTATATGATAAAAGAAAGGATTTTAATTTTAAAGTAAATAGTCTTACTAATTGGTTTTCAAATATAAGTAGAAAAGTTTTAAAAAATATTATGTTCGCACAGCTTAAAAGAATTCATTCTATCTGCAATAATGAAGAAAATTTAAAATATGCTCTTGAAGACTTAAAAAATACCTTGCAAATTAACTGTTTCCCGTCACAATTTTTAACTGTGACTTTTCAGAGTTTTCCTGTCTCGGTTGGTTCTACTTCCTCATTTAAGGGCGATATTGAAGTACCAACGAGTAGCCCCGTTGGCCGAAGATAGTTTGTGTTCCAGTTGAAAGGTTGTAATTTTTATTTATTTTTATACTTTCTTGTTTACCTTCGGTAATTCTCTTTTGTATTGTATATATTTTTAAATGAATTGATGTAATTTTGTAACTTTTACAATTTGATAATTTTATAAAATATTTTTAGTAGTTTTATACACTATATGTATGTTTGATTTCTCTTCAGTTATTGGTGGTTTTCTGTTTGGTGAGAAGTTGGGGGCTAAGGATAGTTATTAGCTTATAGCTACTGTCCTTTCAGAAACTTCTCATTCACCCCTACACTGAGGGGCCTCCCTAATGAAGATCTCAGTGTTTTTTGGGGTATAATTTCATTCATTTGTGTATTTATATTTCTACATTTAATTTCATTCATTTGTTTATATATTTCTGTATTTATATATTACTATATCAAAGTTTTGCATTTCCTTTCGCTGCAATCTTGCGCATTGGTTTGTAAATCTCCTATTGGTTTTTCTTATCAGTAAAACTTATATTTTTATATATTTTCCTGTCAATTTTTTTCTATATATATATATATATATATATATATATACAATATAAATACATGTTCTTATGTATATAGTAAAACTATACGCTCAACATTTATTTGTTAATGCTGACTTTCTGTACAAATAAATGTAATATTTTTTCTCATCTTAATATTTATTTTGTCTTGTTTTTGTATGAAATTTGTGGTTAAGTGTATGAAACAGAAGTATTTTTATTGCATTTGTATTTTTCTTGAAGATTTATTTCTTACAACAAATACTCTGAAACAAATCTGTCTTTGTTTTGCTTATACATTTATATCTAAAACAATAAATGATGATTTTATTAACTGAATTATTGTCGATAGATTTATTTATGTTCTGTATTCAGTAAAAAATATATGGATTTAAAGGGACAAATTCGCTGGTATTACATTATATAGTTTAGAGTCTGATGATATTATTTCTCTTACGTTTTTGCTTTTCAATATACGAATCTAAACTTTCCTTTTATACTTTTGTATTTTTCTTTAATAAGTAAATAAATAAATAAATAAACACACAAATATATATATATTATCTCCTTTTATGTGTATATATCCCTTTATATATATAGCGTGAAATCGTTTAATCGATTCGTTATTCATTATCGCAGGGATACCAATCCTAAAGCTCCCTCGGTCAATATATTTCTTTACCCAATATGAATATTCAGCAATGGACAAGACACATACAGCAGATACCACGAATAGTATGTTACCAAGCTTTTATATTGGAATTTCATTGTTCATTATATATTGTTCTCCGTATTGAAACTCAATTTACATTAACGGACTACATTAAATTTACATTACACATTTACATTAAATACTTTTTAGTTGTTAGAGTGGGGGAAAAGCAACGCGAAGTAGTTGTGAAACAAACTTTTTATTTAGAGCTATCTTTTGTTTAATTTTAGGTTTTTATCGCATTTTAATTTCTGTTAAAAATGCCTATACGTGTTTATTTATTTATTTTTCAGTATTTGAGACTATATATATTGATGCCGTGGGTTTTCACATATAATCTGAAATTAATAATAATCAAAAACATTTTCGAATTTTAATCGAATCTCAATTTTAAAACAGAAAATACAAATATACAAAAAGCATTTTTATTTTATTTTAGTATTTTAGTACTTAATTATATTTTTTTTATATACAAATGAAATTCGTGACTAAATTAATTTAAGGAGGAATTTTATATTAAATTTCAGGGGGAAAAATATTCAGTTCAAATGAATTTATTTAAATCAATGAAAATTAATCAATTGGAATTAACTTATTTAAAAGATATAGGTCTTAATATATATATATATATATATATATATATATAGTTCCAAATATTACAATTTAATTACTAAAGGATGAATGAACATTTCAATTAATGGAGAAAATCTGTACACTGAAAAACATTTCTATTAGAAGATGTTAATTCTATATTCCTTTTTTATGCATATAAAAACATTTCACAGCAATGCAATTTTATTTACTTCTGAGAGATTATTTAAAATATTTTTATTGCTTAAAATATACACTATAATTTAAGACATTCCGCTTTTTTTTTCCCACTTTCAACATAAATTAGAATCATCATAAATTATTAATTACTAAAACATATTTTTTTTAAATTTCTACAAGATTAATTTACATTGCACAAGATTATTTTACTCATTATCTCAGAACTCCAGTTTTTAGATAATATGTATAAGACTTCATACAAATATGTAAAAATAAATAATAGAGGAACAACAGACAAACATTGTGCGAACATCTTTGTTACCAGAAGTCGAACTGGTTTGAATTGAAATTTTCCATGTTAAGAAAGAACAATTTAGCATAAAGTATTTGTATGCGTTTAAAATTGCAGTCTATTATGAGTGTTGGAATGGGATATGAATCATGATCTCTACCATTTGTCCCATGTAACAGTAAGAAAAGTCTTAATTTATATGTACGTAGATAACTTAAGGAGCCATAGATCCCTACTTCGCTAAAAGTTAAGAGAAGATAAATAAGAATAAAATGTCATTTAAATGTATCATATTTGGAATAGTCTGTATACAAAAAGTGATTTTTTATTTAAAAAAAAAATTAAAATATGGTTTAAGATTTTAGCCTCACTCGATGATTTACAGTTGTAGGACAAATTAATGGAAACACATTCATTTTTTTTTTTTTTTTTTTTTTTCTTTTTGTCGAACATTTAAGAAAAAAAAATATATATTTCATATATCGTTCCTAAATTTTGATAAAAAGGGAAATATGCTTTTTTTTCATATTTTTCGGCGAAGATTTTCTCAAGAATACGTTTATGGGACGATAAAGAAGTCGAAAAAAACAAAATGATTACTTTGTATCTGCAAGTGTGTCGATTTATCTGCAAATTTTAGATATTGTTATAAATGTTACATTTTATACGTGTGTAGAGTTTTGGGAAAATAGCTTGACAATTTAAACACTAATTGGAATTTTCTTAAAAAATGCAAAAAAATTTTGAAAATTTCTGCTTTATAACTCTTAAGGATTTTCTCCAAATTTCATGACGTTTTCAGAAAATATGACAAAAAGTGTTTAAATATATATTTTAAACTATACTATAGTTTAAACAAAGTTAAAACAAATACATTTAATATTCAAAGTGACATAGGGAGTTGTAGTAAATAATTTATTATTGCGCATGCACGGACTGTAGCAAAATAAATTTGATACAGTTTAATACTCAACTGTATAGAGCACTTTATGAAAAATATCAGTTGAATATCGTTAAATTTCATAGAGATATCATTGATTAAATGAGCTGCTTTTCAGCTGTTTTCTAAGAAGGTATTTATAATAAGGGGTCATTCACAAATGGAAATTTGTATCAGAAAAATATATGTTACGCAATGAAACTTAATATATTAATTATCATTCATTTTTCTTACCTTATAGGTATGTAACGTATTAAATATCCAATAAGTATTTTTTTAAATATTTGATAAAACTTAAAAAAAAAAAAAAAAGCTGTATCTATTATTTATTATTTATACCTGTAATAACACCTGTATTTATTTATTTATTTATTTATTTATTCATCTGTTGTATTGCTATTACTTTTCGTTGTAAAAAAAAAAAAAAAAAAAAAAAAAAAAATGTATAGATAAATCTATCAATAAAAATGTTATTGTAATAGAAATTATGTCAAGAAATTCACTTCTTACTCAGTTTATAAAAACTAAAAACTTTAAATTATCAAAAATGGTAAGTTTTGGTAATCCACAAGAAATATTGTCTTTTATGTAACATTTTCAAATTTTCTAGGGCTTTTCACAGGCTTTTTTTTTTAAATAAAAAGATTAATTTTTAGAATATAGATCAGAACCATGTTTACAAACTGTGATTGTGTTTGAGAGCTGGTCGGTGGATATAGACAGATACATAAAAAAACGTATTTAATGGAATATGATCTAGCTGGTGCGCACTGCAGCTGCAAGTTTTTAACAGTTATATTTCAATTATAGTTTATAGACATTTTTTGTTAAAATAAGAAGATAATTTTTTTTTTGAAAGAAAAAGTTATTTTTATATAGCTCTTTCTAAATAAATCTCTTTGCACGACAAATATATTTTAATCTCATGATTTATTTATTTATTTATTTATTCATTTATGAATAATAATAAAACTCTATGTCTAATTAAATGATTATTAATAAATGAAAGAAAAGTATTACTCAGAATGTCTGCCCAAAGTATAAAGTTTTTCTGCATGATCAGTCTCTGAGAGACATTTAATAAATGTAAATAAATAAATAAACAAACAATATCTTTATTATTTTTTAAATGAAATGTCAATATGTCAAAGGACAATTTTGCTGCAAAACGAAAAATGTAAAACACTAAAAAAAAAAAAAATGAGAGCGAGAGAATAAATTAAAATGATAACCATTCCTATTTATTTAAATAAAAATTAAAACTAATAAACTTTAAATAATTCCATAAAGCTAATGTTACAAAATAAAAGAACAATTGAATTTTTGTTACTATTTTCTACATTCATCGATATTCAAAACACGCTTTTAACCTTTGTAGCGTATATTCATTAAAGCATATTTATTTTTCACCGCGGAGAAAAGATCTAAAGAGGAATATTTCAATTCGGCATGCCCTCCACATTACAGTACAATACTTAGCGATTGAGTATTCTGAAAACGAATTTCTTATGAAAGCTTAATTAAATTTGAAAATTATTCAAATCAAATGTTTATCACTGGTAAACGAAGAAGAAATTCAAAAGCTTCTTATTCAGTCTAAATAAAAAATATTTTAAAAATATATATTTGATATAGGATTGTATGTAATGTATTTACGAAAAATGAACTTATTATTTAAAGAAATTCGATTGTGTTTTTCCTGCATTTTTTTTTTTTTTTTGAAGGGTATATAAGTAATATATAGGTTTAATTTTAAAATATTTATAAGGAAAACACACAATGTTCCCCAGTAAAAGAAATTACATGTCTTGAACTTGTATTCTCTTTCTAGCTAGATATCTTCAAGATGCGTGTTACCTATTTTGGAAAGAATAATCGTTTAGGAATTATTTGTATATTTACTTTTTTTTCAGCCTGATAGAGCAGAAAAAGCATATTTAGTATGAGTATGGTCCATCAGGGGTGCACTATCGTTGTAGTGTTTCAAAAGTTATATTTGACTTAGAATTTACAGATCTTCTTTTTACAAAAAAAGTAGATAAATATACCAACTTATTTATTTATTTATTTAATTTTATATAGTTAATTTTATTTATTTATTCAATTGTGTGTGTGTGTGTGTGGAGGGGGTGGGTGCGTTTGACGGTTTATCAAGAAAGTTTTTATTCAGTTTAGTTTTTGTTGTTTTTTAAAAGAAGGATGTATGGATACTTAGTTTATTTTTAAAATATTTATAAGGAAAACAAAGGATTTTCCCTTGAAAGGGAAATTACATTTTTTTGAACTCGTTTTATCTTTCTATCAATATATTTTCAAAATATGTGTTAACTATATTGAGATGAAAAAGTATTAGAAATCATATGTATATTTACTTTTTTACAGACTAATTTAAAAAAAATCCCTTTTCGGCAAGCTTAAAGGCAAAGGTAGATTCCTTTACGTTAATGTTACAATTGTAAAGAAATTTTACATATGCATTAATACCTAGCCGATGGCTTTGTTCCCACACATTGCATTATTTACTTCGCTATTCTGTTTTCAAGAAATTTAATTTTTAACTACAAAAGGGTTTTATTCATTCTACTTAAAATTTTAGGCTAAATTTATTGGTTTGTAAATGTTTCAATTTTTTTTTTTTTTTTTTAATTAAAGCTCATAATCATTCAAGAAATAAAAGCCTTAGAGATATACAATCCCAGCAATGGTGAATCCCGTAGGGGGCTATTGGGCTACATGCCCCCTCCCCCCCCCCAAGCTTAATCAAAATTATATTTTTTATTTAAAATCCATATGTTGTTCAATATCTTTCTTTTAAAAGAAAATTGTAATAGAAACGTGAAAATGCACTTGTGATCTTACTAGTTCTGGTAAGCCTGGCATTGCTATGGTCAAGTCAAATACAGATAAGTGGTAACGGTTTTTGGATAGTTATTTCATTGTAATTTTTATTGAATTATTGAAAGTTTTGTGTTGTGTTTTTGTGATTTTTATTGTGTGATAAGTAAAAATTGTAAAGTGAAACTGTTTTGGTTCACATAAGCTGGAACATTAACATTAACATTAGTTAACATTTGGCACCGCTGAATTTCAATGTTAATTATTATGAATTTAGTAAATTGTATGATTTGGCGAGATTTTGGTGACAAAACGTGCGACTTAGCAATGAAATTTGTGATTTGGCAAAAGTTGATAGTTGACGACGAAATTTTTGACTTGGCGACAAAATTTGGCGAGCTTGGAGATGGAGAAAGGCAGCTTTGGCGTCATTATATTTTCTTTAAACGCGAAAACCTCATATCTTTTCACAGACCAATATCTTGTTTCAACAAGATAAAAAGTCAAAGGAAGCTGTAACGTATTACTCTCAATCGTAAATTTTAAATTCTTGCCTAAACTGACATTCTAAATTATTCACCACAAACGATATTTGTATTAAGATTGACGTATTATTTTAATTTTATATTTTTAAATGATTAATTAAAGCGTTTAACAAGGTTTTTAATTAACACACTTCTATTAACTTGATAAAGATGCAACTATTTATGTATGTAACGGAATTTTGCAATTCAATTTTCGGCAACTTCTTGTCGTCCAAAGGACCTGAAATTTTGCACACAACTTCATAATCAATGGCAATACTAGATATACAAGTGTTTCCAGGCACTTTTCCCATCAGGGGCAGGTTCCAGGGGCAAACAGAAAATCTATACTTATTCAAAACTATCGTATGTGACACAGGATTTGGATGTATTTGTATAATGTCGAGTGGCAACAATTAATTTTTTTTTATTTTTTTTTTTATAAAAATTTAAATGTATGTAATAGTTTTCTAAAGCCTTTATTAGTTCATTTTTCAATAAAAGAGTGTTCTTTCTTTTTTTTTTTTAAATGGTATAATTTTATTTATCAAAATAAGGGAATTCGAGTAATGAAATACTTTAATTTAAATTTAAATTTTCATGAAAATAAACTTCAACGGAAAATTCATTAAAATCGCCCCTAGTTCATTTGTTAAAGGGATACCTAAATGTCCCCAAATTTATTACCTTTTCTACCATGTCAGTTTAATTCGTTTAGCATCGATTTACAAGATATTTTTTTTTTTTTTTTTTTTTTTTTTTTTAACGATGACATTTATCTTTTACATTATAGTATCTATGTTATAAAGCTAAGTCTAAATCTGCTTAGCTCTAAGATATGTTGATTTTATTTACTTATTTTTTTAATAACTTTTATTTTATTTGTTTAAAATCACGGATAAAATTTTATTTCATTTTTCTCAGTACATTGTCATAATTGTGACGTCATATTTTCTGTTCAATTAAACTTTTTTTTTTAATCACATTATTATATTGTTTAAAAACATGATTAATATTTTATTATATTTTCAGTGATCTTTTTTATTATCATTTGCACGTGACATATGCATCAGATTATAAATTTTTCCAATTAAAGCCATAGAAAATGTCGGTTTCATCACAAGAAAAATCACTTTTAAACTTGTAACTTTTAAGCAATTGAAGTTATCGAAAAAGTTTAAATACAAAAGTTGTTCTTTAGGGTAAGGCGGTAATTCACCTGATTTGAAGTATTTTCCTATTTTCAATATTAAAGAAATTATGGGCAAATGAAAATTTCCACCCCCCACCATTTCTACCCCCTTTGAGCAGGATACCCCATCTACGAACTCGACCGAGATTTTTACTGTCCTGACAACATATCCCGAGCTGGTTAAATTTAAATAAAAATTACTCCTGTTATCGTGTTCACAACTTAACATGGGAAAAAGCGTTATACATATATATATATATATATATATATATACCTATATATATATATATATATATATATATATATAAACTTTTAAACGGAGGGTGGTTTTGGGTTCTAGGGGTCATGATCGGTGAAGATATGAAGAAATTTTCTAAAAGTCGTGTCATGAGAACCATTGCAATAGGTAGATCTCCTATAAGGAATCTACCTAAAAAAAGCATGTTTAAATAGAGTATGATCTATCTTGGGCGCTGCGGTGTTTTAAGAGTTATATTTGAATTAGCATTCTCAGAAATGCCTCGTAAAATTATGTAGATAAATATTTTAACTTTATTTTATTTTATTTATTTATTTATTTACTTTCGGGGAATAATGTGCATTTGACGGTTTATCAATAAAGTTTTTACACACCACTATTGTGCTTGATAATGATCATAAAATTCATTGTGTAAATAACGGTTTATTATTAAATGAAAACGAAGATGGAAATACTTGTGTAGCACGACTGTCATATATATAATGGGTTTTAATCTAGTTAGAAATTAAAATTAAAATGCACACACTTTATAATCAATATCTAGATTCTAGTAAAAAAAAAATTATATATATATAAATATATATCTATATATTATTTTTAAAATGTCGATGTGTTAAAGGAAATATTTCTATAAAACGAGAAAAAAAAATAAATAAAAAATAAAGAATAGAATAAAAATATAATCATTTGATTTTGTTTAAAAGAAAAGAAATTTAAGCTAACTTTAAATAACTCCGTAAATCTCCCGTTACCAAATAAAAGAATAATTGAGTTTTTGTTACCAATGCGTACATTCATTAATATTCGAAACACTCTTTTGGCCTTTGTAGCATACATTCCTTCAAACATATTTATTTTTCTCCACGGAAAAAAATATATAAAGAGGAATATTAAAATTCCCTACACCTTTCACGTTACAATACAATACTTAGAGATTAAGTTTTCTGAAAATGAATTTCTTATGAAAGCTTTGTTAAATTTGAAAACTATTCAAACCAATTGTTCATTAATGGTAAATGAAGGAAAAATTCAATATCGTCTCATTCAGCCTAAATTTAAAATATTTTTTTAATATATATTTGTATAGGATTGTATGTAGTGTATTTATGAAAAATGAACTTATTGTTTAAAGAAATCCTTCTGTCTTTCTACTTTTTTTTTTTTTTTTTTTTTTTTTTTTGAGAAGTGTATATAAGTACAACATAGGTTTAATTTTTAAATATTTATAAGAAACACATGACATGTTCCCCAGCAAAAGAAATTATGTGTTTTGAATTGTTTTTCTCATTCTAGTTATATGTATTCGAAATACGTGTTATTTATTCTGAAAGAAATAAACGTTTAGGATTCATATGTATATTTACCTTTTTTCAGTCTGATAGAGTAGAAAAGCATATTTAATTTGAGTATGATCTATCTGGAGCGCACTGTCTCTGCAGTGTTTGAACAGTTATATTTCACTTAGAATTTATAGAGATGCTTCTTAGAAAAAAGTAGATACATTCTTTAAGTTTAATTAATTCATTAACTTTTATTTTATTTATTTATATATTTAATTATCGGGGGGATATATATTTCACGGTCAATATATAATGTTTTTATACACCACAATTTTAATTTCCTAATTTAATAATGTTTTTCCATTTCATAATAAAAATAAAACTCAATGTCTGATTAACTGTTTATTATTAAATGAAAACGGAGATGAAAATAATTGCGTAGCACGACTGTCATCTATATAACGTTTTTAAGATTAAAATGCACATTTATTTTAATCATAATCTTGTTTCTATTAAATAAATAAAAATAAATTAATGAACAAACAATACTTTTATTATTTTAAAAATGTCAATATATCCAAAGAAATTTTCACTGTAAAATGATAAAAGTAATATTCTGAAAAATTTTAAAGAGTAAATAAAAAAAATAATCATTTGATTATATTTAAAAGAAAAATAAAATTAATCTAACTTTAAATAGTTCTATAAAGTTCCCGTTATCAAATAAAAGAACAATTGAATTTTTATTATCATTGTGTACATTCATCAAAATTCAAAACACGCTGTAGCGTGTATTCCTTCAAACATATTTATTTTTCTCCGCAGAAAAATATCTGAAGAGGAATATTTCAATTCCGTATGCCTTCCACGTTAAAGTACAATAGTTAGCGATTAAGTATTCTGAAAACGAATTTCTTATGAAAGCTTAAATACATTTGAAAAATATTCAAATCATATATTTATCAATGGTAAACGAAGGATAATTTGAAGAGCATCCTATATAGTCTGATGAAAATTAAAATATTTAAAAATATATATTTGATATAGCATTGAATGTAATGTATTAACCAAAAAATAAACTTATTGCTTAAAGAAATCTGGTTGAGTTTTTGTTATTATTTTTTTAAAAAGGATGTATGAAAACTTAATTTACTTTTAAATATTTATAAGGAAAACATAGGATTTTCCTTTGAAAAAGAAATTACATTTTTTTTTTTAACTCGTTTTATTTTTGTAGCAATATATTTTCAAAACATGTGTTAACTATAATGAAATGAATAAACGTTTAGGAATCACATATATATATATATATATATATATACTTTTTTACAGTCTGGTATAGTAAAAAAAAATAAATAGAGTATGATCTATCAGGGGCGCACTGCCGCTATAGTATTCTAACAGTTATATTTGACTTAGAATTTACAGAAATGCCTCGTAAAATTAAGTAGATATATATATTAACTTTATTTTATTTCATATTATTTATTTATTTATTTTGGGGGAATAATGTGCAATTCACGGTTTATCAATAAAGTTTTTACATACCACTTTTGTGCTTGATAATAATGATAAAACTCAATGTGCAAACAACGGTTTATTATTCAATGAAAATACTTGTGTAGCACGACCGCCATCTATATTGTAGGTTTTAATCTAGTTAGCAATTAAAATTAAAATGCACACAGTTTATAATCAGTATCTAGATTTTCGTAAATAAATAAAAGAAAATCCATTTTTATTATTTTTAAAATGTCGATGTGTCCAAGGAAATTTTTACTGTAAAACGAGAAAAATAATTTTCTTTTTTAAATTTAAAGAATAGACTAAAAATATAATTATTTGATTTTGCTTAAAAGAAAAGAAAATTAAGCTAACTTTAAATAACTCGATAAATCCCCCGTTACCAAATAAAAGAAAAACTGAGTTTTTGTCACGATTGTGTACATTCATCAATATTCGAAACACACTTTTGACCTTTGTAGCATATATTCCTTGAAACGTATTTATTTTTCTCCACGGAAAAAAAATATAAAGAGGAATATTAAAATTCCGTATGCCTTTCACGTTAAAATACAATACTTAGCGATTAAGTTTTCTGTAAACGAATTTCTTATGGAACTTTTGTTAAATTTGAATACTATTCAAATTAATTGTTTATCATTGGTAAACGAAGGCGAAATTCAACATTTTCTTATTCAGTCTAAATTTAAAATATTTTAAAAACATATATTTGGTAAAGGATTGTATGTAATGTATTTATGAAAAATAAACTTATTATTTAAAAAAAAATCCTTCTGTGTTTCTACTTTTTTTTTTTTTTTTTTTTTTTTTTTTGAGAAGTGTATATATGTACAATATAGGTTTAATTTTTAAATATTTATAAGAAAAACATAGCATATTCCCCAGCAAAAGAAATTGTGTGTTTGAATTGTTTTTCTCTTTCTAGTTATATGTATTCGAAATACGTGTTATCTATTTTGAAAGGAGTAAACTTTCAGAAGGCATCTATATATTTACTTTTTTTCAGCCTGATAGAGTAGAAAAGCATATTTAATTTGAGTAAGATCTATCTCGAGCGCACTGTCTCGGCAATGTTTGAACAGTTATATTTGACTTAGAGTTTACTAAGATGCGTCTTAGAAAAAGTAGATAAAAAATTTAAGTTTAATTAATTAATTAATTTTATTTTATTTATTTATATATTTAATTGTCGGGGGGATGTGTATTTGACGGTCAATATATAATGTTTTTATACACCACAATTTTAATTTCCTAATTTAATAATGTTTTTTTCATTTCGTAATAAAAATAAAACTCAATGTCTGATTAACTGTTTATTATTAAATGAAAACGGAGATGAAAAAAATTGCGTCGCACGACTTTCATCTATATAAAGTTTTAAAGATTAAAATGCACATTTATTTTATTTAGCATCTAGTTTCTATTAAATAAATAAGAATAAATTAATGAACAAACAATACTTTTATTATTTTTAAAATGTCAATGTATCTAAGGACATTTTCATTGTAAAACGAGAAAAATAAAGCTCTCAAAAATTTTAAAGAATAAATAAAAAATATAATTTCATTTTATTTAAAAGAAAAAAAAATTAAACTTACCTTAAATAATTCTATAAAGCTCCCGTTACCAAATAAAAGAACAATTTAGTTTTTGTTACCATCGTGTACATTCATCAATATTCAAAACATGCTTTTAACCTTTGTAGCGTATATTCTTTCATGCATATTTATTTTTTTAAAAAGATCTGAAGAGGAATATTTCAATTTCTTATGCCTTCCACGTTACAATACAGTAGTTAGCGATTAAGTATTCTGAAAACGAATTTCTTATGAAAGCTTAAATATATTTGAAAACTTTCAAATCATATATTTAGCACTTGTACACGAAGAAGGAATTCAAGAGCTTCCTATAAAGTCTGATGAAATTTAAAATAATTAAAAAATATACATTTGATATAGCATTGAATGTAATGTATTGATCAAAAAATAAACTAATTGTTTAAAGAAATCTGGTTGAGTTTGTGTTATTTTTTAAAAGAAGGATGTATGAAAATTTAGTTTACTTTTTAAATATTTATAAAGAAAACATAGGATTTTCCCTTTAAAAGAAATCACATTTTTTTTTTAACTCGTTTTGTTTTTCTAGCAAGATATTTTCAAAGCATGAGTTAACTATAATGAGATGAATAACCGTTTAGGCATAATATACATATTTACTTTTTTACAGTCCGATATAGTAAAAAAAAAATTTAAAAAGTGTGATCTATCTGGGGCGCACTGCCGCTGTAGTATTTTAACAGCTATAATTGACTTAGAATTTTCAGAAATGCCTCGTAAAATTAAGTAGATAAGTATTTTAACTTAGTTTTATTTTATATTATTTATATATTTTCGGGAATAATGTGCATTTCACGGTTTATCAATAAAGTTTTTACACACTACTGTTGAGCTTGATAATAATGATAAATCTCAATGTGTAATTAACGGTTTATTATTAAATGAAAACAAAGATGAAAATACTTGTGTAGCGCTGACTGCCATCTATATAATGGGTTTTAATCTAGTTAGAAATTAAAATTAAATTGCACACTGTTTATAATCATTATCTGGATTCTAGTAAATAAATAAAAGAAAAACCATTTTCATTATTTTTAAAATGTCGATGGAATGTGTAAAAATGTAAAAATGAATAAAAGTCTACAAGGAAATTTTTACTGTAAAACGAGAAAAATTAAAAATTTTAAAATTTTATAGAAACGACTAAAAATATAATAATTTGATTTTGTTTAAAAGTAAAGAAAATGAAGCTAACTTTAAATAACTCCATAAATCTCCCGTTACCAAATAAAAGAACAACTGAGTTTTTGTTACCAATGCATACATTCATCAATGTTCGAAACACTCTTTTTACATTTGTAGAATATATTCCTTCAAACATATTTATTTTCCTCCACGGAAAAAAGATATAAAAATGATTATTAAAATTCCGTATGCTTTTTACATTACAATACAATACTTAGCGATTAAGTTTTCTGAAAATGAATTTCTTGTGAAAGCTTTGTTAAATTTGAAAACTATTCAAATCAATTGTTTATCAATGGTAAACAAAGAATAAATTCAAGATCTTCTTATTCAGTCTACATTTTATATATTTAAAAAATATATATTTGGTATAAGATTGTTTGTAATGTATTTATAAAAAATCAACTTATTATTTGAAGAAACCTGTCTGCGTTTCTCTCTCTCTCTTTTTCTTTTTTTTTTTTTTTTGAGAAGTGTATATAAGTACAATATAAGTTTAATTTTTAAATATTTATAAGGAAAAAACAGAATATTCCCAGTTTGTTTTCTCTTTCTAGCTAGATATATTCAAATACGTGTTATCTGTTTTGAAAGGAATAAACGTTTAGGAATCATATGTATATTTACTTTTTTTCAGGCTGATAATGATAAAGTAGAAAAAGCATATTTAATGTAAGTATGATATATCTACTGCACACATTCGCTGCAGTGTTTTAACAGTGTTATTTGGCTTAGAATTTACAAAAATGCTTCGTAAGAAAAAAGTGGATAAATATTTTATTTTTAATTAATTTTTATATTTTATTTATTTTTTATTTTATTGTGAGGGGATGGGGGAAATGTGCACTTGGCGGTTTATCAATAAAGTTTTTATACACCACAATTTTAATTTTTTAACTTAATAATGATTTTTCATTTTATAATATCAATAAAATTCAATGTTTGATTAACTGTTTATTACTAAATGAAAACGAAGATGAAAATAATTGCGTATCACGACTGTCATCTATATAAAGTTTAAAGATTAAAATAAACTTTGTCTTTAATCAGCATCTGGTTTCTACTAAATAAATAAAAATAAATTGATAAACAAACAACACTTTTATTATTTAAAAAATGTGAATATATTCAAAGAAATTTTCACTGTAAAACGATAAAAGTAAAACTCTCAAAAATTTCAAAAAGTAAATAAAAAATATAATCATTTGATTATATTTAAAAGAAAAAGAAAATTAATCTAACTTTAAATAGTTCTATAAAGCTCTCGTTATCAAATAAAAGAACAATTGAATTTTTTTTATCATTGTGCACATTCATCAATATTCAAAACACGCTTTTAACCTTTCTAGCATATATTCCTTCAAATACATTTATTTTTCTCCGCAGAAAAAGATCTGAAGAGGAATATTTCAATTCCGTATGCCTTCCACGTTAAAGTACAATAGTTAGCGATTAAGTATTCTTAAAACGAATTTCTTATGAAAACATAAATACATTTGAAAATATTCAAATCATATGTTTATCACTGGTAAACGAAGGATAATTTGAAGAGCATCCTATATAGTCTGATGAAATTTAAAATATTTCTAAAATATATATTTTATATAGAATTGAATGTAATGTATTTACAAAAAATAAATAAATAAATAAATAAATAAACTTATTGTTTAAAGAACTCGGATTGAGTTTTTGTTATTTTTTAAAAGAAGGATATATGAAAACTCAGTTTACTTTTTAAATATTTATCATGAAAACATAGGATTTTTCCCTGAAAAGGGAATTACATTTTTCTTTGACTCGTTTTATTTTTCTAACAAGATATTTTCAAAATATGTGTTTACTATATTGAGATGAATAAACGTTTAGGAGTCATATGTATAGGGTAGGTGCTTCAGTGATTGGCATTCTCCAGTAATTGACATACATCCAGAAATAATTAATAAATAAGAAAAATAATCAAATAATATATTTTACATAAAAGAATTTTAACATTTTATGTCAAACACTGGAGTATAGCGTACTAATGACTGGTAAAATGAATGACTAGCAGTGTCAAACACTGGAACATAGCGTGCTAATTACTGATAAAATGAAAAACTTTTAGTGTCAATTACTGGAAGACTGAGTGGGTGTCAAATAAAAATTCATTAAAAAAAGTATTATCAAATGTATATATTTTAACATATATGTGGTTCTGAATATCTTTCATACCATATGTACTAACTTAAGATTTCTAAAATTATTTTCTGATCACTAGAACATTGAAAACATCAGAGATTGCTCTAAAAGTTTCAATTACTTGTGCACTTGCCCTAATTACTTTTTTTCAGCCTCATAGAGTAAAGAAAAAAAAGACATGTTTAAACAGAGTATGATCTGTCTGGACGCTGCAGTGTTTTAACAGTTATATTTGATTTAGCATTTACAGAAACGCCTCGTAAAATTAGGTAGAAAAATATTTTAACTTTATTTTATTTTATATAATTTATTTATTTACTTACTTTTAGGGAATAATGTGCATTTGGCGGTTTATCAATAACGTTTTCACTCAATACTATTGTGCTTGATAATAAGGATAAAACTCTACGTGCAATTTACGGTTTATTATTAAATGTAAACGAAGATGAAAATATTTGTGTGGCAAGACTGTCATCTATATAATGGGTTTTAATCTAGTTAGAGAATCAAATTAAAATACACACAGTTTATAATCATTATCTAGATTCTAGTAAATAAATAAAAGAAAAACCATTTTCATTATTTTTTAAATGTTGATGTGTCCAAGAAAGGTTTTACTGTAAAACGAGAAAAATAGAAAAAAAAAATTAAAGAATAGACTAAAAATATAATCATTTGATTTTGTTTAAAAGAAAAGAAAATTAAGCTAACTTTAAATAACTCCATAAATCCCCTGTTATTATATAAAAGAACAACTGAGTTTTTGTTACCAATGTGTACATTCATCAATATTCGAAACACACTTTTGACCTTTGTAACATATATTCCTTCAAACATATTTATTTTTCCCCGCGGAAAAAAAAAAAAAAAGATCTAAAGAGAAATATTTAAATTACATACGCCTTTCACGTTACAATACAGTAGTTAGCGATTAAGTAATCTGAAAACGAATTTCTTATGAAAGCTTAGTCAAATTTGAAAATTATTCAAACCAAATATTTATCACTGGTACGCGAAGAAGAAATTCAAGTGTTTCTTATTCAATGTAAATTTAAAATATTTTTAAAATATGTGTTTGATATAGGATTGCATGTAATGTTGTGAGGTTGAGACGTCAGAACGTCACCACAGTTGTTTGAATTAAGCTGGATCCAGCAAAGTAGAAAGTGGGGACGGTTAAAATCGCTTCGTCGCCAGTGACTCGGTGAAGGTTGAGGTCGAGTTAGTGTTGTGTCGGCAGGAGGCTGCAATAAAAGACTTAGATTTTGAATATTAGATAAATTAGAAGTGATTTTTAAAAGAACGGATTGAAATGTAGTGAAAGGATGGTGTAGGAAGAAGTTTAAAAATAGAGATGGTTTTAGTAGATGGTGTGGATGTTGGAGGATAGTATAGTGGATGTGATGAATCTTATTTTGGTGAATATCGGGAAGTAGAGTCGTGGAGATTTAGTTGTGTGAAGTCAAGTAGTGATGAGTGTTGGTGTGCGCAACCACTAGCATTCGGAAAGGTCAAGTTGGGTCCGAAGGGAATCCTCTGATCCATAGTGAAGTCGTGGTAGCGGAGTACGAGTGCGACCGTCTCTACACCTTCGACTATCTGCTGGGGTGAGATATTTAAGATAATTAAATTGTTGATTTATATATTTTGATTTAGTAATACGCTGACTGAGCTAAGTTTTATTACCAGGCCGCCCTCCCATTAATCTGGTTCAAATAAACTCTTATTGTTTGTTCAATTGAAGTCTCTGGTTTTCTTGGTAATCTAAATAAGTATTTAAGTGAAGATGGAGTTTGCAGGAACGCAAACTCCACAATGTATTTACGAAAAATAATCTTATTGTTTAAAGAAATCCGTCCTTTCTTTCATATATATATATATATATATATATATATATATATATATATATATATATATATATATATATATACTTACTGTTTTTTCCGCGTGATAGAGTAGAAAAAGCATATTTAATTTGAGTATTATCGATCTGGGGCTCACTGTCGCTGCAGTGTTTCAACAATTATGTTTGACTTAGAATTTACAGAAATGCTTCGTAAAAAATAGTAGATAAATGTTTTAAGTTTAATAATTAAATTAATTTTATATATTTTTTTTTATTTATTTAATTGTAAGGGGGGAGGGATGTGCGTTTCATGGTTTATCAATATACTTTTCATAAACCACAATTTTAATTTCCAAAATTAATAAGGATTTGGCATTTCATAACAACAATAAAACTGATTGATTAACTGTTTATTATTAAATAAAATGAATTTTATTTAATAATAATTGTACAGCACAAATGTTATCTACATAAAGTTTAAATATTAGTATGCACGTTGTTTTTAATCAACATCTGGTTTCTACTAAATAAATGAAAATACTGAACGAACAATCATTTTACTATATTTAAAAATTCAATGTATCCAAAGGATTTTTCTCTGTAAAATGAGAAAAGTAAAACTATCAAAAATTTTAAAGAATAAATAAAAAAAATAATCATTTGATTATATTTAAAATAAAAAGAAATGTAATCTAAATTTAAATAATTCTATAAAGCTCCCGTTATTAAATAAAAGAACAATTCAGTTTTTGTTACCATTGTGTACATTCATCAATATTCAAAACATGCTTTTAACCTTTGTATTGTATATTCCTTCAAACATATTTATTTTTCTCCGCAGAAAAAAGATCTGAAGAGAAATATTCCAATTCCATATGCCTTCCACGTTAAAATACAATAGTTAGCGATTGAGTATTCTGAAAACGAACTTCTTATGAAAGCTTGGTTAAATTTGAAAATTATTCAAATCATATGTTTATCACTGGTAAAAGAAGAAATTCAAGAGCTATTCACTCTGATAAAATTTTAAATTATTTCAAAAATACATATTTGATATAGAATTGTGTGTAATGTATTTACGAAAAATAAAATTGTTATTTAAGAACTCCGGTTGTGTTTTTGCTGTTTTTTAAAAGAAGGGCTTATAAATACTTAGTTTATTTTTTAAATATTTATAAGGGAACCATACGAATTTCCCTTGAAAAATAAATTACATTTTTTTAAAACTCTTTTTATCTTTCTAGCAAGATATTTTCAAAACATATACTCTCTGCATTGAGAGGAATAAACATTTGGAATCAAATGTTTATTTACATTTTTTGGTCTCAGGGAATAAAAAAAAGCATATTTCATTAGAGTATGATATATCTCTGTCACTATAGAGTTTTAATTGTTATATTCGACTTAGAATTTACTAAAATTCTCTGTAAAAGTAAATACATAAATATTTTAACTTTAATTAATTATTTAATTTAATTTATTAATTTTTGGAAAAAAATATGAACAATTCACAGTTTATCTATAAAATTTATATACACCACTTTTTTTTAAATTCCATATTTTCAATTTTTTTCATTTGATAATGATGATAAAACTAAATGTCTGATTAGCTGTTTATTATTAATTGAAAACGAAGATAAGAAAAACGCGTAGTACGATTGCCATCTGTACAAAGGTTTTTAATTATAGTTAAATATCTATAATATTAAAACACAGGAGTACGTCTTTAAGACCAAAATTGCCCGATCAGGGCATGCGCGAGAAAATCATGAACCAATTCGGAACGGGAATATGCCTTCCCCTTCATGCAGTGCAATATAAACATTGATGCTAGAACTCGAGCAGACGATACTGATATTCCGCATGTCAATGGCAGATGCCTGATTAAAGCTCAATATTAAAAACAATTCACACGATTAATTCATTGATTCATATTTTCCAAGGAAGTATATTAAAAACAAACCAATCCGCGAATACTTATCGGCTATCGCCGTATGCATTTTCATTTCACCGACAATTTTAATACAAAGATAATATTTTAAGAGGTTTTGTGGCTCCATCTCTTATCATATAAACATACCATACAATATTATTATTATTATTATTATTATTATTTAGTTTCTTAAAAAAAAAAAAAAAAAAAAAAAAAAAAAATCTTTTAAAATTAATATATTGTCGGTGTTTATTGCTCTTTAAAAGTTAACTTTTATTAATTGAAAACTTTGTTTAGAAAAAAGGAAGGTAGATGTTTAAAATCCAAAGAAGTTTTGAAAGTTGTTGTTCAAACGAAAATAAATAAAACTTTCTAAAGATTTTAAGAATAAATTAGAAATATAATCATTTGATTTTATTTAAATGTAAAAGAAATTTAAGCTAACTTTAAATAATTCCATAAAGCTTCCGTTACCAAATAAAAGAACAGTTGAGTTTTTGTTTTCATTGTGTACATTCATCAATATTCAAAACACACTTTTAGCCTTTGTAGCGTACATTCCTTCAAACATATTTATTTTTCTCCGCGAGAGGAAAAAAAAAAAAAAAAAAGATCTGAAGAGGAATTTGTCAATTCCGTAATGCCTTTTACGTTATAATACAATAGTTAGCGATTAAGTATTCAGAGAACGAATTTCTTATGAAAGCTTGGTTAAATTTCAGTATTATTCAAATCATATGTTCAACACTGGTAAACGCAGGGAAAAATTCAAGAGCTTTCTAGTCACTCTGGTGAAATTTAATTTATTTCAAAAACACATATTTGATATGGAATTGAATGTAATATATTTACAAAAAAAAAAAAAAAAAAAAAAAAAAAAACTTTTTGTTTAAAGAACTCCGGTTGTGTTTTTGTTGTTTTTTGAAAGAAGAGTGTATGAGTACATAGATTACTTTTTAAATATTTATAAGAAAAACATAGGATTTTCCCAGGAAAAATAAAATTCCTTTTTTTTTTTTTTTTCTTTTAATAGTTTTATTTTTTGAGCAAGGTACTTTCAAAATGTGTGTGCTTTATATTGAGAGGAAAAGTCGTCTAGGAATCATATGCAAATGTAACTTTTTCAGCGTGACAGAGTTTTTTTTTTTTTTTTTTTTAACATATTTAATTAGAGTATGATCTTTCTGGGGCGCTCTGTCGCTGTAGTGTATTTACAGTTATATTTGATTTAGAAGCTACAGAAATTCCTCGTAAAAGTATGTAGGTGAATATTTTGACTTTTATTTATTTATTTAATCTATTGTGTTTATTTTTGAAAAATAAGTGTTTATTCGGCGGTTCATCTTTAACGTTTTTATACACCACTAATTTAATTTCTTAAATTTATAATAGTTTTTCATTTGCTAATAATGATAAAACTAAATATTTAGACTAATTGTGTATTATTAAATGAAAACGAAGATAAAAAATAATGTGTAACTCGACTGTCTTCTATATATATATATATATATATATATATATATTAAATATAGTTAAAAATTAAAGATTAACATGCACGCTCTTTTTATTAAGCATCTGGGTTCTACCAAATAAATAAAATTAAATAAGTAAACAGCACCTTAATTATTTTTAATATGCCAATGTGTTTAAGAAAGTTCTTATCGTAAAACTAGAAAAGAAAAGCTCTCAAAAATTTTAAAAGAAAAATTTAAAAATAAAATTATTTGATTTTGTTTAAATGAAAAAAAAAATTAATTAATAAATAAATAAATAACTTTAAATAATTCCATAAAGCTCCCGTTACCAAATAAAGAACAATTGAATTTTGTTACCATTGTGAACATTCATCAATATTTAATCAAAGCACACTTTTAACCTTTGTAGCGTATATTCCTTGAAACTTATTTATTTTTCTCGGTGGTAAAATATCTGAAGAGGAATATTTAAATTCCGTATGACTTTCACGTTACAATAAAATAGTTAGAGATCATATGTTTATCACTGGTAAATAAGAAGAAATTCCAGAGCTTCCTATACACTCTGAAGAAATTTCAAATATTTTAAATACATATATTTAATATAGAAATGAATGTAATGTATTTACGAAAAATTAACTACTTATTATTCAAAGAACTGTTATTGGCCCCCACTTTTTTTTCTTTTTTCTTTTTTTTTTTTTTTAAGAAAGTTATATAAAAAGAGGTTTTTGCTGTTTTTTTTTTTTTTTTTTTTTTTTTTTTTTTTTTTTAATAAAGCCATATAAGTACAAGATTTATTTTGTAAATTTTTGTTAAAAAAAAAAAAAAAAAAAAAGAAAGAAAAGAAAAGAAAAAGAAAAAAGAAACATACAATTTTTTCCCAATAGAAGAAATTACATTTCTTGAACTCGTTTTATTCTTCTAGCAAGATATTTCCAAAATATTAGTTTTTTATATACTTTATAAACTATAGAAATAAACATTTATAAGTCTGATGCATATTTAATTAGTTTATTTTATTTATTTGATTTTTTTTGTGCAATTTGTACCACTATTGTAAATGGATTAATTGTCAAATTTTTTAAATGACAAATAAGTTTTATTAATCAATTTTTTTTTTTTCATTACAAATTTATTTTATATTAAAAATTCTTAATGATTCCAAAGTATTTCTTTATTGACTTATTTCATATATCAATTACTTTTAATAATGTTAATTATAAAAAAAAAAATAATAATAATAATAATAAAATACAATTAATCTCATATAAAATTATATAAAAGTTAAATAAGACGAAATAATAAGTAATATCTCTTAATAAACTTTGGCTTCAACAGATTCAATTTTTAACGTAATTATTTTTTTAATGCTGATTAGAACAATTTGCTCAAACGTCTACGTAGTTTTTAGCTTAAGGAGTAAAGAAAACGGTTCCCACTTTTTTTTTTTTTTTTTTTTTTTTTCAAGGCACCAAAGCGTAAATAATTAACGTCAATTACTTTTTTTCGGTTAATCCTGGTTAATGCTAATGCTGACATAATAATTTTGTTTTGTTATGCTTATTTAATGCATTTTTTTTAGACGTATTTAACACGATTAAAAATTTGCTTCAGTTCATAAATGACAATTTTTCACATGCTTCAAAATCATGTGAATGCAAAGCCGTAGCTTGTTAAATCTGTGCAATATAAGTTTTCTTTTACTGGTGGGGGAAAAAAAGGTACTTTATATATTTCTCAATGAAAAGGAATGTTATAGCTTTATTTCAATTCAAATAAAACTTCTAAAATCCATATTTAATTATGATTTTACAATTTTATATTATTTATAAATTGTTATTGTATGTTTTTAAATAGATAATTTTAAAATATATTTTAGATAAAATATACTATTAGATAATTTTTAGTATATCCACAAATTAACATTTACGATTCTACAGGGTGGCTACAAAATACTGTTGCAAATATCGGATCATTTTATTGAACAAGTATAAAATATAAACTGTTAAATACACCAACGTGATGAACACTGCCAATGAAAGCTTTCCTTGAAATATTTTAATTCGAATCGACCACCATCTTCATCTATTACTAATGATAATTATTTACGCCATTGTGCGACTCATGCATGAATCAATTTAAAAGAACATTAGAATGAAAGAAAAAAAAAAAAAAAAAAAAAAAAAAAAAAAGGTGGAGAGGGTAAAAAAAATCCATAGAAAATAGCATTGAAATAAAATAAATAAATAAATAAATAAAAAGTCAGTAAGAAAGTGGAGGAAAAATGGACAACAAAAAGAAACACAGGCGCTGGAATGATGGGCATAGCGCTCTGAAGCTATCACAGATGCTTATCTTTCCTCATATACGCACTTGCAGAAAGTTACCAATCACAGAAGTAGAGAGAGAAATTGTTTTACCAAACGATTAAAATTAACTCTTAATTTGGTTGTAACAGTATTTAGTAACCACCCTGTATAATAATTTAAAAAATTGCAGTGAAATTAAGCACAAATAATATTCTATGGAAATTAAATAAAACGAAATAATATGTAATATCTCTCAATAAAAGTGGATTTCAACTGATTCTATTTCTAACGTAATTGTATTGTTAATGCTCATTAATGCAATTTGCGCAAATTTCTGCGTAATTCTTTAGCTTAAAGATTAAAGAAGGCATAAAAGCCTACATAATTAATGTCAATTTTTTTTCGGTTAATCTTGATTAATGCTAATGCTGACAAAATAGTTTTGTTTTGTTTATGATCATTTATTGTTAATGCATTTAAAATATTAAACACGACTAAATTCCCTACAGTTCATAAATGACAATTTTTCACAAGCTTCAAATCATGCTCAAATCAAGAAGCTTCAAATCAAGCTCAAAATTTTAAAGAATAAATAAAAAATGTAATCATTTGATTATGTTTAAAATAAAAAGAACATTGATCTAACTTTAAATAATTTTGTAAAGCTCCCATTAACAAATAAAAGAAAAACTGAGTTTTGTTATAATTGTGTACATTCATCAATATTCAAAACACGCTTTTAACCTTTGTAGCGTATATTCTTTCCAACATATTTATTTTTCTCCGCAGAAAAAAGATCTGAAGAGAAATATTTCAATTCCGTATGCCTTCCACGTTAAAATACAATAGTTAGCGATTAAGTATTCTGAAAACGAATTCCATATGAAAGCTTGGTTAAATTTTAAAATTATTCAAATCATATGTTTATCTCTGGTAAATGAAGAAGAAATTCAAGAGCTTTCTATTCAATCTGATGAAATTTAAAATATTTCAAAAATATATATTTGATATAGAACTGAGTGTAATGTATTTAAGAAAAATAAACTTATTATTTGAAGAACTCTGGTTTTTTTTAAGAAGGGCTTGTAAGTACTTAGTTTAATTTTTAAATATTTATAAGGAAACCACAGGATTTTCCTTTGAAAAATAAATTAGATTTTTTTGAACTCGTTTTATCTTTCTTGCAAGATATTTTCTAAACGTATGTTATCTCTATTGAGAGGAATCAATATTTAGGAATCATACGTATATGTACTTTTTTCGGCCTCACGGAGTAAAAAAGTCATATTTAATTAGAGTATAAAATATTAGGGGCACACTGTCGCTGTAGTATTTTAATTGGAATATTTGACTTAGAATTTGCTGAAATTCTTCGTAAAAATAAGTAGATAAATATTTTTACATTAATTGATTATTTAATTTATTAAATTTTTTATTTTTAGGAAAAATGTGCATTTGAGAGTTTACCAATAACATTTTTACACACCACTATTTTAATTTCCTAATTTCATAAGGGTTTTTCATTTGATAATAATGATAAAACTCATTGTCTTATTAAATGTTTATTAATAAATGAACACGAAGATGAAAAAACGCGTAGTACAAATATCATCTGTACAAAGTTTTTTAAATATAGTTAAAAATTCTATATTAAAAGGAACGATGTTTTTAATCAATATCTGGGTTCTACTAAATAAATAAAAATAAATAAATAAACAACACACCTTAATTATTTTTAAAGTACCGATGCGTTTATGGAAGTTCTTATCGTAAAACGAAAAAAAAAAAAAAAAACTTTCTAAAGTTTTTAAGAATAAATTAGAAATATAATAATTTGATTGTATTTAAATGTAAAAGAAAAATAATTTAACTTTAAATAATTCTATAAAGCTCCCGTTACCAAATAAAAAAACGATTTTTTTTTTTTTTTTTTGTGTGTACATTGTGTACATTCATCAATATTCAAAACACACTTTTAACCTTTGTAGCGTACATTCCTCCAAACATATTTATTTTTCTCCACGAACAGAAAGATCTGAAGAGAAATTTGTAAATTCCGTATGCCTTTCACGTTATAATACAATAGTTAGCAATTAAGTATTCTGAGAACGAATTTCTTAAATTTGAAAATTATTCAAATCATATGTTTATCACTGGTAAACACAGAAAAAATTCAAGAACTTCCTATTCACTCTGATGATATTTAAAATATTTCAAAAATGTATATTTGATATAGAATTGAATGTAATGTATTTACAAAAAAAAAAAAAAAAAAAAAAAATGTTTAAAGAACACGTTTTTTTTTTTTTTTTTCACAGAAGGATGGATGAGCACATAATTTAGTTTTAAAATATTTATAAGGAAAATATAGGATTTTCCCTTGCAAAACAAAATCACATTTTTTTTTTTTTTTAATAGCTTTATCTTTTTAGCAAGATACTTTCAAAAGATGTGTGATCTATATTGAGTGCAAAAATCGTTTAGGAATAATATGTAAATTTATCTTTTTACAACCTGATAGAGTTTTAAAAATAAATAAATAAATAAATAAAAAAAAATATTTAATTAGAGTATGATCTACCTGGGGCGCATTGTCGCTGTGGTGTATTAACAGTTATATTTTATTTAGAATTTACAGAAATTCCTCGTAAAAAAAAGTAGGTGAATATTTTAATTTTCATTTATTTAATTTATTTTGTTTGTTTTTGAAAAATAAATGTGCATTCGACGGGTTATCTTTAATATATTTATACACCACTATTTTAATTTCATAAATTTATAATAATTTTTCACTTGCTAATAATGGTAAAACTCAATGTTTGATTAATTGATCATTATTAAATGAAAACGAAGATAAAAATAATGTGTAGCACGACTGTCATCTATATAAAGTTTTTTAAATATAGTTTAAAATTAAAGGTTAACATGCGCGCTCTTTTTAATTAGCATCTGGGTTTTACTATATAAATAAAAATAAATAAATAAACAGCACATTCATTATTTATTTTTAAAATGCCAGTGTGTTTAAGAAAGTTCTTATCGTAAAACTAGAAAAGAAAAACTCTCAAAAATTTTAAAGAATAAATTAACAATGTATTTGTTTGATTTTGTTTAAATGAAAAAATAAATAAATAAAATAAATATTTTTAAATAAATCCATAAAGCTTCCTTTACCAAATAGAAGAACAATTGAGTTTTTGTTACCATTGTGTACATTTATAAATATTCAAAGCACACTTTAAACCTTTGTAGCGTATATTCCTTGAAAAATATTTATTTTTCTCGGTGGAAAAATGATATGAAGAGGAATATTTAAATTTCGTATGTCTTTCACGTTACAATAAAATAGTTAGAGATTAAGTATTTTGAAAACGAATTTATTATGAAAGTTTGGTTAAATTTGAGTATTATTCAAATCATATGTTTATCACTAGTAAACGAAGAAGAAATTCCGAAGCTTCCTATACACTCTAGTGAAATTTGAAATATTCTAAATATACAAATTTAATATAGAATTGAATGCAATGTATTTACGAAAAATTGGCTTATTATTCAAAGAACTGTTTTTGGACCCCACTTTTTTTTTTTTTAAAAAAAGGTATATAAAAAGTTTTTTGCTGGTTTATTTATTTATTTTTTTAATTAAATAAATGCATATAAGTACTAGATTTATTTTTTTAATTTTTGTTAAAAAAAAAAAAATCCCAGCAAAAGAAATTACATTTCTTGACCTCGTTTTATCCTTCTAGCAAGATATTTCCAAAATATGAGTTGTTTATATACATTTAAACTATAGAAATAAATATTTATAAGTCTAATGCATATTTTATTAGTTTATTTTATTTATTTATTTATTTTTTGTGCAATTTGTACCACTATTGTACCTGGCCTAATCGTCAAAATTTGTAAATGACAAATAAGTTCGATTAATTAATTATTTTTTTTATTACAAATTTATTTTATATTAAAAATTCTTAATGATTCCCAATTATTTCTTTATTGACTTATTTCATGTATCAATTACTTTTAATAACGTTAATTATAAAAAAAAATGCATTACAATTAATCTCATTTAAAATTATATAAAAATTAAATAAAACGAAATAATAAGTAATATCTCTTAATAAACTTTGTCTTCAACACATCCTAATTTTAACGTAATTATTCTGTTAATGCTGATTAGAGCAATTTGCTCAAATGTCTACTAGTTTTTAGCTTAAGGAGTAAAGAAAACTGTTCGCACTTTTTTTTCAAGGCATGAAAGCATACATAATTAACGCCAATTACTTTTTTTCGGTTATTCCTGGTTAATGCTAATGCTGACATAATATTTTAATTTCGTTATGCTTATTTAATGCTATTTTGTTAAAAAAAAAAAAAAAAAAAAAAAAGTATTTAACACGACTAAATTCCCTTCAGTTCATAAATGTCAATTTTTCACATGCTTCAAAATCATGTGAATGCAAAGCTATAGCTTGTTAAATCTGTGCAATATAAGTTTTCTTTTACCGGTGACTTTTGAAAAAAAAAATGCTTTTATTTATTTCTCAATGAAAAGGAATGTTATAGCTTTATTTCAATTAAATAAAATGCTTTAAAGTCCATTTAATTTTGATTTTATTTTGTCATTTTATTTATAAATTGTCATTGTATATTTTTAATTAGATAATTTTAAAATATATTTTAGATACAATATACTATTAGATACATTTTAGTATATCCACAAAATAACATTTACGATTCTACAGGGTGGCTACAAAATACTGTTGCAAATACCGGATTATTTTATTGAACAAGTATAAAATATAGACTGATAAATACACCAACGTGATGAAAACTGTCAGTGGGAGTTTACCATGAAATAATTTAATTTGAATCGACCCTCATCTTCATCTATTACTAACGATAATTATTTATGCCATTCTGCGACTGCGGCATGAACCATTTTAAAAGTACTTCAGAATGAAAAAAAAAGGGTGGGGATGGTCAAAAATCCATAGAAAATAGCATGTAATAAAAATAAATAAATTAAAAAAAAAAAAAAAAAAAAAAAAAAAAAAAAAAAAGTCAGTAAGAACAGGGGTCCCAGCGTTCCTATATTTTTACGGTCATTTTATTATATTCTCACAACAATTTTTGAAAAAGAAAATTTTCTTGTAGATTTTGATACTTTTTTGTCATGAAAACCTTCATGAAAGTTTTCTTTTTGAAAATTGTAGTGATAGTATAATAAAATGATCGTAAAAATATAGGAACGCTGGGAGCCCTGGTAAGAATGTGGAGGAAAAATAGACAAGAAAAAGAAATATAAGCGTGGAAATGTTGGGCATAGGACTCTGAAGCTATCACAGACGCCTAGCCATTATCTCTTAATATGCGCACTTGCAGGAAGTTACCAATCACAGATGTAGAGAGAGAAATTGTTTTACCAAACGATTAAAATTAACCCTTCATTTGATTGTTACAGTATTTTGTAGCCACCTTGTATAATAATTAAAAAAATATGCAGTGAAATTAAGCACAAATAATACTCTATAGTTATTAAATAAAACGAAATAATATGTAATATCTCTTAATAAAAGTAGATTTCAACTGATTCTATTTTTAACGTAATTATTTTGTTAATGCTTATTAATATAATTTGCGCAAATTTCTGTGTATTTTTTAGCTTAAGGAGTAAAGAAAATAGTTCGCATTTTTTTTTTTTTTTTTTCCGAGGCATAAGAGCGTACATAATTAACGTCAAATTTTTTTTTTTTCGGTTAATCTTGAATAATGCTAATGCTGACATAATAATTTTGTTTTGTTTATGCTCATTTATTGCTAACGTATTTATTGTATTTAACACGACTAAATTCGCTTTAGTACATAAGTGACAATTTTTCAAAAGCTTCAAATCATGCGAATTCAAAGCTTTAGCTTGTTAAATCTGTGTGATGTAAGTTCTTTTGCTGGTGAATTTTGGGGGAAAAAATATGCTTAATAAAAAATATTTCATTTGTTGTTTTAAAAGTCCTGCTTAATTATGGTTTAATTATTTATAATTTTTATTGTACATTCTTAATTAGAAAATTTTAAATTATACTTTATAAAATACATACAATTATATTATTTTAAAATATATCCACAAATAATATTTACGGTTCTATAATAATTAAAAAAATTGCAATGCAATTAAGCCCAAATATCTCTAAGCACTAAAAAAAAGTTTCTGTCGCTGCGTCATTTTTTTTTTTTTTTTTTTTTTTTTTTTAATCTGTGACCGCAATTTCTGTCGGAGTGCAGGGTTCTTCGCATCATGAGAGGTATCAATGAGTTCCAAATACTCCAAGGCAGACATTTTAGCTGCTTAGAAATCTCTATCATTTTAATTAAAGAAGTTATTAACTAAAAACGACGCAATTTGAGTAAGCATTTTATAACTAATCAGATATGTGTGTTTTCTAAGACATTCAACGCATATAACAGGGTGTATTGCTAGACTAAAAAAAAAAAAATCCTTTGGGGATCTAAATAAATTTTTGCGGTAGTTCACTCTTTGAATATCAAATAATTTCTATTGACTTCTTTGTTTTGGTAAGAAAATGTGCTTTATTATATTACCGAGATCCTTATAGATAACATGGGTTTATGATTAACAAATTATATTTATAAATTATGAATTTATATACGAATATTTTGGATTAATTAATTAAAGATAATGTAAGGGTAAGTTTGCTGATCTCTAAGAAATTGATTTCCATCAATGTCATTTTCTTTCCCGAATTGAATAAATACTTTAAATTGTTTCTACTGGAACAAAAGTCAATTATCTAGGATTTATTTACGTTATATGTCACGAACATTAATAAGAATTTTATTTCATGTTAATTAGAATTTTAATTTATTATATATATATATATATACAGAGAGAGAGAGAGAGACCCTTTCAAACATTGCAAATAATGAATGAAGTTGACGAGAAGAAAAAAAAATAAACAACCCTATGTTGAAGCATACGAATTCACCACTCTTTCAAGGACATTGAATTAATTTTGTATGTAAATCAGGTGGCCTTTCTGCCATGCTGTATGCAAGTGCTAAAAATTTACAGCATGCAATGCCCGAGGTCACCTAAAAGACTTGAAGATAATTTCAAACAATATGTGGACAAAATGAAGTTAGAAACAAACTTTATATAGATATAGATGTAGATAGATAGATAGATACAGATAGGAAGATAGATAGATAGATAGATAATATAATAAAGATTTACTTCACACATATTATACTAGACATTTTGGCGATAACGTCAACAACATCGACAACATTTCACTAGAATATTAAATATCTAGATGAGATACAATTGTTCTATCAATTACTAAAAAGATGTACTCTAAAAATATTTTGTATTTTTTAAATTTCTTCATTTAACGTATTTCATTTATAAAATATTTTTAATAACGTTAATGATTTATTTTATTTTAAAGCAATCAATAATTTACATTCACGATTTTATTATCGATGCATAAAATCGTAATGCAATTTGCACAAATGAAAATAAAAATAAAATTAAATAAAACGAAATACTGTATAAACTATCTTAATTAAACAATAATTCAACTGTTTCTTTTTACAATGTAATTACTTTGTTAATGCTTATTATAGCAATGTGCAAAAATTTCTATGCACATATTAAACTTGAGGGGTAAAGAAAGTAGTTCGCAACTTTTTATTTTAAGGCATAAAAGCGTAAATAATTAACGTAAAAAATTCCTTTTTCTTCCGGTGATCTTGGTTTAGTTACTGCCAAAACTGATGCTGACACAATAATTATATTTTATTTATGCTTTTTTAATGTTATAACTTATTTACAACTAAATTCGCTTCAGTTACTAAATGACAATATTTCTTATACATCACATCTTGTGAAGTCAAAGCAATAGCTTGTTAAATTTGTGAATAGTAAGTTTTCTTTTATATGTAGATTTTTTACTAAAAAATGTATTGCTTTGACTTACTTTTTAAAGAAAATGGAAACTACAATTTTATTAATAATCAACTTAAATGTTTTAAAAGCCATATTTTCAATTATGATTTTAATTATGTCACTTTATCTTAAATCAATTTGCTATATATATATATATATATATATATATATATATATATATATATATATATATATATATATATATATATATATATATATATATTAATTAAAGAATTTAAAAGTATAATTAGAGTCAATGAACAATGGAAGTCTTAAGACTCAAAATGCGATAGTAAAATAAAAATTATGTTCATTTAAAATAACTTTTCTGTAAAATATTTAATTTTTAATGAAGGTGACGATTTATTTTTTATAGTAAACTGAATGTGAAAATTCTGTGCTTCTCTGTAACTCATAATTTCTTTTAAGGTTAATGTTGCAGTAAATTAATTGATATTATGTCTCGTATCCATATGTAAATATATTTTGTATAAAAATATTTTTATAGTTTTAATATATTTTTATATTTTAATAAAAATTGAAAAGATAATTATTAGAAAATATATTCTCATAAATTATATTTATTTCTGCACTAATTCCAGAAAAAGATTCGATGATAGTTAAAAATATAAAATATAAGTAGCGTTTAAAAAATAATAGAAAATCTTGACAAATATATTGATGTTGAAAGACAGATATAACACTACATAATTACTTATTTCATTGAAATAAAAAATATATTAAAAAAAATAAGCATTTGTATTTTTCGTAATATTTATTTTTTATATAAAATAAGCCTTAAAGAAGAAAATAATGGGGGAACACTGATGCTTTTTAATATTTTTTTGACAGTTACCCTACACATATTTGTTTTTCAGTATTTAGAAATATTCGACGCAATAAAACAATTAAAATTTCAAAGCTATTTGGATTTATTATAAATAATGATTCAATAAACATGGAGTTAAAAAAAATGTATGTCAAGCGTATATATTTAATTATATCCCCAGTACATTTTTATGGGATATATATGACTTCAAGAATTATTATAATTACAATATTTAAGAGAATTGTGAAACTGTAAATTATATTATGTTAGCATTTTATTTATTTAGAAGAATATAAAAAGAATTAAAAATATAACGTTTGATTGTCTTCATAATTTTCTATAATAACAATATTTAATATTAATCTTATATTCCTTAATCTATACCACACACACACACACACATTTACATATATATGTATGTATGTATATATATATATATATATATATATATATATATATATATATATATATATATATAGTTATGCATACCTAAATGTAGCCCCTTTTCATCAAATTGTATATTTTACTTAAAATGTATTTCTGTCGAAATACTGAAATATTTTTATTTTGTTTGTTCAGGTTAAGAAAATAATTCATTAGACTAATTTTGAGGGGTTTTTTTTGAGTAAACTTTTTTGAACGAATATATATATATATATATATATATAGGAATAGTGTTTTCTTTTTTACACGACTTTTGAAGTATTACTTTATCGCATCTCTGCTATAATAAATCATAACATGTGTCAAGGTCTGCTTCTGATAAAAACGATGCTTAGCCTGTACGTACATGCTGAAATCTAATTATAAAATGTAAAAGAATGCTTTTCTTTTTCTTTTTTCTTTTTTTTTTTTTTTTTTTTTTTTTTATAAAACAGAAATTCTAGAAAAGAGGGAAATAAATTCTGAATATATGGAAATCGATACAGGGAAAAAAAAAGATAATTAAAAAGAATCAATAAATATAATTCAGAATCTGCGTATGAAAAAAATATATTCTTTTTCTATTATTAATAATGTTCTCCTTAATAATGCTGTTGTATCTCAAGCAGTATTAGAATTATTTTTCTACCTTGCTACGAAACCCTTTTTTGTTTTTGATCCAGCTAATTCTGCAACGAATGTGCAGAAAACTGTAATATGATATAATGATATTGGTATGTTTAAAAACAATTATATAACAATAAGAAAATATATTTCATAAATCAAGTAGTATATATGAATGTTTAATAGGATATGAATATGAATAATCATATATTAATAACGAAATTATTTAACACATTCAAGTTTGTATAAGTCTGCCTAAACAAGCAGTTAATGAAAATGATAAAAATGCAAAAAATAAAAAGTGCTTACTTAAAAGAAAAAAATAAATTACCTTGATTTTTTTTTTCTTTTTTTTTTTTTAAGAAAAATATTGTATTGTTTTATAAAGATGTTATAATACATAATATATATATTGAAATATTTCTAAAATTAATTCACGGAAATTTTTAAAGGAATCGGGAAGAAATAACGAACAGCTACAAAAGCTACACTCACGTTTGTGAAAATTGCAACACCATGAAGGTATTATACAAATTGAATCAAACTTACAAGAGATGTAAAGAGAGGTAAGGCATGCAAATGATGAGATTTACAAAGCGATTGCGCATGCGTGTAGCGAGAACCGACTCCTTATGAGCCGCTTGTTCTAGGTATATAAAGGACTGTAAAAGTGCATTGAAATCTGTTTATCGTCCTCTGTCTGCGGTAAACATTTCAGTGGTCAATATGCCTTATCAAAAGTGCAGGGTGCCATACCAACAACTAACGGAGTTCTTACGAGGCCGCATCGCTGGTATGCGAGAGGGTAGAATTTAGTATCGAGAAATCACAGCCCGCACGCAGTGTAATGCCACAACAGTGATGCGTGTTTCGAAGAAACGGACAGAGGAGAATCAAACAAGCCAAAAACCTGGCAGTGGAGCACGCAATAGAACAACGGAATGAGACGACATACACCTCATCCGCATGGCTGTGATGTACAGCCTCCTCTCGTGTGTTAGCACAACGTTGGAGCACGGCTACATGTGTTTTGTTGTCTAGTTCCACGGTTCGTTGCCGTTTGCTGCAGTATGAACTGTGGTCAAGGCTTCATTCACGCAGGATTTTCCTCTCGTTGAATCACAGTCGCCTCCGACTTCAATGGGCTCAGCAACACTGTACGTGGAGTGCCCAGTGCCAACAAATTGTTTTCTCCTATGAATATCGATACAATCTGGAGTGCAATGATGGAAGAGTACGCGTCAGACATTCACAGGGTGAACGCCTGCTCCCAATGTGTGTTTTCCAGCGTCATACTTCTCAAATGACTAGCATCATGCTGTGGGAAGCTATTGGGTATAATTGTCGATCCCATCTAATGCACATTGCGGACAACCTCAACAGTGATCGTTACCTAAGGGAAATTTTGGAGTCAGAGGTCCTTCCCATTCCTTGACGCATTCCTGATGCTATGCAGGATAATGCCCGTTTACATGTTTCTCAGACTGTACAAACTTTGTTAAGTGCACAACAGATTTCTCTTATTCCATGACCTGCTTATTCTCCGGATATGTCCCCATCAAGCATGTCTGGAATTTCAGTGGTCGGCAACTCGCTCGTACAACTGGTGGCGCGCACGGTAAGATTCAATTTTGGCGTCAAGTCGAAGCAATCTAGAAAGTCATTCTCCAGGATTACGTTCATAACCTGTATGATTCAATACCACGACGTGTACAGGCTCTCATCGCTCAGCGTGGCGGACACTCAAAGTACTAGTTTCAGGCGTTCTTTTTTGTTTTTTGTCTTGTACATTTGATCGTATATTTGTACCACTATCAGTAATATGTGGAATAAATTTCCTTAATTTCTGACAATTTTTTCATGATGTTGCGAGATTTTCACAAACATAAGTGCATAACAAAAATAAAATAAACAAAGAAATATATGTGTGTACATTCATGAATCATTCTGGTATGAATCATTCTGGTATGAATAATAAATCTACATATTTTAGTCACACTGTTACTAATTTGTAAATAATACTAGATTTTTTTAAGCAATTTCATTTAAAGAGGATTTGTCGAGTTAGAAAATTTTAAATTTCTACATTTCTAGCTTGTTTTCGTATTTAAAAAGTTCATTTTTCTTTAAAAACCCGTTAAAAATCTTCTCCAAAGCAGGTTATGGCCTTGGCACAAAATTTGGCGTTTTTCACTCATTGGTGACTTTCCGGCGATCTTGGCGAAAAAATCCTTATTATTGATATCTCAAATATCTAAGCTTTAACTCCATTATTTAAGAAGTTAGTGGAAAATTCTCGATTATTCGGATGCTAGAGAAGGAAACCCTTTCGGATGATTGCGTCAGTTTTCTCGCCAAATTACTAAATGTTTATAGATTTCTGACTGGTCTGTTGCTTATGACTGATTGCAGCCTATCGCTGTGTGTTAATGCTATGCTACAGTTTATGCTATGAGTTTGATATTTTAAGCTGTTATTTAAACTTTATTTTCTGGTGAAACTGAAGTTTATACTTGGTTTACAGAAATTAATCTTCTAGAATATTTTGTAAGTAACCTTTCAGACCTCTGCAACATTCACCTTTCATTCACAGACATTTCCCGAACCCCGAATACGCAACAATACGAAATGAAAATTTACAAGAAATAATTTAAAAACAATCAAAAACGAAACAATTTTATTCCCTTATTAAAATCTACAACGAAATACGTAAAATGAAACAAATATATATGTTTATTTTTCAGCTAAACTAATATTATTTTAAAACTGATGGTTTGAAATCTTTGTATTTAAAAATATTACTAGTAGAAGTGTGTAACACGAAACGTGTCACTGATTCTCTGAAAAATATAGCAAGATTTTTTTTCATAGTATAAATTAAAAACTGTCCATTATTGGTAGATTGTCAATTACCGGTTTAGTTATCATATATGTATTAGTTATTATATATTAGTTATTATATATGTAAATGTATAATAAATATACTTATTAATTTCTTTAATGAAATTTCTTAAAAATCTGTTTTTAAAATTAAAAGTTGTTTATAATTGCAAATAACCATAAAAGGGTGTAAAAGAAATATTTTATTCTCCCTTAAATAAAGAAGGGAAATATTCAGCAACTATACAAAAAGTAAAGTCTGTCATTTTTTAAAATTTAATTTTCTTCAAATTAGACGAGGATAGGAAAAGATATATTGTTCTAAGAAACATATTTTTGCTGTGAAAAAAGAAAGAAAGAAAATAAAAAGCATATTTGCATGAAATAAATACCATAGAAGAACATAACTAAAATGAAATTGTAAAACGTAACTAATATATATTTTAACTGTAAATTTAAAAGCTTTGCGTGAGTATGTTTATGACTTAAGAAATGTGAAAAGTGTGATTTATCAAATAGAATAAAAGTAATAAAATTAAATATGTCGACAATAACTAAGCTAATCAAATAAACTCTACCCCGTTAAAGTATGCTTCTCTGCATTACTAGCCGATTTGAGAGGATGAGTTAAAAAAAAGAAAGCAGAAGCAAAATCTCCTCAAAATTTGATTACGTTTTAGTATATTAATAAATTAAGTGCATGTGTAATAAAATAGTAGCGAAGAATATATTTAAAATAAATGAACATAGAACAATTTTGTAATGAAATAAAAAATTTCATATATGCAATTAAAAAAAATATTTTTGGAGATAAAATAAACGTAGTTTCAAATATATATATCTTTTTAACTACGTTTATATTACAGTTATTAATGTTATAATAAATATAAAAGTATTCAACTGATTCTATTTTCCTACAGAATAACTCTGTTAATGCTTACTAGAGCGATGTGCAAAAATTTCTATGAAAATATTCAACTTGAGGAGTATAGAAAATAACTTGCGTTTTTTTTTTTTTTTTTTTTTTTTTTTTTTCAAGGCATGAAAGCGTAAGTAATTAACGTCAGAAAATTTCGTTTCTCTTCCGGTAATCTTCGTTTACACTCTCTGAAATCTGGTGATGCCACAATAATTCTATTTTATTTATGCTTATTTAATGCTAAAGTTTTTTTTAACGTTTTTAACGACGCTAAATCCGCTTCAGTTCATAAATGAAATTAATTCATATACTTCATATCATATGAAGTCAAAGTACTAATTTGTTAAATCTGTGTACGGTAATTTTTCTTTTATTGGTGCATTAAACAATAGAATTATTTGACTTAATTGTCAATAAAAAAAGGAGCAATATTTTTATTCGCATTCAAAATTTGTATTTTCAATAGAACTAATTTAATTATGATTTTCATTATGCAATAATATCACAGGTGTTATAATAAATAGCTATTTATGTCACTTTAAATGTACATTGATTCATTGAAAAGGAAAAACATTATAGACTTAAACTTTAAGGGTAATATATATATATATAGTCTACCAAATTTCAATTGTCTAAAGAGGGTTTATTTTTATTGTAAACTGAATATCAAGGATTATCCAACCATTTAACTTAGAAGTTCTCATTGATCATATATATTTTTTTTTATGGTAAAAATCGATAATAGTTACCCTTTATTTAGAAATATTTTCTGTACAGTACTTTTTATTATTATTATTATTATTATTATTATTATTATTATTATTATTATAATCATAAGGCTATTTGATATTCCACACTATTCTCCTACATGTTGATACAAAATTAAGTTTTTGCACGATTACTTTATTTTACATTATTTTAGCCATATGAAATGAAAGGTACAAGAAATCAATTAGAATTAAGCAGAGATAAAGAAAATAGTTTTTTTTTTTTTTTTTTTTTTTTTTTTTTTTTTTTAGAAACTTCAAGAAAAAATGTTAAAAAAAACAAAAAATTAAAAATTACTCAGTTAAAATAATTTTTATATAAAAGTGAACGTTTGAAATGTATTTAGTTAAAAATGTTAATAGTAGAGGAGTGCAACACGATCCGTGGTCGTTACTCGAACCTATGTAAGAAAGATAAAGATATATATATACATATATATATATATATATATATATATATATATATATATATATATTATATTATATTATACATTGAAAAGTTATCATTACTGATAGAGTTCCTATTACTGGTGCAGTTATCCGAAATCTAGCATAAATTATAAATATGTTTATTTATTAATTTTATTAAATTTCTTTTCAAACTACAAGGTGTACATAAAAAACATTATGCAGGGCTATTAAAATAAAAGCCAACAAATTTCTTGTTCATCGTCAATAAAAATTATCAATAAAATTTTTAAACTATATATATATATATATATACATATATACATTGAACTAAAATAATAATAATAATAAAATTAACAAGTCTGAACGGATACACTCCGAGACAAAAATGTAGGTAGATTTTTTTTTTCTTTAATTTTTCATAAAACAACATTATCTAAATTGTACTTATCATTTATTATTGACATAAACTATTTCAAGAATATAAACTATTCCAAGAAATAAACTATTTCAAGAACACTATTTCAAGAATACATATATATATATATATATATATATATATATATATATATATATCCTAGCAGGCCACGCCCGCTTCGCTGGTAATTATTTTTAAATGAATCCTTATAATTAATGAATTCTCAAAATTGCATTAATTTTTATCATGTGAAAAAAAAAGAAAAAAAAACTCTGATCGGGAAAAATGTCGCACCTGGTCCCCACGAACCCTGGTCCCCACGCACCTGGCACGCGTGAATGCATATATATGAGCGCAATAAAAATTTTACAAATTCGAAAATACCCGCAATCGATTTAAAAGTATCAAAAACCTCTATGCACCAGTTTTGAACGATCTATCTCTATTTTTATTTTTTTGTCCCTCCGCTCCCTTCCCCCTTCCCGCCCCTCCCAATAATTTTAAAAATTCAAAAAATATCCGCAATCGGTTTGTAGGTATCGAAAACCTCGATGTACCAATTTTGAATGATCTAACTCTATTTTTTTTTGCCCTTCTGCCCCCCTTCCCAGCCCTTCTAATAATTTTACACTTTCGAAAATATCCCCATTCGACTTGCAGGCCTCTAAAACCTATCTGTACCAATTTTGAACAGCCTAACTGTATTTCTATTTGTTTTTGCCCATAGCCCCCCCTTCCCGCCCCTCCTAATAATTTTACAAATTCGAAAATACCCCCAATCGATTTGTAAATATCGAAAACCTCTATATACAAATTTTGAACGATCTAACTCTATTTTTATTTTTTTGCCCCCTCTCCCCTCTCCCCTCCCCCCTTCTCGCCTCTCCTAATAACTTTACACTTTCGAAAATATCCTCATTCAACTTGCAGGCCTCTTAAACCTAACTGTACCAATTTTGAACGCCCTAACTGTATTTCTATTTGTTTTTGCCCCATAGACCCCCCTTACCGACCCACCCCCTACCCGCCCTTGCTAATAATTTTACAAATTCAAAAATATCCGCAATCGATTTGTAAGTATCGAAAACCTCTATGTACCAATTTTGAACGATCTGACACTATTTTTATTTTTTGCCCCCCTCTCCTCTCCCCCCTTCTTGGCCCTCCTAATAACTTTACACAATCGAAAATATCTCCATTCAACTTGCAGGCCTCTTGAACCTATCTGTACCAATTTTGAACGGCCTAACTGTATTTCTATTTGTTTTTGCCCCATAGCTCCCTTACCGCACCACCCCCTACCCGCCCCTCCTAATAATTTTACAAATTCAACAATATCCGCAATCGATTTGTAAGTATCGAAAACCTCTACGTACCAATTTTGAACGATCTGACACAAATTTTATTTTTTCGCCCCCCGTCCCCTTCCCTCCCCCTTCTTGCCCCTCCTAATAACTTTACACAATCGAAAATATCCCCATTCGACTTGCAGGCCTTTAAAACCGATCTGTAGCAATTTTGAACGGCCTAACTGTACTTCTATTTGTTTTTGCTCCATAGCGTTGTTTTGCCCCCATTGTTTTTGCCCACATATGTTTTTGCCCCAAATGTGTATGTTGGAGCCTCGCCTCCCCCCATGGGGGGAAGTCCCCCTCGAGGGGAGTACATTTTCATGATGCCCCACCTGGGGGCTGAATTTCTAAAATTCCAGAAATTGGTTTTTAGATAGTTGCATTAGCTATTTTTAGAGCAAAAATTTCACGTATATCTATTTTTTTTTTTTTGTTTGAGATATATAGGATTCTGCGAAATCACGTTTTACGCATGTGAAATCACGATTTGCCCCCCCCCCCCCCCCGCTTGGTTACCGAATTTCAAAAATTCGAAAAACCGGTTTTTAGACATTTCTATTACCTATATTTTAAAGCAAAAATTTTACGGGTATCTGTTTTTTTTGTTTGAGAAATGAAGGAGTTTGTGAAATTACTTTTTGCCCCCCCCTCCCCCCCTTGGGGAGCGAATTTTCTATAGCGGACACACACACACACACAGACAGACAGACAGACAGACACTGCTCTTATATATGTACTAGCAGGCTATGCCCGCTTCGCTGGTCACTATTTTTAAATGAATCATTATAATTAGTGAATTCTCAAAATTGCATTAATTTTTATCATGTGAAAAAGAAAAAAAAAAAAAAAACTCTGATCGGGAAAAATATCGCACCGGGTCCCCACTGCCTTCGGCAGCGTAGACCCGTGCGTGATGCGCACGCGCGAATGCATATATATGAGCGCCCTAATAATTTTACAAATTCGAAAATATCCGCAATCGATTTGTAAGTATCAAAAACCTCTATGCACCAGTTTTGAACGATCTATCTCTATCTTTATCCTTTTGCTCTACCGCTTAATCCCCCTTCCCGCCCCTCCCAATAATTTTAAAAATTCAAAAATATCCGCAATCGATTTGTAGGTATCGAAAACCTCGATGTACCAATTTTGAATGATCTAACTCTATTTTTTTTGCCCCAGTGCCCCCCCCCTTCCCGTCCCTTCTAATAACTTTACACTTTCGAAAATATCCCCATTCGATTTGCAGGCCTCTAAAACCTATCTGTACCAATTTTGAACGGCCTAACTGTATTTCTATTTGTTTTTGCCCATAGCACCCCCCTTTCCGCCCCTCCTAATAACTTTACAAATTCGAAAATATCCGCAATCGATTTGTAAGTATCGAAAACCTCTATATACCAATTTTGAACGATCTAACTGTATTCTTACTTTTTTGCCCCCCTCTCCCCTCCCCTCTTCTCGCCCCTCCTAATAACTTTACACTTCCGAAAATAACCCCATTCCAGTTGCAGGCCTTTAAAACCTGTTTGTATCAATGTTGAACGGCCTAACTGTATTTCTATTTGTTTTTGCCCATAGCCCCCCTTACCGCCCCACCCCCTTCCCGCCCCTCCTAATAATTTTACAAATTCAAAAATATCCGCAATCGATTTATAAGTATCGAAAACCTCTATGTACGAATTTTAAACGATCTGACACTATTTTTATTTTTTTGCCCCCCCTCCCCTCCCCCTCTTTCCCCTCCTAATAACTTTACACAATCGAAAATATCCCCATTCGACTTGCAGGTCTGTTAAATCTATCTGTACCCATTTTGAACGGCCTAACTGTATTTCTATTTGTTTTTGTCCCATAGCCCCCCCTTACCGCCCCACCCCCCTACCCGCCCCTCCTAATAATTTTACAAATTCAAAAATATCCGCAATCGATTTATAAGTATCGAAAACCTCTATGTACGAATTTTAAACGATCTGACACTATTTTTATTTTTTTGCCCCCCCCTCCCCTCCCCCTCTTTCCCCTCCTAATAACTTTACACAATCGAAAATATCCCCATTCGACTTGCAGGCCTCTTAAACCTATCTGTACCAATTTTGAACGGCGTAACTGTAATTCTTTTTGTTTTGTCCCATAGCCCCCCCTTACCGCCCCACCCCCCTACCCGCCCCTCCTAATAATTTTACAAATTCAAAAATATCCGCAATCAATTTGCAAGTATCGAAAACCTCTACGTACCAAATTTGAACGATCTGACACTATTTTTATTTTTTGCCCCCCTCCCCTCCCCCCCTTCTTGCCCCTCCTAATAATTTTACACAATCGAAAATATCCAATTCAACTTGCAGGCCTGTTAAACCTAACTGTACCAATTTTGAACGCCCTAACTGTATTTCTATTTGTTTTTGCCCCATAGTCCCCCCTTTCCGCCCCACCCCCTACCCGCCCTTCCTAAAAATTTAACAAATTCAAAAATATCCGCAATCGATTTGTAAGTATCAAAAACCTCTACGTACCAATTTTGAACGATCTGACACTATTTTTATTTTTTTGCTACGCCCCCCCCCTTCTTGCCCCTCCTAATAACTTTACACAATCGAAAATATCCCCATTCGTCTTGCAGGCCTTTAAAACCTATCTCTACCAATTTTGAACGGCCTAACTGTACTTCTATTTGTTTTTGCTCCATAGCCCCCCCCGTGCTGCCCCACCTGGGGGCTGAATTTCTAAAATTCCAGAAATTGGTTTTTAGATAGTTGCATTAGCTATATTTTAGAGCAAAAATTTCACGTATATCTATTTTTTTTTTGTTTGAGATACATGGGATTATGCGAAATCACGTTTTACGCATGTGAAATCACGTTTTGCCCCCCCGCCCCCCTTGGGGACCGAATTTCAAAAACTCTAGAAACCGATTTTTAGACATTTGTATTAGCTATATTTAAAAGCAAAAATTTTACGGATATCTGTTTTTTTTGTTTGAGATATGAAGGATTTTGTGAAATTACGTTTTGCCCCCCCTCCCCCCTTGGGGTGCGAATTTTGTAAAATCGCTTGCGGCGTTGTCTTTCTCGGGTCGTAAACATTAACCGTGCCAAATTTGGTCCTGCTCGGTGAAACGGCCTAGGATTCTATAGCGGACACACACACACACAGACAGACACACACACACACACACACAGACTCTGCTCTTATATATATATAGATATATATATATTAGACTAATTTAGAAATATTTTAAGTCTAAAATTTTCCTAATTTAAGACTACACTCCGAGACAAAAAGACAGGTACAAAGTTTTTTTTTTCTTTTTTTAAGTTTTGAATATGATATAAATATGTAGTATGTTTTAGATATGATAATATTTTCTTTATGATAATATATGATCAGCATGCTTTAGATAATGCTATTTTACATAAAATAAAAATAAAAATAAATCTTTGTACCTCTTATTTTGTCGCGGAGTGTAGTCTTGAATTAGAAAAAATTTAGTCTTAAAATTTTTCTAAATTAGTCTTTAAAAAAAATTAGCCTTGAATGGGTGTTATTTTATGATAATAATAAATGATAAGCACAATTTAGATAATGCTATTGTATGAAAAATTAAAGAAAAAATAATGTACCTATCTTTTTGTCGCGGAGTGTATTTCGGATCTTCTTAATAATTTTTTAAAATGTCAATATTTCTATCTTATATCTATATATTATTATTTCATATTTAGCCGCCTTCGGCGACCAGCTGGTTCGCGATCCCTGAAAAATCCGACTTTACGAAACTCCCGCTCGGTGGCGCCTGCGGCGCTTTTTTCCCGTTTCAGGTCTAATAACAGCTTATCGATATATCGTGACAATAGCTTATTGAAAGCGCAGTAAATTCCCGTGCGGTAACGCCTTCGGCGCCCTCATTAATAAAGGTGTTCTGGCTATTCTGTGGTTTTCTTTGAAACTCCCGTACGGAATTTAACGGCTTACATCAGTTTAAATGTCCGTAATATTTCAAATGATGTGTTATAAGTAGAATTCTAGATATTGAATTACTAAAATATCAAAGCGCCCTCTGGCGACAGAGATTTGCAATACATGCTCATCAATTGTAATTCAAATAACTTTTTAAATGATGTATTACTTATAAAATTATGTTAATTAGAAGCTGAGATACAAAGCTAATATAGACATTTTTATAAAAAGATTTGTGTCCGACTTATCCATGGTTTTCTCCGAAACTTGCATAATTCCGGGCTATATAACGTTAAATATCCTTAGTACGATATGTGAGCAGAAATTGGAATTTAAAACCCTGCAAAATATTAAAGAATAAAGGTGTTCTGGGTGTACCGTGGTTTTCTCCAAAACTCCCGTTCCTTTTCTACATCTTTGCCTCTTCGCTCTCACCCCCCCCCCCCTCTTCCTTTCTGTCGATAACAATAATTTTACACTCGAAAATATCCGCAATCGATTTACCTTGCCTTAAAATCTAAATATACCAACCAATTTCAAACGCTGTAACTCTCTTTTTTTTTGTTTTTATGCCCCTTTTCCCCCTCCCTCAAGCTCTCCCTAATAATCGTGCTCTTTCAAAAATATTCACAATCGAATTATCGGGCATTAAAACCAAATACTACGAATTTTCAACGGAAAAGAAAATGTAATCTTTTTCCAATAAATATGTAATTTTTTTATTTATACATATTTTTTCATGAAAATTGAACAGTAGCTTTATAAAATGCTGTCTAAGCCGAACATTCATTCAAATGTAAGGTAAATGAAAAAGTTTGAAAATTGCAATTTTTCCCCCCAGTATAAAACACATGATATCTTAATTGATTACAACCATTTCCGTTTTCCTCACAGACAGATGTCTCGCATGTGTTTTGTTTCTGATCGAGACAGCTTAGAAAATCGTCTGCCTGTTTCCAACTGAATTTCATACTTTAGTTAATTTTAAAAAATCTAATTGGTGTATCGATAAGCCGCTTGCACTCTTAGGTTCGGAAAAAATTCCTCTTTCATTTGGTACCAAATTTGTAACGATCGGACTAATATTTCTAATTTATTTTTCATTTTCTTCTGCTTTTAACTCCGTTAAAATATCTATTTTTATGCAATTGCGGTGAATTCTCAGTGATTGAGATCGCGTTTTGATTTGACATAGATCTATATTTTAATTAATATCTCCTCAACTAATTAAAATTTTTAAATTCTGTTTTCACTATCCCCTCGGGAAGGCTTCTAGGTACCCGTATGTCAAATTTTATACTTCTGCGTTTAGTAGGGGCTAAACGTATAGATGCTCAGACAGACAGACAGACAGACAGACAGACAGACATCTTCTTTTATTATTATAGACTAGCCGCATTCGGCGACCAGCTGGTTCGCGATCCTTGAAAAATCCGACTTTATGAAACTCCCGCTCGGTGGCGCTTGCGGCGCCTTTTTCCCGTTTCAGATCTTACAACAGCTTATTGACATATAGTAGGAATAACTTTATTGAAAAGTTTAATCGCATTAAATTCCCGCTCGGTAGCCTGCGGCGCCCTCTGCCACTTTTAATATCTGAAAAAGCCTGTTCGCTCACCATGTTATGATATTTCAAATTTCTGACTTTAGCAAAGTCCCGGTCGGTGGCGCCTGCGGCGCCTTTTCCCGTTTAAGGACATACAACACCTTCCTCGCTCATTAGAATTTAAAATATTGAAATTTTAAAATATTACATCACCATCTGGCGGTAGAAATTTCTGTAATCTACTGTTCAATTCTAAATCAACAAACCTTTCAAATGATGTATTACTTGTGAAAATATTTTAATTAGTAGCTGAGATATAATGAAATTAAACTTTCTTAGCAATACGAACCTGTGCAGGACTAAAATCTTTTGGGCTGCTCTGAGATGGTTGTTTGTAGTCGTTCACGAAAATCTCAAGATGTGCGTTGCGCCTTTCAACATTCAAACCCGAACTTATTCTAAATAATAAAATCTTATTCGTATTAGTTTAATCTTATCATACTTACATAACGTAAGTTAAAATCATGTAACGATAAAAATGATTCGTACAAGCTGTTCAACTTCCAGGAATTTTATGAGTTATTGTGTGTAGGTCTCAATTGTGGTACTCGTCTCGGATGCTGGTAGAGGGGTGAGTAGATTAAATTTATTCTCATTGAATCTAATGCATGCTCTATTCATATTTCCTCAGTGAAATCAAATCAAGTTAAATTGAATCTAAATCTTAATATTGTTGAAATTCTTGATGACAGATATTCTAATTTGAATGTAAATTCAATGTCGAGATTCTTAGAGAATGAAACAAAGTCGAAAATCTTCTTTGGCTTCATTGCCATATTGGTCCGTCGACACGGAGTAATTATCTATAAATTAGATAATTAATTATAATTCGTTAAATTAAAAAAAATAATAATTATAATTACGTCGTATAAAATATTCAGAGTAAAACGTAATTCAAAGCACTTTTGGTTTCAAAACTTTTGGTTTATACTTAGTAGTTTCGCTTTGAAATAAAACGCAATTCAAAGTACTTTGGGTTTCAAACTTTTGATGTATACTTAGTAGTTTCGTTTTGAAATAAAACGTAATTGTGAATACTTTTGATTTCAAAACGTAATAGTTTCGGTTTAGAATTTAAGAAACAAAAATTCATATTAAATAATTGTTGAATAAATTTAAGTATTAGAATGCAAAAATTGCATTTATTATTTTATTAAATTATTTATTTCAGTAAAAAAAAAAAAAAAAAAAAAAAAAAAAAAAAAAAAAATATTTTATATGTGTTTGTTTCTTTTTCATTTATTCTTATTTTTTCATATTTTACTTCCTGATCTTCAGAATATTAATTTAATTCAATCGATTAATTCATATTTAAATTTAATTATTTGTAATTAGTTTGCTCAAAAAATGGGTAGGAAAGGTCGTACAAAAACAAATGATGTAGAACAGAGCGCGTTGTTCCCAAAATCTAATGAAGTGGTAAAATTTGAAAATGTTTTTAAGGAGATAGATTTTATAAAATCGAAAGTCAATGGTTGTGATAGTGGCTATCAAGCCAGATTAAAGATCCTAAAGGATAAGGTAAATGCATTGGAAGTTAAATTCGAGGAAATAGTTACAAGTTTTTCCGAAGAGCAAAAGGATGAAAACATTGAATAAGTGTTAAAAAATCGGGACATTCTGTTAGAATTATCAGTGGTTTAAAAAAGTAAATCACAATCAAGTACACTAAATGTAAACAATGATGCACGTACCAAACCAGGGACTTCTGTTATTTCGCATATTAGCCTCCCTAAGCTTGAAATACCTTATTTTTCCGGGGATAATGAATATTGGTTGTCATTTAAAAAATTATTAAAATCATCTATTTTGGGTAATGACAGCCTTAGTGAGGTTGAAAAAACTTATTCGTGGACTTGTTTTACAATCAGAAAATCTTAAACACTGTTGGTAAATCTTAGTCAGCGCTATGAGAATAAACGCCAATTAGCTATAACTCAAATATATAAAATCTTTTCGGTAAAGGTAAACAAGGCGGATGGTCCTAAATCGTTTTTCAATTTAATAGATACTTGTAACGAAGCGGTGCGAAATTTATCGACCCTCGGATTGGAATAGAATCCTCTTAGCGATCTTATTCTTATACATTTCATGATTTCAAAATTGAATTCATCCGTTAGGCATAGGTGGGAGCTCAGTCTAGAGAATACGTAAACTATTCCCGATTTAAACTCGTTTCGTACATTCATTGAAAGGGAGGCGTCGAGTCAAACAAAACTTAGAAATTAACCAGGAATGTTTAAGAAGCCAGTAGAAGGTAGTAGTGTAAAGAAATCTTGTATCAATAATTCAATAATAGTCAAAGAAAATTAATGCGTCACCTGTTCTCTAGTAGTAAATAGGGTTACTGCCCCTCTGCGAAATTTTCGGATGAGGACGACGTCTTGGCCTCACATAAGAAATCTTTAGTTAGCCGACATGAATTTCTCCAAGCCACAACCGATAGATGTGCTGTTGGGCGCAGACATCTTTTCAGTGTTAATTAGTGGAAGGCCAATACACGGGAAACCAGGAGAACCCTCAGCTATTCCCAGTTCTCTTGGATATTTACTACGTGGCCCTATGTCAAGGACTGGAATTCAGCCAGAAGCCACTTGTAGTCACACTCTCAACTGCTTGAACTTAAATTCCTTTTTTGACAATGAGCCAATTATATCTTCTAAGGGTGGTTAAGACGAAGATGACCCGGCCGAAGTATTATTTTAATATTCGACCAAGTGCAACCCCGAAGGGCGCTATATTGTCAAATTACCCCTCCATGATGAGATAGATTTGGGTGAAAGCACAAACTGTGCACTACAAATGTTTAAAAAACTTGAAGCTCGATTTGTTCAGAACCCTAACCTAAAAAAAGAATATTGTCAGTTTATGTGCGAATATTCAGATCTAGGTCATATGACCCTACTTCCAGCTGAAGAACTTAACCGAAAATCAAATTATTATATGCCTCATCATGGAGTTGTAAATGAAAATAGTAGCACCACCAAACTACGGGTAGTGTTCAATGCGTCGGCCTTGACAACAAATGGCCAATCACTTAACTCTAACATGCATAAAGGTCCAAACTTCAAACGAGTATATTTAGAAATCTGATTAGATTTAGATTAAATAAAGTCGCCCTCTCAAGCGATATTGAGAAAATGTTTAGACAAATTCTAGTCGCAGTACCAGATATAGACTTTCAAAGAATATTTTGGAGGGCCAATGTGCCAGATCCACTCCGAGTGTATAAATTAAATACGGTTACTTATGGCACAGACTGTGCACCTTTTTTGGCCCTGCGTACCATACAACAATTACTGATGGATGAGGAAACAAATTTTCCCGTTGCTGTGCAGGCTGCCCGTAATAACCTGTATACGGACGATCTCATTGGAGGGGCTGAATAAATCGAGGCCGCTCAAAACTTGGTAACAGACTTCAGGCTTTATTTAATGCTGGGGGTTTCAAGCTGCGAAAATGGGCTTCAAATTGTGTGGAAGCTCTAGTTCATGCCTTTAAAATCAACAACACAGGAATTATCATTAAACCCTGATCAATCCCAACGTATTTTAGAATTAAACTGGAATTTGACATCGGATACATTGCAGGTTAAAATTAGCACCGAAGAAAACGTAACAACAAAAAGACAATTACTGTCAGTAATTGCACGAATCTTCGACCCTTTGGGTTTCTTATCCCCTGCCACTATTCATTTAAAATTGCTGCTACAAGATGTTTGGAAACAAAAGCTTGGGTGGGATGATTCTCTACCACCAGAAATTCAAAACAGGTGGAATGAATTCTATGAAACACATGCCTCCTTTGAGGTCATATCAGTACCTAGATTTTTAAATTTGAAATCCAAATCTATTTACCAGATACAGGGGATTTTGTGATGCTTCAACAAAGGCATATTCTGCCGTAATTTATATACATTCTAGACAGTACTCATCTTTAAAATTGATTGCAGCTAAAACCCAAGTAGCACCTTTAAAACCCATAACCTTGCCCAGATTGGAGCTAAGCGCAGCTGTATTGTTATCGGAACTTTTGTCAGTCGTCCAGAGCTCGCTAAATTATCCGGTTGAGGAAATTCTCCTATGGAGAGACACCACAATTGCCCGTAGTTGGATCTTAAATCCACTATTAAAAGGCAACACATATGTCCTACACAGAGTCAACAAAATCAAATCTCTGACAGATCCAACTACATGGCATCACTTACCAAGCAAACACAACCCAGCGGACTGTGCAACCCGTGGGCTGTTTCCAAACAAATTAAAGAACTTTGACTTGTGGTAGTCTGGTTCTAGTTGGCAAAAGATCCCAGCCTCAGATCACGAATCAAAGATTTCGACCTCAGACCAATGTACAGTTGTGAGCACTCCTGGACTAATAGAGTCAAGCCCAATAAATGAATCCGTGATAGAGGATTTGGTTTCAAAAATTTTTTCGAGTACAAAACTTTTTCAAGTAGTTGCATTTATTAAGCGATTCATAAATAATCTTCGAAACACTACAAGGTTGAAGGGACCAGTCTCAGTGCAAGAAATGTCAGAGGCTAGAAAAATTGTTATTAATCCGGGGGAACGCGCGCATATTTTCTTACGCGGGGACGCGCGGTAGGTCTCTCACACCCGGCTAACTTTTTCCGTTAAAAATTACTATTGAAAATGGCTTTTATCTCATCAGATGCATTTTCTAAGAAAGAACAGACTCTAAGCATACAGAAAAAATGAATAATTAAAAATATACTTACAATTTATTCCTATTCTTTACATATTTAAGTAGTGTGTTCACTACAAATATTTTTAATCACACTTAGCAGAACAAATTGCAGATTTTCTGTCTTTTTTTACTCGGACAAATATGGCATCTTATCCTTAGGCCACATGTCCTATATCGCTTCATTTTACTCTAAAAATATCGCCACTTCACTAAAAAAATTGGGCTGAGATCGGAAAAAACGAACACGCGCGTCGGGTCTGAAAGACCCGAAAATCCAATATATCTAAAAAAAAAAATTCAGGAATGTTGGAAATTCCTACCCTCAGAAAGTGGATGACCTTTAATACAGCTAGCGGGGATCTGGACCAGTTCCATGAAAAAGGGGTGTTTCTACGAGGGGTTTTTGGAACGAACGGGCCTGTCAGACCCAGCGCGCCTGCTCCCGGGTTAAAGTCGTCCAACAAAGATCCTTTGTTTCAGAAATCGCCCTTTTGCAGCGTGGCCAACCCGTTGCAAACAATAGTAAATTAAAATCTCTTAATATGTTTATTGATTCAGAAAATCTATTGAGAGTGGGTGGTAGAATTGACAAATACAAGACGCTACCACATGACACTAAGCATCCGTTATTGATACCTAAAAATCACCCTTTTACATCATCTCTAATAAAACTTTTTCATTTTTATAGTCTCCATAGAGGTGTCGACCTAGTGTTAAATTTAATTCACCAGTCTTACTGGATTCCTGATGGTAGATCAACTGTTAAAAAAGAGCTTCGAAAATGTGTCACCTGTGCCAAAATCCAACCAACCCCAATTCAGCAAATGATGGGTGACTTACCCAGTGCCAGGTTCAACACTTGTCGACCATTCCAACATGTCAGAATTGATTACGCAGGCCCTTTTCAAACGAAGTGTGACCATAAACGGAAAAGTACCAAATTTAAGTCTTATATATGTCTTTTTATTTTCATGTGTTCCAAGGCAATTCATCTCGAATTGGTCACTAGTTTATCAACCGAAATTTTCTTATATGCCCTACAAAGATTCATAGGGCGTCGCGGCTATCCTACTGACATCTACTCTGATAACGGTCGCAATTTCGTTGGTGCCCATGCCCAGTTAAAAAAGTTGGTTACATTTTCAAAGTAAAACGATATTCAAAATTATGTCACCAATAAGGACATTCATTGGCATTTTATGCCACCTTTCGGGCCCAACTTTGGCGGCCTATAGGAATTTTCAGTGAAATTCGCGAAACGCCATTTGCTTAGAAGTCTGTCTTTCGTTTGAAGAGTTTAATACTATTCTCACAAACATTGAAGCGTGCTTAAATTCACGCCCTTTAGTCCCACTTTCCACCGAGCCCAATAACTATCTCGCACTTACCCAGGACACTTCCTAATTGGAGCTCCGCTTCTTCAGCTTCCCGAACAATCTAATAATCATACTAATAAATCTTGTACAAGTTTCTCTTCCAGATGGACACTCCTTCAAAAACTTAAGACCAATTTTTGGAGAACCTGGCTACGATCCTATCTTACTTCTCTGCAGTCAAGAGCAAAATGGCAAAAGGGTGTTACACATCGACATCCTGGTCTGCTCGTCCTAATCTTGGAGCCCTCTACTCAGCCAGCACAGTGGATCATGGCCATAATTCTGGACTTATATCCGGGTGAAGATGGCATCGTGCGAATCGTAACTCTGAAGACGCCATCAGGAGTCATCAAAAGACCTGTGAATCGCATCGCCAGTCTACCATGCTCAACCCCCCCCCCATCGGAAGATGGAGGGAAGTATTGAATTGAAAGTAACTGCTATCATTAAACAGAGATGGCAGCACCAAAGAATGAAATTAAACTTTCTTAGGAATACGGACCTGCGCAAGACTAAACACTTTTGGACTGCTATGTGCAGGTAGTTTGTAGTCGTTCACGAAAATCTCAATACGTGCGTTGCGCCTTTGAATATTCAAACCCGAACTTATTCTAAATAATGAAATCTTATCATACTTACATAACGTAAGTTAAAATCATGTAACAATTAAAATGATTCGAACAAGCTATTCGACTTCCAGAAATTTTATGAGTTATTGTGTGTAGGTCTCAACTGTGGTACTCGTCTCGGATGATGGTAGAGGGGTGAGTAGATTAAATTTATTCTCACTGAATCTAATGCATGCTCTATTCATATTTCCTCAGTGAAATCAAATCAAGTTAAACTGAATCTAAATCTTAATATTGTTGAAATTCTTGATGACAGACATTCTAATTTTAATGTAAATTCAATGTCGAGATTCTTAGAGAATGAAACAAAGTCGAAAATCTTCTTTGGCTTCATTGCCATACATATATTTAATAATTTATTTAAAATGCCCACACGTATGCTGTAAAAAAAAATATATATATATATATAAAGTTGCTGCCAAAAGTTCTTTGTAATTTGAGAAAAAGGTCGTAGATTACGGAAAAAATACGTTGAGAAAACGTATTTTTCTGTAATTACAGAGACTATCTGGCAGCAAAGATGTATTTTTTAAACAGTGTATAGCCGCTCAAAATGAACAGCTATACGTGTTCATTGCGAGCCCCTTTAGTAAAACAAAGTATATTGAGGCAGTACGGTAATTTATCACACACCTTGTTACCTTTTAAGATGTACTCTTCATTAGAAAATTTCCGAAAACATTGTAAGATATTCCATTGCTCGGGTAGAGAAAGTCCGTTTTCATGACAAAATGCTCGTTGAACAGTCGTAACTAAGCCTATTTTGATCATACAGAATGCTTTTTGTTGCTCGGTAAATATCTTACGGCTCTATTCACCAATAACTTTAACTGCTGTTTGAACACGAAAACTTAAATAGAGTATAAGAACAGGGCGCAGCTTTTCAGAAAAATTTGATGCGTTGCTTCTGCCATTTAGCAGCATTTTTATTTTCAAATATTTTAAATGAAAATAATCCCGCAAAGATTGCATGAAATCTTTGATACTAGATGACAGAAGCAGTTCTCTGACTTTAGACGACTTTAAAGTTTTTGTGTTGAACCGAGAGTTGTAGTTAATGGTAAGTACGGTCGTATGCGAGAAATGAATCACGTGGGGGAACCTCGCAACAATCAGTCTAAAAGCCTCCTTTCAACTTCTACCTGAATCTTCATGAACTTTCGACTCTTATTTTTTGATTACCTACGAACAACAAGTCTCTACTTTATTTAGTTCAATTCTTGTTCCCTACAAAGTTTCATTTAGTTACAACTTGTAAATTAAAATTTAGGAGCAGTTTAAACATTTACAAAAAGAAACCGTAAAAATGTAGGAATAAAATACACTCTGTCACAAAAAAATATATGCACCCAGAAAGAAATGAGCTACAATCACGAAACTTAACATGTGTGTAGTGTATGAAGAGATAAGCAAATGATTAAAAATTCAGAACAAATGATCGTTTTATGAAAAAGTTAGGGCTTGAAAAAGGTTACAAATCAGTAAGTAGTAAAGCCACGTCTGGCAGCTATACAAGCCGAAATATGGTGTGGCATCGAATCGATTAGGTCACCTATATCCCCCTGCGGAATATCATGCCATAATCTATGCAACTGGGCAGTTAATACATCAGTATACTGGCATGGCTGCAGTTGCCTTCCTAGCACGTCCCAGACGTGCTCTATAGGAGAGAGGTCTGGTGACCTGGCAGGCCATGGGAGTACGTCATATCATTGAAGGCATTGTTGGGATAGTCGAACAGTATGTGGACGAGCGTTATCTTGCTGATAAATGGCACCTGTGCGGCTTGATAGCATAGGCAGCACAACTGGCGTTAAAATGCTGTCCAAGTAACTGCGAGCCGTCATAGTGCCTTGAAGGATGACTAGAGGGAATCGTGTGTCCCAACAAATCGCTCCCCACACTGTCACACCTTGTGTAATGGCTGTATGCCGCTCGACAACAAATGCCGGATCAGACTGCTGGCCTGGCCGCCTCCACACGCGTCTGCGATGGCCATAAGCACTGAGACTGAATCGTAATTCACCACGAACCATCACACGTTTGGTCGGTCACACTCCAGCTTGCTTTGGGTCGAGAAAAATCCAGTTGACACTGCTTATGATGTGGGGTGAGGGGTAGGTGTCTTAATGGACGTCGGCTGTTCATACCAGCGTCGACCAGTCGTTTCAGAATGGTTTCCCTTGATACTACTGGATGCCTAGATTGTGGTAAATGGCATTGAATCGAGGCTAATGACGCTGTTGGTGCGGACGTGGTCGCTCTTATGATTGCGCGATCCTCGTGTTCATTTGCGCTACTGGGACGTCTTGACCCTCCTCAATGGTTGATTCTGCTTTCCGTGACCCACTGTTACCAATCCCGAGCAACTACCATATCGCTCCGAACGAGGTGGCGGCTGATATGTCTGAACGACCAAACTGCTTCTCTGAGGCCTTCTCTACGGCCCCTCTCACTATCCGACAATTGTCTGTATTGCCACCGGTTACATCTCAAAGGCATCTCAAGTCACAATACCTTCCGTTAAAGTCGACAGATTCGTTTGAATAGCTCTACGGGGCGAGAAATCCTGCTTTTAAACTCGCCCAACTGCGCAGTTCAGATGCGCATAACGTGCTTAGCCTTGTCTCATTGGCGTTGAAATTTTAATCATTTGCATACCTCTTACCAGACTACATTTGTACCAAGTTTCGTAATTGTGGTTTGATTTCTTCTGGGTGCATATATTTTTTTGTGACAGAGTGTATTTTTATTCTTCCATTAAAAAAAAAAAAAAAAAAAAAAAAAAATGGGAATTTTCAGCAACAATAAATATCAGTTTGTCATTTCTTAACATTTACTTTTTTGAGTGTGATAGAAGGAGTTTAAAGTAGAAATATTATTATGTTCTTTGAAAAGAAAATATGTTTACATTCATGAAATACATATCATAGAAGAATTTAATCAGTATAAAAAGAAAATGAAAATAAATATTTTAAATCTAAATTTGAAAAGCTACACGTAAGTCTCTTCATCACTTCAGGAATGTGAAAAATGTTATTTACCAACTAGAATAAAAGCAATAAAATAAAACATGTTGATATAAAATAAGCTAATCAAATGAACTATACAAGTACAAGGTACGCTTGCCTGCTTTTTTTATAACATTTGAGAAGGTGAATTTAGAATAAATAATAAAGAGAAATATCTCTTTAAAATTAAATTATGTTTTAGTATTTTAATAAAACAAGTGCTTAAGCGATAAAACTTTGGAATGGTATGTTTTAAATTAAATAAGCAAAAGGAATTTCTGCAATGAAATAAATTTCCCCTATGTATTTTAAGACATGATTGTAGAGTTAAAATACTTGTCAAACAAATAAAATATTATTTCCAAACTACGATTACGCTACAAATATAATTTTTATGTATAATATAATATATGTGTTTTTAAATTTAAAAAATTGCAATTTTTGGTAATTTTCTTTCATAATAAATCTGAAATATAGAACAAAATAATTACAAGATCAAAAATGTGTAAAGGGGTTAATTAACCACTCAAGTCTTTCTCCATCAATAAAATAAAAATTATATAAAAGTAAAAGAAAGTCTCTCGGCAAGCAAAATCCCAAGATGTTATTTCTGATTTTATTCCTAAATCAAAAACAAATTGCTAAGGTAAATTTAATCACTAAGCCAAAATTATTCTTGTGCAGAATTAAAATGATATCTCTTAGTATGTATCGCCTTATTTCTAATTATCTATCACCTGTATTTTTTCATTGATCATTAAAGTAATTAAAGTTTGGTGAAATTCAAGGGTCATTATATATGGCAATCAAGTTATGTGTATTCAAAATTATTAACTAGATTGGAGTATAACGTATCTTGATAGCTTCTCCATATTATGTGGTTATGTGGTGTAAAAAATAAAAGCCAAAATATTGCTCTTCGCTGAAAATTGGCAAAAAGTTGACCATTCTCTTCCGTGTTTTTCACCTATCAAAATGTAACAAAACCGTATCTTAAGTATATATAAGGCCTATATAAATATATATATATATATATGCTTTACTTAAGTATAAGTATTGCACCGTCCCACTCTCCCTGATTATCATCCAGTATTTGTAGACCAATTACAATGCAGCTCTGATTTTTAATTTCTATTCATTACAGTGATATTAATCTTATATATTAAAGCACAAAGCTGTTTTGTAAGACCAAAATCGTCATTTCTGAGCATACGCTAAGAAATCGAACCAATCAAGAACAGGAATATTTCTTTCCCTTTGCGCAGTGCAATACGAACCATCAAGCAAGCACACTAGCTCTACCTAATTAATGCTCAATGATAAAAGCAATTCACACGATTAATTCACACTTTCGAAGGAAGTATATTGAAACAAAGCAATTCGCGAATTCTTATCAGTTACCATCATTATGCATTTTCGACGAAAATTTCCCTACACAGGATTTAAGCCTCTTTGTTGTGGCGTCATCTGTTACCATTAAAACATACATGTTCCTTTCATTATTTATTTATTTTTTTTTCATTCCTTAAAAGAAAAATTCTTTTAAAATTAACAAATTCTCAGAGTTTATTGTTCTTTAGAAGGTAACTTTTATCAGTTGAAAACTTTGTTTCTCTAACTAATCTAATTACTGATATTTCATTTCCATATTACATTATAGAAAAAATAATTTAAAAAGAATAACCTTAAAATATTGCTATTTTATAAGAGTAAAAATAACATAGTATATTTTATTATTAAAATTTACTGAACCAATTAACTTGCTAAAATATTAGATTCATACTTACATTATTTTAACAGCTTACTTTTGCTGAAATATGCTATTTTAATAGAACAAAATATTATAATGCTAAAAATAAATAAATAAATTATTGAAGCAAAATCAAGTAAAAATTTATTTTTTTTTTAAAGTAGCATAGTTTATTGCATAGCAAATAAAATTATAATTATAGAATATAAAGAAAACATAAAACATTATTAAAATTTATTTTAAATTAAATTATTTTGCCTGATAAATTTATGTGATTTTAAATATATATCTATTTTACGAAATCTCTTTAAAAAAAAAAAGAAAAAGAATGAATGAAAAAAGAAAAGAAAAAGACAGATTTGCTTACACATCAATAGCTTATAGATGGCGCAATTCTCAAATTGTAATTTAAATGGCAGCAAAATTATTGAGGCGCTAGCGGTAATTCCTATTTAAAAGATGTGCGCTTGATACTTTTTGTAAGTAAATATTTGACGAGACATGATCTTAGTTTTATGCTGTTTGTATAAACGTTGATGATAAAAATTAGCTATCAAATTTAAAAAAAAAAATGTATTTGTGAAAAATATTGTTATGTGCTGTGCTTTCTTTCTCATTCTTCGAATAATTTATAAATTCTGTCTTTCTTTTAATTACTCGAAACATTCTTTTGGTCATATTTAGAGTAAAATTAGGAAAGACTTCGGATTTTACTTCAGTTATATAGAGTACGCTAAATTTTATACATTGAAATTTCCTGAAATTTATCCTCACACACCCTCGAACCAAAAAAATAATCAATTAAAGCAGGGGGTTTTAAACTGGTTAAGAGGAATGCAAAATATTAAAGCAAGGATGTTTAAAACTTTATACTGTGAAAAAAATTAAGTTGCACATGATCCGTCAAATTTTGACGGGTATTAACTAGTATTAATATTATTATTAATATTATTATTATTATCTGTATATATATATAAATTACGTGTCACGATGTTTGTCCGCGATAAACTCCTAAACTAAGGAACCGATTTTAATGAAATTTTGCACACTGTGTGCAGTTTGGTCCAACTTGAGAGATAGGATAGTTTTTATCTCAATTTATTGTCACAATATTTTTTTACTGCAATTATTTGTTAATAATAGACCTTTGTTACAGTTGCTCCAAAATATCTGTGAGTTCCATAAGTTTAATTGTTGCCAAAAAAAAAAAAAAAATAATAATAATAATTACGAGTTCATTTTCTTTCAACATAAAAATAAATACATTTAATCAAACGTGAACGTTAAAAAATTATAAAAAATTAAATTATGCATCTCACGAAAATTGACGTCATAATCAATTTAAAGATTTTATACACATTGATAAAGTGCTTATGTAGTTCTATCATGAATATAGTAATATATATAGATCTATCATCCCCATGTTATCGTACTTTTGATACCGAAAAAAAATGTATCTGGAGTTTTTCATTCACCTTTAGTAAATAAATTATTCACAGATTTTATTTGCTAAAATATTCATATGCATTCCCGTGTGTATTCACTCGAGGAAAGACGGCCATATTTTGGTAAAAACGTCGTCTTTTCCCAAGTGAAAAGGAATCACTTTTTCTGACCAATGATCACTCTATATATACTATACTATATCTATGAGTTCTATACGCAAACGAAGTGTGACTCACTGACCGTCTGTACAACCAAGAAAAAGATGTCCTATGTTAATCGCCCATTGAAGTTTTTGTAAAAATTTATTAAAAATCGAGGAAATTTATTTCCCGAATATAGATATGCATTAGTTATCACATGCGTTAGATTGAGTTAGTTATTTTACTGTCAAATTGACAAAATTTTAATTTTAAATTTCTAAACTCTGTCGTCCTTGGGTTTTTTTTTTTTTTTTTTTTTTTTTTATTTGGCGATCAAAAGCGTAACACGAAAATATACGTGCCAGATGTATGTATTGTACGAAATGTAATATGTATTATTCATTGTAGGTATGTATGACATGTAATATGTATTGTACGAAATATTGTTTCATATTATTCATTACTCTTTTAATATAAGTTGTTAAAATAACCATGATTATGAAAGGAATTAAATATTTTCGCCAGATAATTTGGCGATATTCTTTTTTTCGCCAAGGATGAAAGAAATGAAATCTACTCCGCTGCAAGATATTACTGTCTTATATCCGATATTTTATTTAGACATTTGAAAACAAATTTGACTTTAAACTATGATAGAATATTTATCATTTTCCTTTTAATTAGTATATTATTAGTATATTAAAATTTAAAAGCATGGTATATAAAGTTTTTTTTTTTTTTATCTTATAATTATTCTTATCTTAATTCTCAATGTTTCCCACCTTTATTAACTTGAATTTACTATTAAAATTTTAACATACTCAAAACCTTCTCATCACTTCGTTAAAATACACTAAACTTTACCAAAATCTTTTTCTATTTAAAATGATATATGTATTTAATTTAAGTGTCCAATATTTCATAAGATGTCCTATTTTAAAATTTTAAAATACTTATCAAATTTACTTATTTTTCTGGTTTAGCCATATTGTTTTCCTTTTTATAACTACAGCTGTTGCCATCTTTAAAATATTTAAAATGATGAGGTCATTTTATAGTAAAATTATCCATTATAGCATATATTATATTTCACTCCCCCATAAAAATTGATTTTAAAATCGTCTGCTTCTTTTATACTTTTATTTTAATACAATTTTAATATAATTTAATTTATGTATTAGTCATTTTAGCATTTTTATCCTAAGTAGCATTAGAAATAATATATATCACTTCTCCATTAAAATTTATAAGACCCTACAGTAAAATTAATTTGTGCTTAATATCAACTCTACGAAAATTTTTATCAATCGCTTCCAAATTTTGACCTAAGTTTCAAATCTCAATCCTGTGGGTATTTACATCAGCTACAACGTTTTCGTCTTTATTCGTAAATAATAATTTGACAGTATTAAATAGTTTACTGCAATATAATTCAACGTATAACTTAGTCGCAGCAACGCGTGACCGGGTCTGCTAGTTATATATATATAGTTTTCTGGATTCAACGGATCTGGATTTCGCGACAAGTTTTCATAAATATAATCAATGCAAATTTTACGACCCGTCAGTGCTAAAAAAAACGATTGATTTATTTTTCCTAAAAACTATGTTTAGACCCCCTCCCCACCACCCTTCTTCCATATTTTTTTCATTCTAAATTGCGATAGTATATTTAAATGGGAGACATATAATTGATTATTAGACACAAATAAATTATCCATATGAGGAATCCTTTTTAGATATAATTACAAATAATTTTAATGGTAAGCTTTTAATTAAATATTTTAAGTTAAATTATTAAATAATGTCATTCACCTATACATTTTGTTTACATTAATGGTTTATTTATGTATACATATGAAATGCATGATATTATTTTACGTTTCTATAATAATAATAATAATAATAATAACAATATGTATGTAAATCGATTAAATACCAAAAAAAAAATAATAATAATATGTTATATATTTTAATATAAGAAGTGTTTAACTTTCTTTTTATCTAGCGTAATTACTTTGTTACTGCTTATTAGAGCAATATGCAAAAATTTCTAAGGAAGCATTGAGCTTCAGGGGTGAAGAAAAAAAAATGTTTTTTTTTTTTTTTTTTTTTTTTTTTTTTAAGGCATAAAAGCATAAATAATTAACGTCGTGAAAATTCTTTTTATCTTCCGGTAATCTTGGTTTCGTTCTTCCCATAGCTAATTCTGACACAATAATTATATTTTATTTCTGCTTATTTAATGCTAATATTTTTAACTTTTTTAAGAAAGCAAAATTCGCAATGGCATTGTTTCATATGCTGAACATCATACGAAGTCAAAATTTTAGTTTGGTAAATCTATGCACCGTAAGTGTTCTTTTATTGGTGCTTTAAAGGAACAGACTGATTGAACTTATTTGTCAGTAAAAGGAAGAGCAATATTTCCATAGTATTCAAAGTGGCTGATTTTAAAAAATCCTAATTTAGTTATGGTTTTTATTTTGCCTCAATATTACAATGTTATAATACATATTCAATTGTATCACTTTGAAATGTATTTTGGTTCATTAAAACGGAAATATGCTAGAAACTCAATTTTTTATAGTAAAAGAAAAATCTTATTTTAAAATTTTTAGTGTCTGAAGAAAGTGATATTAAATTTTTGAGCAATTCCGTGGTAGCAGACTAAGATCTGGAATCTACTTTGATGTAGGTTTAAAAGTTCTATACAAAGAGTTTTAGTATAAAAAAGGAAATTTCCACATTTATGTAAAGCAGAAAGATGCCTGAATCGGATTTTGCGACTTAAAAAAATTTCCACATAATTAGTCTGTGAATTTTAGTTATTATAATGATAGTAACGGACTAACTGGAAAAAGACACACAATTTTGGTCAAATTGTGATTTTTTTTTAAGTACCATGATTTTATAAATTGAACCTAATCCCTTATACATGAATAAATAGGCACATTTAGAACAATAAATAACAGTGGATTATATATTATTTTCTTAATCAACACTTCAATTATTTAAAAAGTTCTATGGTAAGGGACTATCATATTTGTCCCAAGTACAGTAATTATTTTTTCATGTCTAGTAAAAAATAATAAAAAAAGAAAGATTAAAGTTTTCAGTTTATACAAATTTATATAAAGTAAGACAAACATGGTATTGGTGGCATGGTATATTTATAAATTTAAAAATTTTTAAATAAATTTCCTTAAAATCTTAGTTAAACACAATATAGTGGAAAGACTTGATGAAATTGATTTTCTAGTGCTATTTCCAGTTCATGAAAGCATCTATTAAGGATGAATTCTAAACACCATGCACTTTATACTGACAAATAGATTGTTGTATTTCATGTATGTACGAAAATTTGGCTTGACCTTCGGTTATTTCAAGAGATCAAACAGTATAGTAATAATTATATGAACTCCAATGACAACAGCATACTACTTTTCTACTACAAATTTAAAAGAAGTGTTTTTGTTCTTGAGTGGTTTCTTAAAGTCTCCATACATTCTTCATAATTTTTTTTTTGTTAAGTTCATAATTTCTCCTTCAGGATAATTGGACGTCATTGAACATTTTACTGTCATTGAATAAATTTTCTAGATGTCTAGATTGTCTAACCATTTGCGATCCAGACCGTACGATCGTGCGGGTTAGATATTTACGACATCCACTTACATTTTTGCATCTGGAACAGTCGTATGTAATTAAAACATGAAATGAACGATCGAGCTAATTAGCAGAAAGTGTAAAGTAGCATTTTCAATCAACAAATATCGGTTATAGTCCTTTTTTTTCAGTTTGAAAAAACAGAAGAATGTAATGTTTTAAAATTTAAAAAAAATTCGGGTCGGAATGGGTTATCATGAAAAAATTGTCTATAACTGAAACGCACAAAGGTACTTTGTGTATTACAGATATACCTTGCACATGTTTCCAGATTTTATACATTTTGTCAGTTTGACTTAGCACTTTTTCATTCACACAGAAAAAGATATGTTGGCTTTTTTCACAAATTCTTCTGAAATAGCAAATTTAGCAAAACATTCTGCATCTATCTCAATACATTTTCGTGTCATCATCGATTTATATAACATTATTTTCACAGTACTTCACAGTACTCTTTTACCATGAGAAGTAGCAAAAAAGTTCCAATTGAGGTCTATGCTATGTAGTCTCATTGCTGAAAACTTGCTGTTTGAAATGTGGCCCGGCTCCATCTGAAAATGTGTTAATTGTAGAAATTTTTGGCAGTAACTTGTTTATTTGTTTAATTAATAATTCACTGAAATAGTGAACAGCATACCCATACAGCACATAATGTTTCAGTTATGTTGCAAGAAGCTTACAATCTTTCAAAAACGTAACACGTTTTAGTATGCTCTCTGATACCTTTCTGAAACATTCTACCTTTTTGATTTTCTATCTGTAATGTGATTGTAATATTTCTGTTACGTATCTGATTTTTTGTTACGATCTCGGACATGTCTACTTTTTTGAAACTAATCGGAAAGCAATCTGAACTTTTTTAAACGTTACTGAAATGGTTATAATGTTTCAATGTTATATGATTGTTACGTTTTTTGAACATTTCGAGCTTTTAGGGTACTGGTCATGTTGCACGTAATTTGATACAATGACATACGAATATACATGGCCTAAATACCATACAGCATGTTACCTGCTGTATGTTAATCTGCATGTTACCTGCTCGCCAGTGGGCACTTTGCACTTCATGCTGTATAATGATTGAAAAATTTTCACTGATGTCGGCTTGAAGTACTGTTTTTTCATCAATTTCTTTTTGTATCATTTTGAAATGACTGATTGGACTATTTGCTTTTAATATAACAATGCGATAAAAAATGTGGAATTTCCTTTTTAAGCTTCCTTAATATAACATTAGGATCGACATCCTGCTGAACTAGAGGCACATTTATTTCGGTATCTATTATCCACTGGCAATATTGGTATTCATTTATAGCCTCATCTGTGGCAACATCAAATAAATTTTCAATTTTTGTTTCAAATTTATCCTTGAACATGTTACATTTGTGTAGAGCACATGATATATTATCTGGAGTAGGGCAGACCCGTGTGCCTAGGACCGCTATTTTTCAATGCTCAAAAGCAGAGGCCCTGACCTGTTTAAAATTATGAAACTGATATGTACATATCTTTAGGACAAATTATTTCCAATTGGGATTAATATAAACATTTAAAATAATAAATTCTGACAAATAGAAGGTTTTTAACTAGACTTAATATATGGCCCTAGGTACAACACCCTCCTTAAACCTAGGGGCAGACCTCTAGTGTCTAGGGTTGCTTTTTTCAATGCTCAAAACCACAGCCCCTGACCTGCTTAAAATTGTGAAATTGATATGTACATATCTATAGGACAAATCACTTCCAAGTGGGATTGATACAAACACTTAAAATAATGAGTTCTGACAAATAGAAGGCTTTTAAATAAACTTCACAAATGGACCTAGGTACAACATCCTCATTGTAAATAAGTCCAGACCTCATTGTACCTAAGGCCAGACCTCATTGTACCTAGGGTCAGATATCATTGTCCCTAGGGCCAGACCTCATTCTACCTAATGTTGCCTTCATTTGAAACACGAAATTTTTCACTATTTTCTTTTGGCCATTCTAGTAGCATGTTTTCCTTCAATTTCATTTTTTTCTGGAGTACCTGTTGGAATTCTAGATCTCTCTGGTTTTCGGCCACCTCTTTTATTTGATGTACGAGGTTTTGCTTTTGGAGGTCCTACTTGCTCAAGTGTAACACACAAAATGATGTTAGATGTTGAAGGTTTCCAAATTTCTACAGGACATGAAGCAGTTATAACCAGTTTCATCAGTGTTACTTCACTTCCTTACTGAGAAAAATCTTTTTTTTTTTTTTTTTTTTTTTTTTTTTGGGGGGGGGGGGGACAGTTTATAGAGGGATTTGGTCTGTCGGTCACATTTAAACTTAAATATTCATCTACAGTGAATATTATTTGATTCATTACCATATGCGATATACAAGTAAACCTGATTGAATGTTTACAGGAGTAAAGGCCGAAGAATTGGACTTGCCAACATTTTCAGCAACGTCATATATAGTAATTTGTTTTCCAGGTTTTGCCAGTATCCAATTACTACATGCTGTAGTGTAGAATTCATTGGTTGAAGCTTATGGCTGGTAAGTGGAGGAAAGGTAAGCATAACAAATAAGCATATTAAAAAGTAAGCATAACAGGTTGATAAACAAACAAATTGACTATTTTATGATGAACGATTGGTGTCATTTAAATCTGACTAGTAACATGTTTTGAAAATTTGAACAAAAATACCAACACACTTAATTTTATAAATGTATCTATGTTTGCGCATGCGTTTATGCATATATTTAACATAACAACGATAATGATTTATTACGAATATATTTAATTTTTTATTCAAATATCTTTGAAATTTAGTTTAAAATTCTGAAATGAATCACTCGATTTTCCTAAAAATCAAATATTTTATAGGTTATTTAAATAAATTAATGCCAGAGAAGTCTGGAACCAATGAGCTCAATTGAATAAACCATTTAACGTTATTGCACTCCGATTATTTTGAGCCCGTAGTTCATAATGATTATTTGATCTAGATTCACCAAAATCTATACATTTCGGGCAATGGTGACATATACCATACAATTTACTAAATCATTTTACATTGAAGCTTTGTCTAATGTTATTAAATAGTTAAATTTAATATTATTGATAATAAAGTAATGTTTAATATAGTTATAAATATGAATTTAAAAAGTTATATACAGCATAAGAACTGTACCAATTTAGCAGAAATAGGAAAAAAAAAAAAAAAAAAAAACTGAGCGACTCCATTTGATTTTCCGAACATTAATTAGCTAACGGTTGTATGAATAAATTAAAGCAAAAGAAGTCATTACAAAAACAAAAAAAAAAAAAATACATATAATATTGAATTTGAGTATTTTTCTCTATATAGTATGCTGTTTGTTTAAACGAACGTTATTGCACTTAAATAATTTTGAGCCCACAGATCACAATAAAAAAGAAATTTTCGTTGTGTCCCTGTAAATATGTATGTATGCTAGACTGACCAAAATGTATACAGTTTGTTCAACGGTGACTTATAGTAGGTATATAAATTTTCAGATCAATCGGATGAGGCGTTTATATGCCATCGCAGTTTAAGTAATTTGAGCCCATAAGCCACAACGATAAATAATTTTTCTTTGTGTCTCTGTAAAAAAAAAAAAAAAAAAAAAAAAAAAAAAAACTATAAGTGCTAGATTCTCCAAAATTCATACAGTTGGTATGAAAGTGATTTATAACATGCATCTAAATTTTCAGTTCATTTGAATAAGGCGTTTAGACGTTATCGCATTTTAAATAATTTGAGAACATGCCATAATGATACAGAATTTTTCTTTGTACCGGTAGTAATCTATAAATGCTAAAATATGTATATAATTTTTTAGCTCAAGTAGATAAAGCATTCAGACGCTATTGTATTTTAAATAATTTTATCCCGTAGAGCATAATGATAAATAATTTTTTGTTTTAATCCCTATAAAATCATTATAACTGCTCGATTCACCAAAATCGATATAGTTTGTGCAACGTTAAAATATAATGTGTAAAAAATTTAAACAATTTGAATAAGTTGACTGTTCTTCATTAGGACTTTTAAGCCAGTCACAGTTTAAGTAATTTGAGGCCATAGGCCATAATAATAAAGAATTTTTCTTTGTGTCCATGAGCGAAAAATATAAGTGATAGATTCCCCAAGATCTATATAATTCGCGCTACAGTAGACTATAACATTTGTACAGACTTTCAGCTCATCCGAACAAAGCGTTTTGACGCTCATTTATTCACTCACACGCGTACATATATACTTACACTCACTTATAGAAACACCCCAACATCTCGGATAAAACCGTAGATATCTCTAAAACGTGAGCTTGTGTCAAGACCAATGTTTAATCTCTATAACTATAGATATCATGAAAGTCACAAATATAAATTTGCATTATTCGTTTTTGAGCTATACAAGATAAAACATCCTTTTCGAAAATCATGATCACAACATTTTTCTTACATAGCATGTTCGGTAAAAAATGAAAAGTATTTTATGTTTACAAGTAATCAATTTTCTTTCCTTAATAAAGGTAACTTTTTAGCAACAATATAAAATATTTCTGTTATTTCTTAATAATTCTCCGTATTACATCAGAAAATTGAAAGATAAATCTTTTCATTATATTTATTGTCATTATTATTTTTATTATTATTATTCAATGAAAAGAAAATGTATTTGCATTCATGAAATAAATAACATAGAAGAATTTAATCGGAATGAAATGAAAATGAAAATAAATATTTTAAATCTAAATTAAAAAAGTTTTGTCTGAGTCTGCTCATGACATATGAAATTTGAAAGAAATGTCATTTATATACTAGAATGAAAGTAATAAAATTAAACATTTTGACAAAGAAATAAGCTAATCAAATGAAATGTACAGCTGTAAAGTATGCTTGTCTGAACTATTATCCGAATTTATAGGATAGATTTATAAAAAATAAAATCAAATCAAGATTTACTAAAAATTCAATTTTGTTTTAAAATTGTAATAAAATAAGTACTTGAGCTGTAGAAGAGTGCCCTAAAACCTCTTTAAAAAATGTATAAACTTTTGTATTAGAAATCGAATATTGTATACAATTGAAATTGTGTTTTTGCAGTTCAAATTTGTAACTTTAGATACTTTTTAAACTGTATTTAAAATAAAAATATAAAGGTTATAATAACTGTTATACGTCAGATAATATCTTTAAAATTTTTAAAACAAAATAAGCTGTATGTGTGTTTTCCTTTTATATTTACTTTGTGATACACATTAAAAATGCAGTGCACTTAGTTGAATTTTTTTCCCCTTTTACTACCCATACTCTTTTAATGAGAAATATATTTCATTTAGGCAATTAAATTATTCATTACATGATGATTATTCATATCAATGGCTGTTTAAAATATTTTTCTTACACAAAACTTAGTTTGATTACATTTGTTCGATTACTGATTAATTTAAAATATTACTGAAAAATCGTTCTTTATAGAATGAAAAACACAAGGATAATTATGAAGAACAGTAGCACTATACCAATCTATCATATTATCTTCGAGTTAATTATCTACTGAAAAAAAATGTTCTTAAAAAAAAAAAAAAAAAAAAAAAAAAAAAAAAACCTATATATATTATTTCTGATGCATCGCGGAAATGTTCATCGCCCTTACTTAATAATATTACTGCAAGAATAATTTCCATCATTTAAAAAATATCGTTAACTCCTATGATAGTTTTTTTTTTTTTTTTTTTTTTTTGTAATAATTTGTAGAATATTAGACATACTCATAAAAAATGCAATTGCTCTAATCGAGGTTAGAGATAATGGTAGTACAGAAAAGAATAAATAATAATAAGTGTAATTCCCAATGAACTAGTGCTTTAAACACTAATTTTTTTTTAAATTTAAAATTACAAACAATAGAAAATAAAATATATTAATGAATTTGTAAAAAATAGCTGTTTTTTTTGTGCAATTTTATTCAAAGTGTCTTAGTCGGGTTATGAAATGTTAATTTTCCCCGTTTCTGCATTGTTATGGAATTAAAATAGTTCGTTCCGTTTTAAAAACTCGTTGAAAGGATTTACCACGCGACATTTTCTCAGTAGCAAATTTGGCACCAAATTAGTGAGTTTATCCCCTCCTGGCGATTTTTTGTTTTGCAGGTTCGGGGATCCTTATTATCTATAGGTAAATTATGGAAGCTCTAAAATAAATATAACCAGGACGAAATAGGCAAAAAATTTTTAGAAAGATATGTGACTACAAATAAGTTATATTCCGGTCGTCCCGAGTTCAGTTGAAGAAAAGCGCATAAAGTGTTAAAAGTTCTCTCTGTCTTTGCCTCTGATGTTGAATACATCTTTGAGTGTGTGTTATGCTTATGATACAGTTTGTACTACGATGTTTATGTTGTCAAATATTATTTAATTATTTTTTTTTGTTGTTGTTTCTTCTGAATCTGAAACTAATACTTAGCCGACAGACTTATATTCTGAAGTATTCTGTAAAGAAATTTTAATTCTCTTCAAAACCTTCCATTCAATAGAAAACGGACCCCAAAACGCAACAAAAGTCACGGTAGCAGCTGTAGCAACGGTTTCTAGTGAATAGTCATAACTACAGTCGGCATCAAAAGTATCCGAGAACTAGCAAAAATTCCTATTTAAAAAAAAGTACACTTAATACTGTTTTATTAAATAAATCCTTGTCGAATCATGCTCTTAGACTGACTAAGAAAATGTCTGAATGACATACTGTTTCGCAATATCAAATTACCTTCAACTAACGCTTATGTAAACTATTGTAACTAACGCTTATGTAAACTATGTGGATTCTGCTTGAGTTTTAATATATTCTTTTATCATCTGTTGATTTTAGAGAATTATTTATTGTATTAATAAAACCCACTTTATCCAACTATCTCTTCATATTTATATTACTTAAGAATGTATTTATTTCTACTGCAGTTAAGTGTTTGGGAGATCGTCGTAGGAAGGAATCTGGTTTTCTCCAAGAATGAGAAACAAGTAAGACAAATTTCTATCCGTCACGAAAAGGAGGGGGGGGGGAATAACTAAAAACAAAAACGTAAACATAAATACGCTATTATTCGAAATATATTTTTTAATTAAAATGTTATATTATATTTCAATGAAAACTAATACATAAAATAAAATGTAGCAAACTAAAGTTGTTTACTTAGTATACGCACAATGCGATAAATTAAAGTATAAATATGATAAGTCAAATTTCCTACGGACATTTTTAATTTCTTTTGACAGTTTTATTACTGCTCGAAACATCAATGTTTTTTCCCTGAAATCTCGATTACAGTTGACGGAAAGACTAGCGTATATTTTGTATACATAAGCGGATGTTAAAAGAATACACAGGCCTGCTATTTTTTCTTCTCCTTCAAGGTAAAGTGTTTTTCTTGGTGTAATTTTGATTGTTGATTAAGGAGAATCTAGTTAAAAAAAAAAAAATCATCTCGTACAGTTTTCGTAAAAAAATGGGATTTTTGGAGCTTAGAGCCCCACTTTTTGAACTCCTATCTAAGTTATTTCTTGAAACATCTAGGGGATTTGTGAGTAAAAGACTATTTAATCCATAGATACAGTAATATATATAGATCGCTCATCGCCATATTATCCATCAAAAATTTTTGATGCTGAAGAAAAAGTTTGGAATGAGCCATTAGAAGGTATTGAAAAAAAGGAAAAAAAATGAATTTGAAACTATATCTGGCGTTTTTCATTAGCCTTTAGTAAATTTATTGATAAATTTTATTTGCTAAATTATCCATGTGTATTCCTGTGTGTAATTTACTCGGGGAAAGACAGCCATTAGAATGACTTTCCCCAAGTAAAAAGGAATCACTTTTTCCCTCTCGCTGATCAATCTATGTCTTATTACTATATCTATGATTTCATCAAAAAATCAAAGGAAAGTAGAGGACGTATCGGGAACGATGCAGCATTAATATGTTAGAAGATTTACTGCATAAAGAATTCCTCCTCAAGAAAGCCCCTAAGATGTGCACAAGAAAAAAAAGCTCTAAACCCGAAAATCCAATGTAAAGAAACACATTAAAAATGTAATGTGTAAAAAATTAGACTATTTTGATGAGTTTTATACATACAGAGATTCGAATTTTTTATGGACTCTGTGCGAATTCTACCGATCTTCATCCGTGCTTTGTAAAACTCACTTACGTGACAGGTCGAAAAAAAAAAAAAGCATTTCGGAATTCAGTGAATCAAAACACATTAGTGACTCCCGAAATCTGTGCAAAAAGACACTGAAAAGTGCAATTTAGCAGACCTGTGACATCGTTCTCTTCAATTAAAATTTAAATTAATTAAGAAAAAAAATACGATCACCTAAATGAAATATTTTGATAAAATGTTTCTCTGTGTTCTTCGAAGGTTTTAGATAATTTTTGAAGAAATTTTCGGCATCTATAAATTGAAAAGTAAAAATTTTAATCTAAATAAAAAATTCGTAAATTTTCAGGAAAAAAACAAAAAATTAAAGGAATTTCAGAAAATTTTGGAGTAGAAGGCTAATTGATTTTTTATACCAACTTTATGAAAAATACCAGAAACCGGGAATCGAACCCAGGCCTTCCGCTTTACGTGCGGATGCTCAAACCATCGAGCTACCCTGGAGGATTACTAGCTAGGCATTTCCCACCGTAATTAGCTGGTAATCAGCCAGGGTAGCTCGATGGTTTGAGCATCCGCACGTAAAGCGGAAAGCATGGGTTCGATTCCCAGTTTCTGGTATTTTTCACATAGTTTGTATAAAAAACCAGCCTTCCACTCCAAAATTTTCTGAAATGAATTTTTAGGCTTGATGCATAAATTTCTAAATTAATGAAAAGGAATGTTAAAATAATAATTCGTTAAATAAAGCACAACCTAATCATCTGACTTATAGCTTAGCAAAATACAACAGACTTACTATGAATAGTTTTTAATTCTAAAAAACTTTGTAACTGAAAATTTTTAAATTGTTGACCTCTTTTAACATTAGATAAAATATGCAGTATTTTTTCTATTTATAAACGGTTTGTTTGAGCATGTCTATCGCGCATGTCTGAATAAAATTGCCAAATTCCCTGTGTATATATATATATATATATATATATATATAATGAGACTGTATAAGCCAAGAAATCGAAAAAAGAATGAAACAATAAATAAAATAAAGCAGCAAATGTGTTATTATTATTATTATTATTATTAAATTCAGATATATTATTATTATTATTATTATTATCATTATAATTATTATTTTTCGAAAAAGCAGGAAAGATATCAAAACTCAAAATTTTCCAAAGAAAAACTACATCAGTTAAAGGTTAACAGCAAACAGTTAATGGGCATGAAAAATTTTGCATAATCACAATTAACAATATTTTTATTTCAAAATTTTATGCTAAGAATTACAATTATTAAAAGGAAAATTGATTTTTTTAATTTGTTATTCTATTTAACACGCATATAATTAACAATTAAGTCACAGTTTCAAATAACTGTTATCATATTTAAATAATGTGTACATAAATGTACACATGTCACAATTAATTATATTCTAATGCTAAGAAAAATATTAGACCTTAGTTGTATTTTTATAAATTTGAATATTAAAAATTTTCAAATCACTTTTATTTATATGTAAATATTCATGAATAAAGAATTTTTAGATGCGTCATCAAATTCCCTAAAGGGTATAAGTTATTCGATTTAAATATCTGAGTGAATTACTATACTAAGTATATTTAACTAAAATAAATACTCTAAAGCCTAAGGTCAGGAAAGTTTGGAAATATTTATTATTAAATATGTGTTAAACGAACCGCTAAGTGTACTAAAAATATTTTCTCATCGCTTACGGACATATCTTATGCACGTATACTGCATTTACTATGTTCCAAAATATAAAGTAATATTTTTTAGCTTCAAAGAATGTTTGGTCATAAGGATTTTATACACTAGCCTTATTTAGTTTATTTCTTTTATAGCAAATTATATTTCATCAAAGAACAAAATATCTATAGTAATATTATTTCATGTTATTTACTAAATAAAAAAAATTAGATGTTGTATTAAAAATATAAATACCTCCATATTTCTAGAAGAATTGTATAAAAATTGAGTTTATTAGACAATTTATAAATAGCCTCTTATAGATGAAAATGCACTACGTGACATTAAAATTGTAACACCAAGAAGGAGTGGCCAGAAAGTGATGAAATTCAGCAAACAGAGAGGCAGCAACAAACAGTAGTGATCGTTATTTCGAAATAATATTTGTAATATAGGGAGCGAGAACGACGGCGGCTCATTAGGTGATAGGACCATCGTGGACGGCGATACAAGATTCAACATGCCTAGGTACAGTCAATGTGAATACGGATGACGTTCTCAGGAATGGCTCAACATTCCCTGTCAACCGCTTGCCACAGTTCCTCTTCTGAACATAGCGGTGACAGGATCTGCAAAAGGCGTCCAAAATCACATCCCAAATGTGTTCGATTGGTGTAAGATCAGGAAAGAACGGTGGCCAAGGAAGCATCCATAGACCTGCAGAGCACGTTGGCTGATTCGAGCAGTTTACTGTCAGGCGGTATCATGCTGATAAACGGCATTGGGTAACCCCTGCAGGTAGAAAAGTGTCACTGACTCAGCACATCAACCACGTATCGTTGAGCCGTCATAGTGCCCTGAATTCGAACTAGAGATAACCTGGAATCATACGCAATTGTGTCCCAAACCATGATGCAGCGTTGTCGCGCTGTGGGGCATTCCACAATTGCTGCCGTATTGGATCTGTCTCCATGTCGGCACCACACTCGTATGCGGCAACTATCATTGGAGAAACTGAAGCGTGACTCATCTGAGAACACGATCCTGTGCCATTCCGTCGCCCACATCGCTCTACACCGGTACTATTCCAGATATTGGCATCTATACTGTGGGGTCAATGGTAGTCTTCTTAATGGACGCCATGAGTGCAGGCCACTCGCAAGCAATCGACGGTAAATGATTATGATTGATAAAGGAACATGCAGCATGTCTTGAACATGCTGCAAGTTGGAGGTAGAAGGGGCTTGCGGGTCAGCCACCGCTTATCGACGGATGCGTCGATCCACGCGAGATGATGTCACTCTGGCTTCACTGGCACCCCTCAAAATGGCCAAATAACCTTGTTCCAACCATCTTTGCCACAGCCGGTGCACTGTGGACACGTCCAGGTGTGTGTCAAATGAGATTTTTCGTAAGTACCAATCTGACCTTCTCAGTCCTATCACCATGCCCCTCGTAAAATTGTCTGTCTGCTGGATATGATTCCGTAGACGTCTGGTATTCTCTGTTATTACACGCGTCTTCTGAGACAAGAACAAAATTTTTATGATGATTTCCCTAGAAGAAATAACGGCACTAAAATTAAACGTTTTGCAAACTCCTTCCATTATATCTTATTCAACGTGCGCTGGAGAGCTGTGCATTTCACATCATTCGCGCAACTCGGTGAGGTGCGTCTATCTTGAAATTTGCATATTTTTTCTGGCCACTCCTTCTTGGTGTTGCATTTTAAGTGTCGCATAGTGCATATAAAGAAAGTTTTAAGTAAAATTATTAGAAAAAATTAGAAGTTTTCCGCAAGTCATTTTATACGGCTGTAATACAGCAGAAATAAATGAATATATATATATATATATATTTTAGATGCTGCACTTTGAGGTAAAAATGTTGAATAATAGCCTTTTGTACTGCGTCTGTTTGCAAAAAATAACATAAACAATATTTAATTGTTTGTGCGTGTTTTCAATGAATGAAACCGATAATGATTCCAAATATGTGTTTTCCAAATGTCTAACGTATTAACAGTTAGAAAATGTAATATTACACACGAGTAAAGAACAACGAATCATCAAATAACCAACATATAAATGCGATGTTTGTATGAGAAATTAATTAAGTGAATCTGCATTTGTATCGAGAAGCAGTAAAACTGTTTTCTATTTATGTAAAAAGTCAATCAACTGTTCACTAATGTGATTAAAACAAAAATAAAATTTTTATGTTCATAATTACTGTAAATATTTATTCAAGATATCTAAATTGATTTTAAAGTTACTTTTGTGTGTAAATATTTTGTATTTGATGTTATTCGATTTGAAAAGAGCAGCGTAAAACATATGCTCCCTTAACACATAAAAAACAGATATACTTCTTATGTGTTTTGAATAAAGAAGAAGTAAATGAGTGATATCATTTTGAATCATTTAATTATTTTATTTTATTTTCAATTATCATCTTATTTTGGAATGAATGATAAAGTATAAAAGGATAATTTTAGTATAAATTAATACAGCATACACACTTCAAACAGACGTTTAAATAAACTATTACCAATGCAAATAAAATTTCTCAATTTTAATATTCATGCGCTAGAACTAAATTCTTACATTACCAATAGATAAATACTTACCACTGGATAAAAATTACCTTAATCTTTTTTCACACGAGTTAATAAAAACATCTTATCAGTTAATAATGCGATTTTTAATTAGAAAAGCATATCAAAAGTAACGATTCGTAATTGGACGCATTTCTTCGAAACTGTACCAAAATGCTTTTGTTTTTTATTAGTGATTTACTTTAGTATAATTTTCTTGTAAACAAGTATATGTCTGTCTGTCTGTGAGAAATGCCTTGTGCGATCTAAAGCTCCGGCGCTAATGATCGCAGCGTCTCGAAACCAGTATCGACAGACGCAGAATTTCTTCATCTCGACGTCTAAATAATTCGCTAAGCGATGCGACCCTAATTAGCGTAGATATTAATTTAAACGTCGACTTATGTCCACCGAAAAATGACAGAGAATTCATGGCTAATTGCTTAAAAAGAGACATTCTTTCGAAAAATATTAAAATAAATTGGAAATATCAGTCGTATCGTTACAAATAAGGTATCAAATGAAAGGGCCGATTTTTCTCAATCCGATGGTTTAAACAGCTTATCGATCGAGCAATTAGATTTTTGTAATTAACTAAACTAAAAAAAAATAGTGGAAACAAATCACAAGAATTTTAACTCGGCTGACGATCGTCTACAGTCTTGAACGGAACGAAAAACATCTGGTATTTAATGAGGTCGTGTTTTTTGTACTGGGAAAAAAAAATTGCAAATTTCAATATTCTTCAATTTTCCTTTGATGCAAAAAAGACTTACAATGCACAGTTTTCCTCACAAGACGAAATTGCCGTTCAAATTTCATCGATTTCGGAGAAAAAACAACAATTTTATATTTTAATTGCAAATTAAATTTTATTCTAATACGCTTATTTCAAATTATAATTACGATTAAATTATTTTTAATGCATCATTCGAAAGACATTTTGAAGTACTTTTATATTATCGAAAATGGGATTCGAGATTTCAACCGATTTACACGTTTTGAGGCGTCCTGATTAGGTTTTCTTTTGTATCTCAGCTACTAATTAAAATAATTTCATAAGTAATACATCATTTGAAAGGTTTGTTGGTTTGGAATTGAACGGTAGATTACAGAAATTTCTACCACCAGATGGCGCTGTAATACTTTGAAAATATAATATTTCAGATTCTAATTATGATTAAATTATTTTTAATACATCATTGGAAAGATATTTTAAAGTTCTTTTATATTGCCGAAAGTGGAATTCGAGATTTCACCTGATTTACACGTTTTGAGGTTTCTTGATTAGGCTTTCTTTTGCATCTCAGCTAATTCAGTTAGACAAGTTCAAAATTGGTATATGTATGTTAATTAGGAGGGGCTGGAAGGGCGGGGAAGAAACGGTACTGCGCTGCCAAAGGCACTGGGGACCCGGTCCGACATTTTACCCGATGGGAAATATGTTTTTTTTTCTTAAGAATAAAAATTTGATTTCAAGGAATATGTGCGCGCAGCTCACGTATATCTTCACACTTGCGCGCAGCGCGCATGGGTCTGCGCTGCCGAAAGCAGTAGGGACCCGGTGCGAGTTTTTACCCGACGATAAATGATTATTTTTTATTTTATTTTCTTAATAATAAAAGTTTAAGTTGAGAAGGAATATGTGCGCACAGCGCACGTATATCTATTGTGAAAAAAACAATTTCCACATATATCAAGTTAGCAGAGTTAGCAGTGCAGTGAAATGATAGTTGCTCAGCTCTAAAAAGCTATAAAGAAGATAAATATATGTTGCATTCATTGAAGACAAAAGTTCAATTAAAGCAGTTTATTAAAGTTGAAACAAAATGATGAATAACATTAAATCAGCTGAAACAATTTTAGAAAGGTTGCTGACGAAAGGTTAAATACCCTTAAAAATACTGCCATACTGAGTTCAAATAGAAAGCTACTTTTCACTAAACGAACAAGTCACAAAAACGTAATTTACAATCATAATAAAACTAAACAGTTTATAATTATATCGAAATACCAGCTCATGACTTTGAGCTAAACTGAAAAAACATAAAAGCTTAAAAGATTAAGGGCTTCAGAGCTTAAGAGACTGATTACATATTTCCTACCTCCTTTTTATAGTCACGAAACGGATTCAAGTAACAGCTACTAGATGCTGTAGAATAGGAACGCCTCCCATAACTATAGCAACACGACGCTGCGAGTCAGCCGCCATCTATGGGCTAAGCAAAGAGACTCTGCAGTTGAAAAAATATTACATCTCCTCGCTAAGTAGCGAAAAGAACAATCCGTAAAAGGATTTAAACATATTTTTCTCTAAGTTAATTTTAATAAAATATGCTTTTAAATATGAGGTAAGTAATTAAAGTTATTTCAAAAGACTTAAACATAAATATATTAATAAGGAATATAATTTTTAACTAAAAGTAATTATCATTAAGCTTTTTAATTTTAATATATCTTTAACTCAAATGGCAGCATCAAAAGAGAAAATAGCACTAAACGCTATAATTCATTTAATTAATAACTTAAACTTTAAAGGTTATAAAGTGAATTTAAATTATATTTAAGTAGTAAATGAATTTAAATTTAAATTTGAGAATCAACACGGAAAGGGTATAAATTTTACAACAAGGCCCCCCACCGTGTTGATTCGACAAACACAAACGTCAGCAATTACAATATAAACTTTATTAGAAAAGAAATAAAAAAATTCCTTGAATATTTAGTGACTTGAGAGATTCACATATGTCTTCTACAGAATATACTTCACACAAAGCTAGAAGGCTTGTCAGTTATAAGATCAAGAGTCCACAAGTCCAACTCACAATCAAAAAAAAGTAGCACTATCAATATTCTATACATATCTACTAAAAGAAAGAACAAGATATTAATACAGAGCAAATATGCACAGCATTTCAAGGAAACCTTTTTTTCCCCATTCCCCATTGTCAAAATAAGAAAACGATGATATTCACAAATATATGAAACATTTATATAACATACACATAACCTATTACACGTAGCGCTACGAATTTCTCTCATACAAAAGTTAAACTAAACCATACATCACTACACAATGGAAAACGCAGGAAAAATCCACCAAGAAAATGCATACATATCCCTCTAAAAAACCATTTTTTCAGTTTCAAAAAATTCAAATATATATTATACGTTCAAAAAAAAATTTAAATTTACTCTATATACATTTACTTAATAAATACCTTATTTACAAATTTAGACATATCACCTTTAGTAAGGGGCTTTGTGAAGGGATCGGCAAAGTTATTTTTAGTATTTACATATTTTAAATCAAACCGTTCCTCAAATAGCCATTCACGGATGAAAAATAATTTTACATCAATATGTTTAGATTTGTTATTCTCTATAGGAGACCTCGTAAAATTAATAGCTGCTTGGTTATCAGCAAAAAGTATTGGTGGTTCATATGAAATAGCAATTAATTTAAAATCAATACAATCTCGTAATATATTATCAAACCACATTAATTCTTTAACCCCGTCACACATGGATACAAATTCACTTTCCATGGTTGAAAGGCAAACACTTTTTTGCTTAAAAGTTTTCCAAGAAATAGGGCTATTATCCAAAAATAAAATTTGTCCCCCCATTGATACGAAGTCATCTCTATTCATCGCGAAATCAGCGTCAGAGAAAGCAGTTAAACATGGATTAAAACAATTCAAATTTAATTTCAAATCTCGAGTACACGAAACATATCCAAGTAATTTAATTAACCCATTCCAATGATTAAACCCCGGTGAATTTTGAAATTGACTGAATATATTAACTGCGTAGGCAATATCAGGTCGTGTCCTGTTTGCAATGAAAGATAAACATCCTAAGATATTCCGATATGGAAATTTAGACATTTCATCAATTTCATTTTGATTAGTAGGACAATCTTTTTTCGAATACTTAATGCCTTTTACAATAGGTAATGAGCAGAAAGGGATGTTAAACGACTTAAACCTGTCATACACTTCATTAATATATAATTCCTGAAAAATTTGTACTGAATCATTTTCATAATTAAATTCTACACCAAGTAATTTCTTGGTTTTACCTAAAATTTTTATATCAAATTTACATTTTAATAACTTAAGAATTTTGTCTATTTGAAATTGATTTTTACCAAACAAAACTAAATCATCTACATAAACTAATAAAACAATATAATTTTCAAAATAATATGAACAGTTACACCAGTTAAATTTATTAAACCCTAAATCTAATAGTACTTTATTTAACTCATAATACCAGAGCCGACCACTTTGATGAAGGCCATATAACGCTTTGTCTAGTTTACAAACAAGATTTCCCCCCCCCCTTTACAACATATCCTTTTGGCTGAGACATATAAATTTCTTCTTTTAAAGGTGCATAAAGATAAGCACATTTTATATCGCATTGAACATTATGCCATTTATAACATGAGACCAATAATGAAAAAAAGAAACGTATTACTGAGAAATTAACGACGGGTGAAAACGTCTCGTCATAAGTGTCCCCCTTTATCTGATGAAAGCCCTGGGCCACGAGCCTCGCTTTAAAGCGGGCAACGTTTCCTAGCTCATCTCTTTTAACGGCGTATACCCATCTATTTCCCAAAACTTTTTTCCCCTCCGGTAAATTAACCAGATGCCAAACTTTACGAGTTTTCATATTATTTATCTCATCATCCATGGCATTTTTCCATTCAATACATTCTGAAGATTTAACGGCCTGATTATATGTTTTAGGTATAGGGATAACTAGTCATGATTTTTTATGAGTTAAACTTGAAGTTGGGTTATTCGAGTTTTGCTGATCAACTACCCCCTCGAACTTATTACTACTAGAGAAATCAAAAAAATTAGAGTCAAAAATTAAATTATTTTTATCACAATATTGCTTGACATCGTTCATTGATCTCAATCTAGTTTTAGTGTTGTCCGGGTAATAGAAGATGTCAACTCTGTCACTCATTTTCCTGGGTACGGGTTTTCTATTCCAAGTAATTGAAGAAAGAGGTTTAAGAGAAGATTTATCTACAGGAGTTTCATCGACGGGCTCGTCACTAGAATCATCGGGCTCACCTCCGAAAACAATGTCAACAGGATCGGAAACTTGACAATCAACTGGACTTTCCGGAAGTAAGTCCAATTCCTCCAGTGAGGTGCCCATCACCGCTCCACTGCATTTACTAAATAGCTGATCAGAGAACGTTACGTTTATAGTTTCAACTATTTTATCCTCATCCTCCAACCAAATTTTATACCCCTTAGTCTTTAATGAATAACCTATTAGTACTCCCTTTTTAGCCTTAGGTTCAAGTTTATGGTCTCTATGCTGTTTTGGAATCCCTACATACGAAATTAATCCAAACGGCTTTAGGTGTCTTACGGATGGTTTAAACCCAGTATATAACTCAAAAGGAGTCTTAGTTTGTCCCCTGTGGATTAAACGGTTCCAAGTGTACGCGAAATACAACATTGCATCGGGCCAGAAAGAAAAAGGCAAACCACTATCCGTGATAATAGCTCTAACACAATTTAAAGAAGTTTGATTAAACCGCTCACTTAACCCATTTTGCTCAGGTGTGAACGTGTTAGTTAACTCATGAACAACTCCATTTTTACTACAAAATGATTTGAAATTGTCATTTACAAATTCGGAACCATTATCCGTACGAATAGCTTTCAATTTTTTATTCAAACTACGTTCTGCCCGTGCAATGTGTCTCTCGAATACACCAAAAACCTGAGACTTATCTTTTAAAGGATAAACAGCAACCCTTTTAGAAAATCCATCAATAATGGACAAAAAGAACCTTTCCCCATTTTTACCAGTTACTTTAATTGGGCCCCAGACGTCCATAAATACTTTCTCCAACGGTGATTTAACGCCATGAACATCGGATGATTTAAAAGACACACGGTTTTGTTTACTAATCCTACAAGGTTCACAAAAAAATTTCTTAAACTTAAGTTTAGGAAGGCCCCTCACCCCGTTCTTCTTGCTAGTATTTACAATAGTATCAGGACTTACATGCCCAAAACGAGCATGCCAATACCCAATTTCATTAACTTTTGCAAGAGAAACTGAAGGATTTTCTGGGTGCCCCCCATTCACTTTACTCCCCTTTTTAACTTTAGAAACATTAGGATATAAATAGTAAACACCGTCTTTAATTTTAGCAGTAAAAATATGTCTTTTATCTCTACCGAACACCGACACTTGGCCCTTACCGCCAGTGTATGTGGCACCGTTCACATCTAATTTAGGACCTGATATTAAATTTTTCCGTAACTTTGGTGAATATAACACATCTTTTAAATACAATACATTTTTACCAAAATCCAACTTAACAGTTCCTTTAGCAGTAATAGGAAAACTAATACCATCGATCGCGACAAAAAGCTCCTCTCCCTCCACAGGAGTATAATGCTCAAAAAGATCTAAATTTCTTAGAAAATGATTTGAAGCAGCAGTATCAAAAATAAAGCTGTCATCATCACTTAAATTACTAAAGTTAGCTTGAGCTATATAGTAGGAGGGGGGAGATTTGCATTTGTCACGACCGTTGGAGTTATACTTTAAATTTCTAGGTTTAAATTTAACATTACTATTCAAAAAACAATTTTTCTTAAAGTGGCCAATACGGCCACACTTAAAACAAGTTAAAGGCTTTTTACCTTTTTGCTGGATGTTCTGTATCTGAACACTGTTATTGGCATCTTTCTTAATATCACCCTCACGAAGCTGTAGACGCGATTCCTCCGCTGTTAACTCGGACACAATATTCTGGAACTTGAACTGGTCGTTCTTCCAACGCAACAAATATTGCACTGCAGATTCAAACTTGGATGGTAGGTGTTGCAAGAGCTGAAAACAGCAGTACACATCCTCCATAGCATGACCAATTTCACGCAGCTGGTCCAGTATTCTTGATAACCGGGTTACAAAAGAATTAACCGTTTCATTCTCAGACATTCTACAATTAATGAACTCTGTAAACAGTCCCATATGATGAGCTCTTGAGTCTGATATGAAGGTCTTCTTCAAAATCTCCCAGGCATCAATAGCACAATCACAATTTTCAATAATGCTTCTGACTTCAGGCGATGTATTCAGATATATTGTGGATAATGCAACTCGACTACGAGATTTAAAATCCTCCACTTGTTTTGAAGTTATTCCGGCCTCAGCATCTTCAACAGGCAGTTTTTCTTTTTTACATATTATATTCCAACAGTTTCTTTCAATTAAAATAAATTTAATGTCCTTGACCCACGTAGTATAATTATTCATCCGTAATTTTTCAATCGTGGGGTTTAAACTTACTGCCATTTCAATTTCTTATCTTCAAACACTTAGAATGCCATAAAAACTATTATCAAAATTTTAATGCTATGAGCTGACAACGAGCCAAATTGCCCATAACCGCTTATTGTGAAAAAAACAATTTCCACATATATCAAGTTAGCAGAGTTAGCAGTGCAGTGAAATGATAGTTGCTCAGCTCTAAAAAGCTATAAAGAAGATAAATATATGTTGCATTCATTGAAGACAAAAGTTCAATTAAAGCAGTTTATTAAAGTTGAAACAAAATGATGAATAACATTAAATCAGCTGAAACAATTTTAGAAAGGTTGCTGACGAAAGGTTAAATACCCTTAAAAATACTGCCATACTGAGTTCAAATAGAAAGCTACTTTTCACTAAACGAACAAGTCACAAAAACGTAATTTACAATCATAATAAAACTAAACAGTTTATAATTATATCGAAATACCAGCTCATGACTTTGAGCTAAACTGAAAAAACATAAAAGCTTAAAAGATTAAGGGCTTCAGAGCTTAAGAGACTGATTACATATTTCCTACCTCCTTTTTATAGTCACGAAACGGATTCAAGTAACAGCTACTAGATGCTGTAGAATAGGAACGCCTCCCATAACTATAGCAACACGACGCTGCGAGTCAGCCGCCATCTATGGGCTAAGCAAAGAGACTCTGCAGTTGAAAAAATATTACATCTCCTCGCTAAGTAGCGAAAAGAACAATCCGTAAAAGGATTTAAACATATTTTTCTCTAAGTTAATTTTAATAAAATATGCTTTTAAATATGAGGTAAGTAATTAAAGTTATTTCAAAAGACTTAAACATAAATATATTAATAAGGAATATAATTTTTAACTAAAAGTAATTATCATTAAGCTTTTTAATTTTAATATATCTTTAACTCAAATGGCAGCATCAAAAGAGAAAATAGCACTAAACGCTATAATTCATTTAATTAATAACTTAAACTTTAAAGGTTATAAAGTGAATTTAAATTATATTTAAGTAGTAAATGAATTTAAATTTAAATTTGAGAATCAACACGGAAAGGGTATAAATTTTACAACAATATCCTCACACGTGCGCGCGCAGCACGCGTGGGTCTGCGCTGCCGCAGGCAGTTGGGACCCGGTGTGAATTTTTACCCGAACTAAATGTTTTTTTTTTAAACTCCTTTTATTAAAAATGAAAGTTTATGAGTAATAACATGGCATTTTGAGAAATTATAAGGTTGGTGAAGGAATACGCGCGCGCAACGCACGGGTCTAAGTTGCCAAAGGCAGTGGGGACCCTGTGTGAGATTTTACTCGATCACAATTTTTATTTTATTTTATTTTATTTTATTATATCAAGAGTAATTTTAATGAGTGATAATATGCAATTTTGAGAATTCATTCATAATAGTTATCCATTAAAAAATACTGTCCCGCTAGTGTAATAAAAATACCTATAATCATCTTGAACTTTATTTACATATATATGCAAATGGAATTACTTTATATATATATATATATATATATATATATATATATATATATATATATATATATATATATATATATGTGTGTGTGTGTGTGTGTGTATGTGTGTGTGTGTGTCTTAATGTAATTAAATAGATTCAAATATTGATCTTTATTATATATATATATGTTACATTAAGGTAAAAATTGCATAATTTCTAAACATAACAAAACTTATAAAATAATTTTGTTTTTAGAATACGTGACAGTTAAAATTTTATCGTAACATAAAATGTATAAAGAACTGAAATATTCCCATTTAAGTTTTTAAGAAAATTAAATACATTAGCAGGGATAAAAGCGACAAAAGTTAAGTATGTGCATTGAATATTCATCTGAATTATAGAAATTTTATAAGACTTAAAATGTTTTTAAAAGAAATGCTTGTTTAAAGGATTTGTTTAGAGTTAATTTATCTTTCTTTAGAAATTATTTTAAAACCCGTTTAGATATCATGGACTGAATTAAGTTTTCTACAATTCAATTTTCACTTTTTATTTTTTCCAATGTGTAGTAAAATAATTTCAGCTTGAATATTCACTGCATTTGGTTTTAATCTTTATATCTGGTGATGTGTACATGCATAGATGTTAAATTCGTTTTATATAATATATTTTGAAATAAGCAAATATTTTGAAATAACATTTTGTATAAAATAACGAGAATGAAAAAAAAAAAAGAGGGTGTGTGTGTGGGTGGGTGGGGAGGACAAACCAATAAGAAAATTTATACACATTTTGCCTATAATTTTTATAAGTACATGATACATTATCCTCAAACTTTGGGATATAAAGAACATGTTGTACATCATAAGTTGCAACCATATGCAGTTTTATCGGGAAAACAAAAGAGGAACAATAAGCAATTAAAGAAAAAAAATTAATATTCTGGACCACCCTGTACAAAATATTGCTTGGAAGTCATTGTAGCTATATTATATAATTACAGCGCTCTTTGCAAATTAGAGTATTTATTTTTACTAGAATAAAATCTATATTCATGGTGATAATATAGTTAATATGACAAAAAGTTTCTTTAACTGTTAAAATATGATTTTTAGAAAGTTTCTCAGAATATAATGAACATAACATAACGTAATAAGAGCACAAAAATACAAAATATGTTCAAAATATTTTAAAAACACTACATCTCATTTATTTCCTTTAAAATATTTTTAAAAAATGTATTGTACAAGAGACGTTTACTTAAAATACATATTAAAATACAAGTTTAAAAAAAATTAAAATACATAGAAACATAAAAGTTTATCGCTGTTAGCACTTCATCAGTACATAAGACATTTTCAAGAAACAAGTCATTAACTGCACAAGCAAGGATTTAAAAAAAGGATTACATATTCAGATGGTACAGCTCATGCATGTTTCATTGGAGAAATAGAATTTTTGTAAGCCATTCTTTAAGAAAATATGCGGATGATAGTTTTCACAGCCTGAAATGATAATTTTAATATTTTCAAAGCCATCAGTCTGAACTGTTTCAGCTGCATGGAGGACTAATTTGGATCAAATATCGCTATTGTTAAATGTCTGATGATATAATATTTTTTTTTTAAGTGAAAACTTCTTTAGGCGCGTTGAACACTTTTGGGTGAACAAAAATCATGGAACTCGCGTCATCGTCACCGAACGCTTTCCATTTGAAGAGAAAACTTTTTAAGGCGCGTTGAGCACTTTTGGGTGAACAAAAATTATGGAACTCGCGTTATCGTCACCGAACGCTTTCCATGAACTATATTTACGAGGTTTTTTTTTTTTTTTTTTTTTTTTTTTTCAACCTCCGATAGGCTATAAAAGAAAAACGGGTAAATGTAAAAAAATGGTTTTATTGCCAAAAGTAATGTAGATTAAAGGTTACTTCTCTACATAATCACCTTGACGATTGAGACATTTGTCATATCTGTGAATAAGCTTTGAAATACCCTCTTCATAAAATGTTGCCGCCAGTGACTTGAAGTGAGTTATGACGGTTTCTTTGAGCTCCTCGTCAGTTTGGAAGCGTTGCCTTCGAAGCCGCTTCTTTAGTTCCGGGAAAAGATGGTAATCACTGGGCGCTAGGTCGGGACTATATGGTGGGTGTTCGAAAATGTCCCATTTAATGTCCCCATCCCAAGGAGCCGTTGGTTTACAGAAGCACTGTGAGGACGGGCATTGTCATAGATCAGAACAATTCTGGAAGTTAGCAAGCCTCTTCTTTTGTTTTGAGTAGCCCTCCATAAGCGTCGCAAAGTCTCACAGTAAGAATCGGCAGTAATTGTTGTCCCCGGCTGCATAAACTCCACAAGCAACACACCTTTTAGGTCCCAAAAAACAGTTGCCATAATCTTACGGTTGTTGAAGGTTTGTTTGAATTTTTTAGGTCTGTTTGGAGAATTTGTGTGCATCCATTGCTGAGATTGCCGTTTCATGTCGGGCGTGTCATATTGGATCCATGTCTCATCACTTGTCCCAATGGATTTAAAAAAATCTTCTCCACCAATATTGTAATGGTCAAGAAACGATAAAGCTGCTGCCATTCGGAAAGTTTTGTGGTTGTCCGTTAACATCTTTGGAACCCAGCGAGCACAAATTTTTCTGTAGCGCAACTCTTCAGTAACTATAGAGTACAAGGCAGATCTTGAAACCTCCGGAAATTTCATCGATATTTCACTTATGGTGAACCTACACCTTTCCTTAACCATTTGGTCAAATCGTTGAACAAGATCGTCTGTAGCGACAGACTTGCGTCCTCGACCTTCTTCCTCATACGCATCAGTTCGGCCATCTTAACACTCCGTCGGGCGCGCGTGATCTCTCAGATGCAAGCCTTTTAAAATCTTAGTTTTTCTACCGAAAACGGGAATTCACGACCTTGACCTTCACAGTATCTGCCCTTCCGGTCACCTTCTACTCAGGAATGTTGTTCTTCTTGAGAACGAATGGGGAAGGATTACACTTTTGGAGTTTATTCGAAGCTGTGCATTCGTCAGATGCATGCGCCCGACTACGGCTGTCCTTTACGATGAGTTCCAAACGATACTTGGATTTGAATAACACAGCAGATTTAGAAATCGCGCAGAAAATTTTATTTAGTGATGGAGAAGAAGAATTAAATGATGAAGAATTGGACGAAACTAAAGATGAAGAAGATATTTTAGAAATATGTGAGCTTCCTTCGGACACTGAAAATGATTTTAGTGATTTAGAAACTGAAGGTTGTAATTTTAATTCTGATGGCAATAATTTTATCGGTAAAGATAGATCAACAAGATGGGCAAAATCAATGGGACGTAAAAATGTTAAACGAAGGGCACATAATATTATAACTAAATTACCTGGCGTAATAGGTACTGCAAAAAATATTAGAACTATATACGATTATTGGAACTGTTTTTTTACAGATGAAATTCTAGACATAATTGTAGCTAATACAAATAAATTTATTTCTTCCATTAGAGGAAACTTCTGTCGAGAAAGAGACGCACGAGATACAGATACAATCGAAATTAAAGCTTTCATTGGATTATTATATTTAGCAGGTCTCTTACGAAGTAATAGACAAATTTTAGAAGAATTGCGGTCTACCGAAGGAATGGGAGTAGAAATGTTTAGAACAGTAATGTCAATAAAACGTTTTAAATTTTTGCTTCGATGCTGTAGATTCGACGACAAAGAGACAAGAGATGAGAGGAAGAAATTAGACAAACTAGCTCCAGTAAGAGAGATTTTTGAATTATTTGTAGAAAACTGCAAAAAGAATTATTGCATGGGGCAAAATGTAACTATTGACGAAACGTTAGAAGGCTTTAGAGGAAAGTGCCCTTTCCGTCAGTATATTCCGACAAAGCCCAATAAATATGAAATAAAAATATTTGCCATGGTTGACGCAAAAGTGTTATATACATCAAATTTAGAAATATATGCCGGGAGACAACCAGATGGTCCATACAATGTGAGCAATACAGCTTCAGATCTCGTTCTTTGATTAGCAAAACCAATTTTCAACAGCGGAAGGAACATAACAGCAGATAATTGGTTCACATCAATTGACCTAATAAAAAAATTGAAAGAGAAAAAACTTTCATACGTAGGTACTTTGAGAAAAAATAAAAAATAAATACCTCCTTGCTTTGTACAAACAAAAGGGCGTGAAGTTTATTCAAGTCTCTTTGGGTTTTCTGAAACTTGTACTTTGGTTTCATACATCCCAAAAAAGACAAAAAATGTTTTGCTTGCATCGAGTATGCATATGGATGACTCCATTGATTGTAAAACGGGAGAGGAAAGAAAACCCGAAATAAGATATTTTTATAAAAGAAAAAAAAAGAAGGAAAAGTTCCAAGTAAATTCTGGAACTAAAAAAAAAAAAGAAAGAAAAAAAAAAAAAAAAGGGAACACTTTTAAAATCATATAAAACCTTTTACATTATTAAAATCCGATATGCATCTCTCAGATGCAACGCGCCCGACGGAAGGAAATTCCAGGCGCGCCCGACGGAGTGTTAAAATTTTCTACATCATTCACGAACAGCACTCCATACACTCGACTCATTCTTCGATAAATTTCTGCTGCACTATTCCCTTCTGCCTGCAAGAAACGAATAACAGTTCACAATTCACACTTGGCGGGAGAATCAATAAAGACAGTCATGTTTACGTGACTGCAGCTGAAAACGAATTAGCGAGTTCCACTCGGCAGTGACAGAGCTTGTAGAAGAGGAGATGCGCAGTCACATACTGCGCGCACCAATCACCTGCCTCATGTCTGGCCTTCATACTGTGCGACCGGAGGTTAAAAAAAAACAGCCTTCGTATAATGTGTATATATGTACATAAATATACCTCCGTGCGTTATTAGTATACATTATATATATATACAAAGAGTATATCTCTCTACATATATATCTATATATGTAGCGCACGGCGCGGCATGCCTCATACATATATATATATATATATATATATATATATATATATATATATATTTGTATAAAATGTATACTAATACGAGTAGTATACTGGCTACTGGTATTTGTCTCTTTCTAGTTCTATATGTATGTATGCACATTTTCCAAGGTATGTACATTGTTCACAAAGTACAAGCACTTGTTTTTATACAGACTGCTATATTCTTCTTTTTGCTTTCAATATGAATTTAAAATTTAAATGATTAAAGTTTAAATTGGTCGTTAACCCTTTTTACAAACCAAGAATAATTCAAAAATAATAATCTAATACCTAGACGATACAATTCACAAGTTATTTAGTTTTCACTTCTATCAGTAGTCCTCAAAGACTGCCCCGCATTTCTTTTTAAAAAGATAGTTTTTAACTATGTAATCAAAAATATTAATAAATATTTATTTACATTATTTATAAGCAAAATGTATGGAATTACTTAAAAATACCCCAACCAAGTAATGTTTAAAATCAGAAAAATACATACTTTAAATTGAATTGAATTTCACTTGCTCTTGAATGTCAACTGAAGGAAGCCATTTCGAATTTTTAACCGATTTCGATGTTTTTTTTTTTTTTTTTTTTTCTTAAAGTTTATATTTTTCGAGATGAATAAAATAAACATAAAAATAATTGTTCACAAGAATAAAAAAACAGGCAAAAATTGCTAGTGTAAAATTAAATCACGATGTATAACGCGTTCTATATTTATGTTTTTGCTAAATTTCGTTTTAATTTTTACATTATTGTTTTACTGATTTTTTTTTTTTTTTTAATAATTCCTTATTAATTTCATCAAAACTTAAAATTAAATATTTAATAAGTTTTATTTCGTAAAAATATGAAGATATTTTTCTGGCTTATTTTTTCGTCTTTAATGAGCATTTTTGTTTTTCTACGCAAAGAAAATATAATGTATTGTTCCCAAGCACATGTTACCTTAAAAGAAAATAAAGAAAACGCTGATTTGTTATTGAGTTGTAGAAAGTTAAGCCAGATTATTTGTATATCATTTTATTTACATAGACAATATATGATTAAACATTGTGCCTTTTGATTTGAAATAAAATATGAGTATTTTTAGAATATTGGTTTTCCCTTATCTTGTGTTATGCACTTATAATAATCCTAATCTGCTTGTAACCAAACTTGTAATCAAAGAGTTAGAAGCCTGCAGAGTTTGCTGTGCAGAGGTAAGCATCTTAGTTCTTGAAAAGGAAAACAGCTACATTTATCTTCTTGCTGTGTTGCACATGACTTTGATGATGAAATATTAAAATGTTTGGAGCTATGTTCGCTTTGGAAATCGAGTACTGGATATTAAGCGTAGTATTTTAAATCAGATGCACTCTCTTACTATGCGATTGCATTCAATATTTATATCATCAGAATTAATATATATACATATATAAATTAAAGATAATAACTTCTGACATATGCAGGGTGAACTAACATATGCAGGTGACCATGCGAACTTCCTTTTGTCCAGATGCGACAATTCTGTGTTTTGACTGTTCCATTGAGGTAGAAATGAGTCTCGTCGCTCCACAGAATATTCAAAGTCATGACATATCAACAGTCATTCTGTTGTGAAAACTGACTGCGAATGAGAGACGTTGTGGCTTGTACCTATCCAGCAGCTCTTGGGTATGGTGGATCTTGTATCGGAAGTTGTGCACTAAGTTTCTGAGCACTTTCCGGACGGTGCTGTAAGAGTATCTTGTCTGTCGAGAAACTGCAGTGTGCTACTGCTCCCAAACTCGGATGTCTGTGACTGCGCGGTAACAGCTGTCTTGACGGCATCAACAAGTACCGGTGTGACAGGTATACGGCCTCTTCCAGGTTTAACTCCTAATTTTCTTGTCCCTTCATATCTCTTCATCATGTCCCGGATACATTTAGTAGACATTGCACTTAGAAAAATATATACCGCCTTCCTGTAGAATGCATAAGTGACTATTTTCTAAATCCCTTAACTAGAAATAGATTTCCGAGCTATGCACGTAAGACACGCCAATAAACTGAATAGACGAAATTATCGAGAATTTCTAGTGTACACATTTCTAGAGGGTGAAACAATATTCTGAATACTCTAAATATTCTGAATCATTTGTATTGCAAGAAATTCTCGCTTGATTTTCTAGAATTTGGTAATAAACCAAGATTATAGTTGCAGAAACCCGCCTCTTGTAGTCTCAGTTATTTGCAGAGATTTTTAAATAATTTTGCCCTCTAGAATATAGGCAAACGCTCTAGAATTCTAATAGGGGCTTCTGGTACTCGCTTTCCAAGGGGGCTAGAATTTATAAGGATGACATGGAACTATTTTTTTCTAGAGCCACAACTTAGATTCTAGATGTCAGTTACAGAAATTTTTCTCAGTATGGTCCACGCCGTAGGTTCTTTATACGATGAAATTCACGAACTACAGCAGGAGCATTCCCCTTGCTTTCGTAAACAGCTTTACCAATAACGCACTATCAACTAAAGATACCGTCACCATTACAGCTGGAACCATCGACATAAATCATGACAACGTCTACAAACGATTTATACCCTAATCAGTTTTGCATAAAACTTCCTCTTCATCGCAGAAATGCTAATCTCAATTTTTTCCCCCTTGATCCAACAGCTTTTCCAGGTTTCACATTTTATTACTCGTGATTCTTTTTCTCGATTGTTATTATTGTTTCTGTATTCCATTTTGCTCGTTTATTGTGTTAAATTTAATGTTTTTCCGGAAAAAGTGGTCTCCAGTGGACATTTTGAAACTAATTTCTTTTTTCGAAATTCCGTGAGTGTATCTCGTGTATATACACAAATTCGTTGCATTCCGTTCACCCGTTTGCGCTGTATGATGCTGTTTATAGGAGAAGTTCAATTATAACCACCCTGTATATATATATATATACATATATATATATATAACAGAAGGATTGCAAATATAAATTCAAATGAAATTTTCGTTTTTATGTTCAAACTATTTTACAAGCGAAAATCAATTTTATTAAAAATATTAATATGTATAGATATATAGATAGATAGATATGTATATACTTTTTTTTTCTCTCTTTCTTTACTTTCTTTTCATTTTCATTTTCTTCTTCTTCTACTTCTACTTTTTTTTTTTTTTTTTTTTTTTGTCGAATGCATTTTTCTTCGAAATAAATTTTACATTCCTGAGCTGAGTTGATTTCCTATTATTTAGTAAAATGGTTTCGACAGTATGACTTCAAAAATTCTTTTTCTTTTTCTTTTCTTTTTCTTTCTTTAAGAACATTTGATAGAAGAAAAAAAACATATATATATATATATGAATACAAAACTTAACTCAAAAGACTTCATTTATTGAAAAGCACTTTGCTTTGAATTTAGTAAGAAAAAAAAAATTACATTTTATATGACATACGACCTGACAAGATGGGGTAAGGGAAAAAAAAAAAGAATCTGAAGCCATTTTGCTTTTCCGTATATCAAGTTTTCCGCTACATTGTCATTTATATTAAGACACGGCGAAAAGATTAAAGAAAAACACTGTATTTAAAGAAAATGCTTCTTTTATCTATGAGTTTCAAATAACACATGGCATAAGAATAAAAAATTCCGTTTCAGATTTACATTTTTTATACAGTAAATGATTCAGTTACATATATATATATATATATATAAGAAAGAAAACAAGGGAAATTTTGATTAAGAAACATAATGCAGATAAAAATAACGCAAAAACAGATTTAAAGATAATTTCATTTTTAATTTTATTATTATAGATTATTTGAACACCTAGAAATTAATCCATTAAATGAAAAATTAGTTCCCTAATATATTACAGGTATTGGGAATTTAAACATTCGGAAAATATTTCTATCTCTATTTTTAATCGTTGTTAGGGTGTAGGAAATCTGAAAATTTGGAAACTGATACAGTGTCCTTCTCTTCTTTAGATAGTTAGTTTGTGAGTTTGACAGCATGTGCAGACATTATATCATGAACAGACGTCCGTAGACAGATTAAATAAGTTTTAAAATATCATTTATGATATTGTCAAAAACTTTTTCGATTGGTTGCATTCTAATTTGAAAATTTAGTGTATTATTTGAAGAATTAAAATTGTCTAAACATGGAATAATAGAACAAACATTCCCTTAAATAAGAAAAAGTGTGAAGTAGATTTTTAACCAGGTAGTCACCAAAAAACATTTTAAACTCGAAGCCAGTAAGGGGTTGCACTACAAATTCAAGATTAAAATAATTTTTCGGATCCGCCTGTCCGTCTATGCATATGGCCTAAATGACCTGTAACCGTAGAAAAATCTGTTCTGGATTCTTAGAACGTTACTATTTATGCGTGGATTGATATATCTTATATTCTTGTAGATATAATGGTTTGTAGTAAAATTATGAAATCTGAATAATTTTCATTTATAACCACGAGATTTTTAAGCTTAGCTTCCGTTTTTATCTATTGACGGAAAATATTAGTAACATCAATTTTAAATCAAAATATAAATATTTAAAATAATTTATATCACTGAACAGTTGTACGAAATAATTTGTAACTGCGCATGCGTAAAGGCTAACAAAAATTTGTTTCATATTATCAATGAAAAAATATGTGGGAAGATATGGCAAATGTATTGTTAACATTCGCAACGTTATCGGCGATACAAAGAAATGATTTCAGTAATTTTCTAAACGAAGATAAAGTGTAAGGGATCTTTCACACATTGGTATTTCAATCCTGACTTCCAGAAGTCTAAGTAGCAACCTGTTTCTTTGCTTTATCCCTTTCCGACCCAGGTCGTACACTCGTGCTGGTTAGGCAATTACGACATTCACTTACATTTTTGCATCTGGAACTGTCGTATGTAATAAAATCAGGAAATTAACGATAGAGCTAATTAGCAGAAAGTGTAAAGTATAATTTTCAATCAACAAATATCGTTTATAGTCCATATATGTATATGTATATATATATATATATAAATATATATATATATATATATATATTAGTTTGCAAAAACAGAAGATTGTAATGTTTTAAGGTAAAAATGTTTCGTGTCGGAAAGGGACATTGCGTTGTACTTGATATTTAAGCATGTGACAATATGAAGATAAACAAATTAATAATATGTTCGTTTGAAGTTCACATTACAATAATAGCAAAAAAAAAAGGTGATAGTAACTAAATAGTAACAGTTAAAGTACATTAAATACGTTATAGTAAAGTTGGGTTTTAAATAAAAAGATAACATAAACGATTTAAGGAAAACAAAAATGTAAGAAAGGGATGGCATCAAAGGTGTGCATCAATAAATTGCTAAATACGTACATATTTCTGCTACATTACATAGTTTTATAATATACATTTAACCTTTTTTCTTATTTTTCCTGTAATTTCCATTAACATTTTTTTTTCCATTATTTTATGTGAAAATCTGAAAGAAAGAAAATTCAAAAAAAAAAAAAAAAAAATCCTTATATCCAGTTTCGAATAAGGCCAGTATCTATGCAACACTTCGGAACTGTCAGATTAAGTGTTAACAGCGAATTCGAATTTTCTTGCAGATGAGGTAATTAGAATTTTCCTGAAGATGAGTAAAGTTGTTTTTTAAATAAAAATATAACAAAAACGGTTTAAGAAAAAAAAAGTATAAATATGAAGTGGCATTAAAGTTATACTGTAAATTGCCAAATACATACTTCTGCTAGATTAGAGAGTTTTATAAAAGTAATTTAACCTTTTTTTTTTCTTATTTTGCCCGTAATTTCCATTAACATTCTTCGTTTCTTTATTTTATGCGAATAACTTATAGAAAGGGAAAAAAAAAAATCCTTATTATATCCACTTCCGAGTAAGATCAGTAACTATGCCACATTTTGGAACTGTCAGGTAAATTGCTAACAGCGAACTTAAAATTTTCTAACGATGAGGTTAAATCTAATCCATATGGTACCCCCCCCCCAAAAAAAAAAACATTGAATCCCTAACTTTCATCAAAATCTTTGTATCCGCTTCTGAGAAAGCACAATATCTTCCGTATTTTATAAACTACAGATAAAAAATAAACAACGTGATAATTTTTCGGCAGATAAGAGTGTGTCTAATCGACTTTGAACCTCCCAAAAACACTCAATTTCAAAAGTTATTGAAATCATTATATCCGTTTCCTAGAAACCAAATTTTTGCATCTTTGCCATACGTTCCAACCGACGCGTAATGAGTTAACATCTAACGGGAATTTTCCTGAAGATGAGGATATGTCCAATCAAATTAGAAACCTCAAACACACATAACCCCAAAGATTCATTAAAATATTTATATATCTTTCCAAGTAAACCCAGTTTGTGTCATATGTTGCAACCGACGTTTTAGCATCAAACGGAAAATTTACTGAATATGAGGATAAGTCCAATCAAATTAGCACCACAAAAACACACAACCTCAAACTTTCATAAAAATCACTATGCATTTCCATGTAAATCCAACTTCAGTCATATCGGGCAACCTTCGAAAGAATTTTAGCATCGTACATCCAATTGATTTCTCACTTAAAGTCAAACTTTCACCAAAATCGTTATGTTTATTTCTGAGTAAAAATAATATCTTCAATATGCTGCGTCTGGCTAATAAAGGGTTAACATCAAACGCGGATTTTCCTGAAAATGAGGATAAGTCTAATCTATTCAGCACTGAAAGCAACACTTAACTCACACTTTCATCAAAATCGTTTTATCCACTTTTAAATAAACGCAATTTCTTCTATGCGTTGTAACTGGCACGTAAAAGATTAACAGCGAACTTAAATTTCCCTCAAGATGAGGATAAACCTAATTGTTTTTTCACCCCCAAATATCCCTAACCCCAATGTTTCATCAAAATCTTTAGTGCCGTTATTGAATAACCCAAGACAAATATATATATATATTATATATATATGTATATATACATTAAGTGAATTTATATATATACATAAAAATTCACTTAATTGACACGTTTAAAGTAAGGTAATAAGTAAGATAAGTGTATATTTTTATATATCAAATAAAAATTGCATTGCAATGAATTAAATATTTAAAGTTGTTTGTCAAATTTCAAAGAATGATGTCGTTTCTTTAATAAAATTCAATACACGTAAATATCTTATTTCGAAATTAAACAATATAGGAATTCTCAAACTTTATTCAAAGAAATGTAAATTGACTTAACTTTAAGTAATTTTATAAAACAATTCTTTCCATTTAAAAATGACTAAAAACTTCAGTGAACTTTTATAACTCTGATAAATATTCAAATCATGCGTTTAACCTTTCTTACATTACATATCTTAAAACATATTTATTTTTCATTCAATGGATGTATTTTAAAAGGAACGTCCATTTCTTTATACAATTACTGTTACAAATTAGTTAAATAAAATAAAATACTTATAAATCGCTTAAACCAAAACGTTTATAAAAATATTTCTTAATTTATATTTTTCTTCAAATATATTCAATACTTATATAAAAAAAATAAATGAATAAATAAATGAATAAAATAAAATAAAATAAAATAAAATTTTAGGTATTATATTTTCATAAAATTTAAAAATATAAAATATAAAGAATTTAAATGTATAACATACAAAAGAGAAAAAAAAAAAAGAAAGAAAGAATGTTTAACTAACACAATCATATTTTGCACATTATTATGAATACTTTTTTTAATTACATTTCAGTCTTACTTATAATATGTAAAACATTAAACAGCGTTTCAACATTTATATATCAATATATATATATTATATATTATATATATATCTACAATAATAAATGGAAAGGTTTGTCTGTCTGTCTGTCTGTCTGTCAGTCTCTTCTTTTATACGTTCAGCCCCTATTGAACGCAGAAGTACAAGAATTGACATACGGATGCTCTTGAGCATTTCCGAGGTCCTCCTCAAAACAGAATTTAAAAATTTTAATTAGTTGTTGAGATATTAATTAAAATGTAGAATCATGCCTAATCAAAAAGCGATCTCAATGACTGAGAATTCACCGCGAGTGCATAAAAATAGATATTTTAACGGAGTTAAAAGCAGAAATAGTGGAAAATAAATTAGAAATATTAGTCCGATCGTTACGAATTTGGTACCAAATGAAAAGAGTCAAATTTTCTGAATCTAAGAGTGCAAGCGGCTTATCGGTACAACAATTAGATTTTTTAAAATTAACTAAAGTATGAATTTTTTGTGGCAACATCATTTCAAACGCCAGACTACTGTCTGAGATGAAAAGGGAAATGATTGTAACGATTAAGTTGTCACATGTTTTATAGTGGGGAGAAAAATTGCAATTTTCATTTTTTTTCAAATTTTCATTCACGTGACATTTTAATTAATGTTCGGCCTAGATAGCATATTATAAATCTACTGTTCAATTTTCATGAAAATATCTGGATAAACAAAAAAATTACATTTTTATTGGGAATTATATTTATCACGACTCATGTGACCAAAACACAATGTAAGATTAAGTTTTGTATTATATTTTGCACTATTTTAAATTGAGATATGCCGTTGAAATTTCGTAATATTTGGTTTTAACGCACGATAATTCGATTGTGAATATTTTTGAAAGTGTAGAATTATTAGGAAGGGCTTGAGGAAGGGGGGGGGGGTGCGAAAAAAAAAGAGTTACAGAGTTTGGAATTGGTATTATTAGATTTTAAGGCAAGATAAATCGATGGAGGATATTTTCAAGTGTAAAATTATTAGAAGGGACGGAAAGAGGGGGGGGGGACAAAAATGTATAAAAGGAACGGTTGTTTCGGAGAAAACCACGGAAAACCCAGAACGCCTTTATTCTTTTATATTTTGCAGAGTTTCGAATTCTTATACTCCTTTCTTATTTCATACTATGGATTTTTAACAGTATTTAGTCCGGAATTATGCAAGTTTCGGAGAAAACCACGAAAAAGTCAGACATAAATCGTTTTATAATAGTGTTTATATCATTTTTGTATCTCAGCTTCTAATTAGCATAATTCCAAAAGTAATATGCCATTTTAAAACTTATTTGAATTGAATTTCAAGAGCAGACGCCACAAATTTCTATCACATTCCATTAGCCGACTACCGTAAGTAATGGAATTCGAGATTTCACGTGATTTACACGTTTTAAGGTGTCCTAGTTAGGTTTTCTTTTGTATCTCAGCTACTAATTAAAATAATTTTATAAGTAATACATCATTTGAAAACTTTGTTGATTTGGAATTGAACAGTAGATTACAGAATTTTCTACCGCCAGATGGCGCTGTAATATTTTAAAATTTCAAATTCAAATTATGATTAAATTATTTTTAATTCATCATTCGAAAGATATTTTAAAGTACCTTTATATTATCGAATGTGGAATTCGAGTTTTCACCCGATTTACACGGTTTGAGGTGTCCTGTTTAGGTTTTCTTTTGTATCTCAGCTACTAATTAAAATAATTTCATAAGTAATACATCATTTGAAAGCTTTGTTGATTTGGAATCGAACACTAGATTACAGAAATTTCTACCGCCAGATGGCGCTGTAATATTTAAAAATTTCAATATTTCAAATTCTAATTATGATTAAATAGTTTTTAATACATCATTCGAAAGATATTTTAAAGTTCTTTTATATTATCGAAAGTGAAATTCGAGATTTCACCTGATTTACACGTTTTAGGGTGTCCTGATTAGGTTTTCCTTTGCATCTCAGCTAATTGAGTTAGACCGTTCAAAATTGGAATATGTAGGTTAATTAGGAGGGGCTGGAAGGGTGGGGAAGGAATAGGCGCGCACAGCGTGCACGGGACTGCCCTGCCGAAGGCAGTTGGGACCCGGTCCGACTTTTTATCCGATGAGAAATTATTTTTTAAATTTTCTTTTCTTAAGAATAAATACTTGACTTGGAATATGTATATCTTTACACGTGCGCGCCCATGGGTCTCCACTGCCGAAGACAGTGGGGACCCAATGCGAGTTTTTACCCGATGATTAATGACTTTTTCTAAAATTCCTTTTCTTAAGAATGAAAGTAATAACATGAAATTTTGAGATATAATAAGGATGGTGAAGGAATACGCACGTGCAGCGCTGTCGAAGGCAGTGGGGTTCCTGTGTGAGTTTTTACCCGATCACAAATAATATTTTTCCTTTTTTCTTTTTTTTACGAGTAATGTTAATGATTGATAATATGTAATTTTCAGAATTCATTCATTATAGTGATTCATTTAAAAATACTGACCCGCTAGCGGGCGAATGCAGAGGGGACCCGGTGTGAGTTTTTAACCGATCAGAAATGATTTTTATTTTTACTTTATTTTTATTTCTTTTCTTAAGAATAAAAGTTTATCAGTAATAAATGGAATTTTGAAAATCATAAGGATGGTGAAGGAAAGCCCGCGCGCAGCGTTCGTATATATTCATTTCTTCGCGCGCATCGCGCACTGTTCTACGCTACCGAAGGTAGTGGGGACCCGGTGCGACATTTTTCCCGATCAGAATTTTTTTTTTTCACTTTTTTTATCATATGATAAAAATTAATGCAATTTTGAGAATTCATTAATTACAGTGATTCATTTAAAAATAGTGACCAGCGAAGCGGGCGTAGCCTGCTAGTATATATATATATATATATAATATATATTATATATTGTACATATATATATATATATATTAATTACATTTCAGTCTTACTTATAATATGTAAAACATTTAATAGCGTTTCAACATTTATATATCAATATATATATCCATATATATATATATATATATATATATATATATATACAGACTGAGTGATATATATATATATATATATAAATGTATGTATGCATGTAATGCCTAAGCCCTTTCCCAGTGTTATTTTCCGGAAAAATGCAGCGGAATAGACGATGAAAAATAATCTTCACATCTACCAGTGGTCGAACAAATCTGCAATGGAAAGCGGTAGATGAGAAATCCTCGGTTTGATCCTAGTTAACACTCGTTGATCTAGAACTTTAAGGATTTCCGTTGTTTCACCGAAATTCACATGAATACGGTCTAGAACACCTCAGAAACACCCTCAGGAAAGACATCTCCCAGCAGTGCTGCCACGTGGAAACTTTGTAATTTCCCTTATATCGCTTTAAAATTCACCTCTTTAGCTTAAAATTTCCCTCAATTGCAATTCAAGTCCAAAAGGTGGCATTCAAAGTCTTTTAGTGTAAATTAATTTGCATTGAATATGGTGTTGCTGTTGGTGTAAGGGTTAAGGAAAATTGTCTACGCGTTCAGAGCTTCAAGAGATCCTTTACCTTTTTCTTTTTTTTTTATAGCAACATTCCTATTATTTAACAGAAAAAAAAAAAAAAAAAAAAACGCTGCAAATGATTTACTTAAATAATAATAAGAAGAAGAAGAAATGAATATGGTATTTATTATTGGACGGCTAAAAGCATGTTTGACCTTGACCTACGCCTCTGTATAATGCCTTCAGTATGTATTTTTATCAGGAATCCTAATCAATATACATGCATATTTCTCAGAAAATCAACGAATACTCTGAATAACTAACTAGGCTGAATAAAACTAAATCGCTGCATTTCTTCAGAGTATTTGAGATTTAGCACAAAAGAAGAAGAAAAACTGCGCTGATTAGCTTTGAGCATACACAGAATTTGTTTCCTACAGTTCAAGTTAAAGAAAAAATTCCAACTTTATTTTTTCTTTTAAACTAAAAAAAAAAAAAAAATAGATTTCCGTTTTTTAAAAGAAATTTCCCTTTTCCCTTAATTTCTTAAATCACATTAAAATTTCCCTGTTTGAGGGAAATTTCCCACAATGTTGCAGCAATGACTCCCACTAGGCCCCGGATCCTAGTGCAAACAATTAACTTTAACCCGCACACCAACACTAACACTATATCTGCTCCATGACATTACTGCTCCTCTCTCTGCTGTGTAGATAGTACGCTTACGCTACCTTGCTCGTAATTGCCTGTTTTCGCAAATGCGAAAGTGAATACTTGAAGTCTGCAACCCATGTGATCACAGAGGATAGTACCGCGGTAGACCAGTCGGTAGAGCACCGGGCTCGTAATTATAAGATTGCGGTTTCGGTGCTCGAGCCAACCTTAGATATACTGACCAAAAGTTCCCATTTTCTTGTGACAAATGGGGACTTCCTTTTTTATTGAAGGCATTTTTCTAAGTTTTAAAAAATTGTAGAAAATAAATTATTAATCAGTAATACTTTATTTTTAGTCCTTATTTATTAGGAATGAAAAAAAAATACACCCATAATTGGATAATTGTAGAAATTTTTAACGCTTTTCTATTATAAAGGTACTTTGATCTGGTCAGCCTAGCCCACATATTATCATACACATAGGACAGTGAAGCTAAAACGCGAACCCGAAATATAGTAGCACCACTAGTGTCAACAGAGGGGAACTACATGTGTCAAGTCTACATGAATAGCATCTTTGTTCGAAAATTGTTTTTCTATTTCGTGAGTACGAGTAGTTAGTAGCAGGTTAGTATGGGAAGTTTTCTTTTTCTTCACTTTCTATTGTTTTTGAATTCACAAAATTTTTCTCAAAACATTCACAGATATTCTTCCAAGAAATAAAAATTAATTTTTATAATGTTTAAAAATATGTTTTGTCAAACATATTCATATTCAAGTACAAATTAAAATTATAAACTGTAATTCTGAAATAGCAGTATGAAATCATTAAATATTTAACGTTGCTTGGTTTAAATAATACTAAATGCTTTAAAATCAAAAAATTGTTTTATGTACATTTTCAAAGTTTATTTTCTTAATGTTTAGCACTTGCTTCTTAAAATAAATTGCTTTTGACAATCAAGTTTGCAAAAAATAATAAAGTTGCCAAACGAAAACGTATGTGCAGTTTTCTTTCCTTCACTTTTTTTACTACTTTTAAATTCACAAAATCATAACATTCACTTCTATTTTCTAGGAAATAAAACAAATTTTTATTATGTTTGAAAATAAATTTTCCCAAACACATTCGTGTTCAAGTGTACAAATTAATATAGCCAACTGTAATGCTGAAATAGCAGTATGGTATGAAATCTTAAATATTTAACATTGATTGGTTTAAATAATACAAAATGCTTTAAAATGAAAAATGAAATATTTCTGGTTTATGTATATTTTCGAAATTTATTTGCTTAATATTTAGTACTTGCTTCTTAAAATAAATTGCTTTCGACAAACAAATTCGTAAATAATAACAAAGTTGCCAACATCAATACAATGGTTAGTTAGTTGGATGTTGGGTTTAACGTTGCACTATTACGATATGAATATAGATACAATAAAAATAAGACGGAAGATTGCGTAAGCTAGAGACCTCGAGAAACTTACAGCCGTTGAGAATAGGGTCGTTGCAGTCAAATTTTGGTTACCGAAGAATATACGGGACTGTCCTATCTGTATAATAATCTGTGGCCTAGCCTAAGACCGTCGTGTACACTAATGGTATCTGGTGCACGTAAAATCTGTCGTGGCCGCAATGTCCTCCATGTTGCCATTTTAAATTATACTTCTGGGAGTCACCGAAGAAGGAGAGCCCTTCCGGTGAGGATCAAAGTTGTAATGACAGTGAGTCCCAGACAGTAATTGGGGTGAGTCCCAGACCGTCGGCAATTACCCATTGTGCGGTGCTAGTGCAGCGTAAAACAAATCCAACCAACCACAGATGAAAGCAGGATAACCGCTAGTCGTTTTCTATAAAAAGACGTAACTGACATATTTAATGATGTCCGGTTTTAGACGAGGCTTGAGAAGTATTCGGTCACCTACTTTTTGAATTATGAACTATTTTGTTGAATTATAAAAGGCGTTTCGAAGATGGTCTTCTTATAACATTTAATTTAATAATAGACTGTTATGAATAGTTTGAAAGTTATTAATCTTAAACATTTAAGTATATCATATATATATTGTTACAAAAAGAATTCTACATTACCATCCTTGTTAACCCTTTACCTTACTATAAATATATAATAATATATTTTATTTTAGATTAAGCTTACTGTGGTAGAATATCCTGCTTTCTATCAAAATAATTTGTTCAAAATGATTTATTAATATTATTATTATTATTACTATTATTATAGTCTGTAATAATTTTCTTTCATAAAACAACCTTTTTAAATATTATTGTGATTGTCAGGTATTAGTGTTAATTATAAAGGTTTAAAATTATAAAGGTAAATTAAAATCTAAACGATTTCTTTTAAAATGATATATTTAATACTCTACTGAAAAGCTCCCTAATTATCATGTTGTAATTTAATTCCATAATTTAAACAAGTGAAATATTATCAAAATTAAATTCTGCTGTTTCATTTCCGCCATCAAGTTATTCTCGGACAATATTGTATAGTTTAGAAATAAGAAATTAATTTCAAATTAATCTAAAGTTACTCAAATATCAATCTGATTTAACTTCCGTTTATTACATGTTAATCCAAAATTGGTACTGAATTATGTAATTAATTTTAATTTTTTATTTTCAAAATGTGATTATTTTTTTTTATTAAAATTGTCATTGTGTTATATAAATCATATCTCTTTGGAAGTTATGTTTATAAAGGAATTTCTAAAATTAATTAAATACTAATGTAAGTTAAAATAAAGGTAGCTACAGTAAATATCTTTTTGAGCACTAACAACTAGTCAAATGTAATACAGAAAAAGAAAACATATTTTGTGCTGATTTGTGTGTTTCACCATCTCCTATAAAGTGATGATACCAAAAAATAAAATTCTTTATGATTGTCTTCTATACGTTTAGTTTGGTGAAATATAACGTTCTGCTGTCATATTTCACTTCATGGCTCATTTTATTTTGAATTATCACGCATACCTTAGAGTAAATTCTAATTTAATTTAATTTTTGTTTAGATATCTAAGATTTCGCTTTGGATTTATGACACATTTGAAATATATTGATAATAATGAAACTACAAAAATATGAATTATATTTTAAATATCAACTCTCTGTAGATATTTTTCACTAGCAATATTTCCTAGAGATTACATGGGCAAATGAAGGTAATGAGTGATAAAACTGCTGGATGATTTAAAATTAAATTTATTTGCTTTAATTTATTTTATAATACTATTTAACGATATTTTTTGGATGAAATGTTTTGCTTTCTATGGTTGTATTATTATTAACGTGTTATCGAATAAATTTATTTACTAAATTTAAATACATTTAAAAAACTGCCAAAAAAAATAAATAAATAAAAAATAAATAAATAAATATATATATATATATATATATATATATATATATATATATATATATATATATTAACACGATTTGTGTTTCCCTGACTGTGCAATTTATGCTTTTATCGGCTGGTAATTGTATGAGTGATTGAGCGAGCCTGATCAACATAACTCAAGATAAAATATTAATAGCAAGTGAAATTATAAGTTCGACTTCTATACTGTATAAGAATGATACCTTATTATATTTTACTCATATCGGACAAATACTTCTTGTATAGGAATATTTCAGAGCAATAAGGTGCATTAAGTCAATAGACGAGATACATTGAGAAAAAATTATGTAACTGACATCTAGAATCTAAATTGTGGCTCTAGAAAAAATAGTAGTTCCATGTCATCGTTGTAAATTTTAGTCCCCTTTGAACCTCTATTAGAATTCTAGAGCGCTTGTCTATATTATCGAGGTCAAATGTATTTGAAAATATCCCAAATAAATGCGAACGCAAGCGGCGGCTTTCAGAAACTATAATCTTGGTTTATAACCCGATTCTAGATAATCAAGCAAGAATTTCTCGCCATACAAAAGAGTCAGAATATTCAAAATATTTAGAATATCGTTTTCCCATCTAGAAATGTGTAGATCTATCGTCTATTCAGTTTATTGTCGTGCTTATGAGCATAGCTGAGAAATTTATATTTCTAGTTAAGGGATTTAGAAAATGACCACTTATTCATTCTAGATGAAGGCAGTATATATATATATATATATATATATATATATATATTCTCAGTGTATCTAGTAGTTATAGTTTAACACCTTTAAATAACACTAAACGATATGGAATGAACATATACATTTTATATGCATAAATACATGTTTAGAGTAGGATAATATGAAAATCTTTATAGTTCTTTCCATGCCATTTACAAGGATACACAAATGATACGAATCAATTAGGAAAATGAATAAAAATTAAGAGAAGGCCATTTCAAGATGTGTTATGTATCTTTCATACTGTGTTAAGTGCACCATTTTTTTTTTTAGAATATAACATAATATACACCCTGCCTAAAATTAAGAGAGAAATAATCTTCGCTCTTGATAATAATCGATGGAATAATTTATCTAAGTATTACAATGTCTAGAATTTTTTTTTTTTAGAAATTACAATAAATTTCCCACGCGTAAACGGAAAGTAATGTATTAGTTTGGATTACAAATTTTAAGCGGAAATTAATTGAAATTTTCCCTATGATTTCGTATTTTAAGATCCTTTGAATACGTTTTTAGCGGTTTATACGTTTTTAGCGGTCCAACCGTTTTTAGCGGTTGGTCTTTGTGTACCCCAGTTTTCAGCATAATTTAAAAACAAATGTTTGTAAGAAATATAAATAAGGTATTTTGGAGGTCTGATGAAGCGCCGCCCAGTGTTGTGGTTACCGTCCGGGCCTCCTACACGGTAGAGCTCGGGTTCAAATCCTAGATGAAGCATGGGTGTGTTGTTCCTGCCGGGGCAAGCTATCGCTGTTCACTGAGTGCTACTTCAAAATGATCATCAGTTCGGCGACCACCCAGTAAAAGGTCCTTCATAAGTATCGTGGTATTAAAAATATATATATTATCATATGGGATTGCCACTTGAAATGCTTAATCAAGCATGCTATGTTCCAAGGAGTCATGTGGATGAAATTTGTCTAAATAATTTGAAATAAACCTTTAAATTTGAAAATATGCTTACATTTATTTATGAATGTTGGTAATATGTCCAGTGGGAGGGTTGCAGAATGTTACCGTATTCTCACAGATAATATATGTCAGCAGTGATAAAAGTATCAATATAATATATGTCACAGATAGATATGTCAAATAAATATGCTTCAAAAACTGTTGTCAACTGTCTTAAATTACGTTTATATACAATATTATCTAAAACCTTAACTTTAATCTAGCTTTATAATTTATAGCATACAGTGTAAGAGAATGCAGTGAAAATGATAAAATGCAGTGTAAGAGAAATTCACGGATATAAATATGTTTAGCGTACGTCAATACACATAGATTTTTATTTTTTTTTATTCTATCTCATAATTTTAAAAATAATGCTTTTTAAACTCTAAAATAAATGATATATTTGTGGTAGGTCAATTCGAAATAAATGTTTTAAGATACCATAATATGAGAAAGTACATGAGAAAATAATATTTTATTCATTCTGTTTTTTACTTCTGACAGAACCATTATGATTGATAAGGTAACAAGTAAAAATGGATACTTCTTAATATTACTAGTCTATGTCACATGTCAAGTAAATTAAGACACATAGATTGTCCTTTATATTTGTCATTTTGATAGGTAATGGGTATTAATTTTAAACTATATAATTGGTATTTTAAGGAATAAGCTTATTTTTAATATAGAAATTTAAGGAACGACATTTCAGGTTTTCATACATTCCATAAAATGTACTTTTAGTATATACAATATGCAACATTTCCCCCCCCCCCCCTATAATTTTATGAATTCATAATACATTACAATTATTTTACATGTTTCAGAAAATGACTTTTGTAATACCTTTTATTTCATAGAAATATTTTTAATAACATTCGAATTCCATATCATATTCGAGAAATTTAAGTCTTCTGACCAAATTCACTTTTATGGATAAAGTATACAGGAGTACATATATGCAAAATGAATAATATCCTGGAATGTAACAGGCGATTCTTTTTGAGAAAACGAATAATAATAACAATAATAATAAAGTTTATATTATTTTTAATAATTAATGTTAGTGAATTGAATTAATAATTTATAACTTATCGCAATTCAGTTTGTTTTCAATGTATATATTATATTCAAACAAGTGTGTTAAATTTATAAGTATGGAGATAATAATGATCTTGAAAAATTTATTTTAGCCTTGAAATGTCTGAGATAGCTTAGCAGGTAAGACATAGGTATAAGATTGCATTTAACTGTCACTAAAAGTTTTCACTCAGTAAAAATAATCTTAGTAATACTATTTATCTTCCCATTTTATTAATTAATTTATTTTTTAAATTGATGAATCGTCAGTATTTATATTATTTCAAATTGATATACGAATTAACACATACGTCGTTTGCACTGATTTTTAGGTAGATTCCTTATAGGAGATCTACCTATTGCAATGGTTCTCATGGCACGACTTCTGGAAAATTTCTTCATATCTTCACCGATCATGACCCCTAGAACCCAAAACAACCCTCCGTTCAAAAGTTTATATATATATATATATATATATATATATATATATGTATGTATAACGCTTTTTCCCATGTTAAGTTGTGAACACGATAAGTGGAGTAATTTTTATTTAAATTTCACCAGTTCGGGATATGTTGTCAGGACAGTAAAAATCTCGGTCGAGTTCGTAGATGGGGTATCCTGCTCAAAGGGGGTGGAAATGGTGGGGTGTGGAAATTTTCATTTGCCCATAATTTCTTTAATATTGAAAACAGGAAAATACTTCAAATCAGGCGAATTACCGCCTTATCCTAAAGAACAATTTTTGTATTTAAACTTTTTCGATAACTTCAATTGCTTAAAAGTTACTAGTTAAAAAGTGATTTTTCTTGTGATGAAGCCGACATTTTCTAGAGCTTTCATTGCAAAAATTTATAATCTGATGCTTATGTCACGTGCAAATGATAATAAAAAAGATCACTGATAAAATTTTAATCACGTTTTTAAACAATATAATAATCTGATTGAGAAAAAAAAATATAAGTTTAATTTAACAGAAAATATGACGTCACAATTACAACAATATACTGAGGAAAATGAAATTAAGTTTTATCCATGATTAATAAATCCATCCAAATAAAATGAAAGTTAAAAAAAAAAGTAAATAAACTCAACATATCTTAGGGCTAAGCAGATCATAGAATAATAATAAGGAAGAAGGAGCATGCCAATACTCTAATGCTTACAAACCCCTTCTAGTGAAATGCCAGCGAAAGCTACTTTTGCTCCTCTCAACTTTGAAGTAGGGCAACCATCCTCAGCGCATTTATCGCTGTTTGTTGTGGGTGCTGCCTCGCAGACTGATTGACAGAGAGACGAGACGATTCAAAAATCTTGCCAACAAGTCGACAACCAATCAGATGGAAGCACTGTTACAACCCTATACCCGGCATTCCTAGATTTTAAAAACCGAAACCAAAACATGTACGCTCCTTCTTCCTTTATTATTATTCTATGAAGCAGATAGACTTAGCTTTATGACATTGATGCTATAATGTAAAAGATAAATGTCATCGTTAAAAAAAAAAAAAAAAAAAAAAAAAAAAAAAATCTTGTAAATCGATGCTTAACGAATTAAACTGGCATGGTAGAAAAGGTAATAAATTTGGGGACATTTAGGTATCCCTTTAACAAATGAACTAGGGACGATTTTAATGAATTTTCCGTTGAAGTTTATTTTCATGAAAATTTAAATTTAAATTAAAGTATTTCATTACTCGAATTCCCTTATTTTGATAAATAAAATTATACCATTTAAAAAAAATAAAGAACACTCTTTTATTGAAAAATGAACGAATAAATGTTTTAGAAATCTATTACATACCATAGAATAATAATAAAGGAAGAAGGAGCATAAGTGTTTTTACATAAGCTGTTGTGTTGCCACAACAAACAGCGATAATAGCGCTGAGGATGGGTGCCCTACTTCGAGGTTGAGAGGAGCAAAAGTAGCTTTTGCTGGCATTTCACTAGAAGGGGTTTGTAAGCATTAAGAGTATTGGCGTGCTCCTTCTTCCTTTATTATTATTCTATGTTACATACTTTTAAATCTTTATTAAAAACAAATTAATTGTTGCCACTCGACATTATACAAATACATCCAAATCCTGTGTCACATACGATAGTTTTGTATAAGTATAGATTTTTTGTTTGCCCTTGGAACCTGCCCCTGATGGAAAAAGTGCCTGGAAACACTTGTATCTAGTATTGTCATTGATTATGAAGTCGTGTGCGAAATTTCAGGTCCTTTGGACGACAAGAAGTTGCCGAAAATTGAATTGCAGAATTCCGTTACATACATTAAAAATTGCATCATATCAAGTTAATAAAAGTGTGTTAATTAAAAACCTTGTTAAACGCTTTAATTAATCATTTAAAAATATAAAATTAAAATAATACGTCAATTTTAATACAAATATCGTTTGTGGTGAATAGTATAGAATGTCAGTTTAGGCAAGAATTTAAAATTTACGGCTCAGAGTAATACGTTACAGCTTCCTTTGACTTTTTATCTTGTCGAAACAAGATATTGGTCTGTGAAGAGATATGAGGTTTTCGCGTGGAAAGAAAATATAATGACGCCAAAGCTGCCTTTCTCCATCTCCAAGCTCGCCAAATTTTGTCGCCAAGTCAAAAATTTCGTCGTCAACTATCAACTTTTGCCGCCAAATTACAAATTTCATTGCTAATTCGCAAGTTTTGTCACCAAAATCTCGCCAAATCATACAATTTACTAAATTCATAACAATTAACATTGAAATTCAGCGGTGCCAAATGGTCAAATGTTAACTAATGTTAATGTTAATGTTCCAGCTTATGTGAACCAAAACAGTTTCACTTTACAATTTTTACTCATCTGACAATAAGAATCACAAAAACACAATACAAAACTTTCAATAATTCAATAAAAATTACAATGAAATAACTATCTAAAAACCACTACCACTTATCTGTATTTGACTTGACCATAGCAACGCCAGGCTTACCAGATCTAGTAAGATCACAAGTGCATTTTCACGTTTCTATTACTTTTTCTTTTGAAAGAAAGATAATGAACAACAGTTATATGGATTTTAAATAAAAAATATAATTTTGATAAAGCTTGGGTGCGGGGAGGGGGATGTAGCCCAATAGCCCCCTCCGGTATTCACCATTGCTGGGATTGTATATCTTTAAGGCTTTTACTTGTTGAATGATTATGAGCTTGAATTTTAAAAAATTGAAACATTTACAAACCAATAAATTTAGCCTAAAATTTTAAGTAGAATGAATAAAACCCTTTTGTAGTTGAAAATTAAATTTCTTGAAAACCGAATAGCGACGTAAATAATGCAATGTGTGGGAACAAAGCCATTGGCTAGGTATTAATGCATAAGTAAAATTTCTTTACAATTGTAACATTAACGTAAAGGAATCTACCTTTGCCTTTAAGCTTGCCGAAAAGGGATTTTTTATTTTTATTTTTTATTTTTTTTTATTTTCAAATTATATTCGTTTTCCTATAAAATTACAAATTTCTTTTTGAAATTTTATTTTTAATTCTTAGAATAATACCTAGAGAAAATTAGAATAAAAAAATCGGATTCATGCTGCGCTATATATATTTTCAAGAAAAAAAAATTATAGACGTTATACAATTTTGATTTCAATTTTTTATCGCATACTATAAAACAGAAAAAATAAATAAATTTTGAGGTTTTAATATATTTAGTTGTTTAAGACACATATTTCGAAAAATAAAATATTTCCAATAATGTAATGGAGGAAATTTCATTTATGTTAATCATCGTATTCAGTATAGCTCCTTTGACATATTCTAGTATGATTGATAATGAAACAAACAAACAAACAATCAAACATCAGCAACAACAAGAACAACAACAAAAAATCTTGATCGGTCGTAGAGACTTTTAAGTTATTTTACACATGTGTCAATTAAATTCTGACACACGAAAAATATCTGCCGTCTACACATCCGTTTAAATTTACACTATTTCTCAATAAATGACCTGACGCTTTCTGTTTCAGACATTTTAAAAATATCTAAAAATGTACTGAACAAATCATTTTGAAGCTTCAGGAGTGCAAAAAACATGTTATACTTCATGTAATTCTATAAAAGTTTTGCGCCAGAAGTGAAATGGGGACCAATTAAAATTAAAGAACAATGACAGTATTTGGCATCACCCTGAAAAATATAATATGATCTGGCTTAAAATATGATCTGGCAGTGGCATGTGATTATGTGGCACATTATCATTTTCTATATAAATTTTTAAGTCTCTAACGCATGTAATCAGGGAGATATAAAGATTAAATAATAAGTTTTAATATATAAGTTTTAGTATATTTAGTTGTTTAAGACACATATTTCGAAAAATAAAATATTTCCAATAATGTAATGGAGGAAATTTCATTTATGTTAATCATCGTATTCAGTATAGCTCCTTTGACAAATTCTAGTATGATTGATAATGAAACAAACAAACAAACAATCAAACATCAGCAACAACAAGAACAACAACAAAAAATCTTGATCGGTCGTAGAGACTTTTAAGTTATTTTACACATGTGTCAATTAAATTCTGACACACGAAAAATATCTGCCGTCTACACATCCGTTTAAATTTACACTATTTCTCAATAAATGACCTGACGCTTTCTGTTTCAGACATTTTAAAAATATCTAAAAATGTACTGAACAAATCATTTTGAAGCTTCAGGAGTGCAAAAAACATGTTATACTTCATGTAATTCTATAAAAGTTTTGCGCCAGAAGTGAAATGGGGACCAATTAAAATTAAAGAACAATGACAGTATTTGGCATCACCCTGAAAAATATAATATGATCTGGCAGTGGCATGTGATTATGTGGCACATTATCATTTTCTATATAAATTTTTAAGTCTCTAACGCATGTAATCAGGGAGATATAAAGATTTCTTTAAAAAAATTGTCAAAAAATTTTCGCTTTTTTAGCTATGGACGTTTGTATCATCTGCCAAGAATATTGATAATAGAATAAGGATACATTTCATGTCTTTAATACCTTTCATGTTTTTCACATTTAAAAATATTTGAGACACAGAGATTTTTTTTTTCCCGTCTATTGTTTCTTCCTCTTTTATCTTCATCTTACAATAGTATTTTTTAACTTAATATTTCAAAATAATAATAACAACATATTAGCCTAAAAAATATAATAGAAGAATCGCCATCGGAATTAAGTATCATATCAATATGTTTCATTCTTTTAAAAAATAATATAAAATAAATAAATGAAATGAAATTATATATATATATATATAAATACTATCTATCTGATAAACGTACAAGACAAAATGAAGTTGAAGAAACTATACAACTGAAACTATACAATGACGAATGTAGTGACTATATAGTTGTAACATAATAGTGTTAAATTTGACTTAAATTCATTAAAAATGCTTGTGCTTTCATATGTAGTTCTGTGAGATATACAGTCGGCTGCAAAATTATTCGAGCACTAGCAATAATCCTTGCCAAAAAAAAAAGTACACTTAATACAGCTTTGTTAAATAAATCCTTGTCGAGTCATATCCTTAATCAGTCTAAGAACATGATTCGATAAGGATTTACTTAGCAAAACAGTCTTAAGTGTACTTTTTAAAGATAGGAATTATTGGCTAGTGCTCGAATAATTTTGCAGCCGACTGTATAATTGGTTCTAGAATTATAAAATCGCTGGAAATGCATTGAAATCAAAAGTGCATTTCCAAAAATTCTCATGCTTAATTCAATTGGAGCTTCTGTTTAACAGTTTCTTTTGAAAGTAAGAATTAATTTTTAAAGTAAAAATATGTAAACATATATTTTTTTTCCTTTACGTGTGCCTGGAGAAGGTCGGGACAACGAGGAAGGGAGTCAACAACAAAAGGTGTCCTCGAAAAGAAATCAGCCAGAAGGTTCTGTGTACCCGGAATATGTATAAAGGAATAGTTGTACTCAGCAAGTGTCAGAAGCCACCTAGTGGTAATATTGGCAGGGGATGAAACTTTGCGATAATGTCTAAGAGGTTTGCTGTCTGAAAGAATAAAGAAATGCCGACCATACAGGTAGTACTTGAACGCCAGAATACCTTTGACAATGGCCATCAACTCGAGTTTTATGGCTTCGTACCTGCGTTCTGACTCCTTAAGTGTTTTACTGAAGTACGAAACAGGGAGTAGAGTGTTGTCTCTCTTTTGCATCAAAATTGCTGAAATGGCAAAAGAGCTGGCATCAGTGTTGAGGAAAAAAGGTTTTTCAAAGTCCGGTTGGATAACGAACGGTTTTGAAATGAAGAAATGTTGAAGTTTGAGAAAAGCTTCTTGGTGAGAATCTCTCCATTCAAACTTAATCTTGGGAGAGGTAAGTTTAACCAATGGATCAGTAAGGTCTGCAAAAGCAGGAATAAGGGAACGGTAGAAACCACAAATTCCCAAAAAACGTTTTAAATGCCTCTTAGATTTTGGAGTTGGAAAGGATTTTATCTTAACTATATTGGAAGAGATGGGTGAAACAAAGTGTTGAGAAATTTTAAAACCAAGGTATTGAACAGAGGCCTGATGAAAGGAACACTTCTTTGGATTCAAGGTAAGATTATGTCTTCTAATTGTTGTTAGAAAGATGTTTAATTTTCTGCAAGTGTCTTCAAAGTCAAGACTTCCTAGTACAAAGTCATCCTGATAGGCCAACAGGCCTTCAACGCCAGCCTCCTCTAAAACTAGATCTGCCATGGCTTGGAAATATTGTGCCGCTGTTTTAAGACCAAACACCAGGCGAACATACTTATAAGTTGCCCATGGTGTGGCAAAACTGAGTTGATCCTGAAATTGAGTTGGTAAATGTATTTGATGGTAGGCACTGGGCATATCAAGAGATGTAAAGAAATTAAACTTTGCTAAATTGGCAATAAGATCCTGTATTTTTGGGAGCGGATAACTGGATCCCTCAATAATATTGTTGATTAATCTCAAATCGAGAGCAAGACGATAAGCCTGTTTAGATTGACTATCAGAAGACTTTTTCTTCACCAATAGCATTGGGCATGCCCAGTTTGAAATATTCCTTTCGATAATAGCAGCTTCTAACAATTCCTGAATTTGAATTTTTGCCTCCTCTTGGAGGGCCTGGGGAATGGGGAAGGGCAAGCATTTAATGGGATAGTCAGACGTAAACTTTAAAATAGGCTTGACAAGATCAGTGTGACCCAAAGATTTAAGCGAGGAAGAAAAGGCAGCATAATTTTCCTCTAAAATTTTTGAAATAGCTTCTTTTTGTATTAATGATAAATGGGACAATTGAAAATTTTCGACATTAAACTCTTCTCTTCTCAGCTTCAGAACATCGCCCGAAGGAGTAATTGAATTAACTTGTTCTGAATGGGATTGCTTAGGTATACTGTTCAAAGGGGTGAAAGAGCACTTGGTATCCTCAACTTCAGAAATACTTCCTATAACTTGTGATTTATTCAGATGTATAATTTCTGAAGATGGATTCTCTATAAAAATGTAAAAATAAACAGGATTTCTAACAACATGTGAGTTTGACTCTTTAAGATCAAATGTTACAAGCACATCATGGATGAGGAGGGTTTCCTTCTTTGTCAGTGGGGTAAATAAGAAATTTGATATATCTATAGGAGGAATGAAAGCCTGAAGTTTAATGTACATCTGTTCACCTGGGTAAATTTTGACTTTCTGTGAAACAACAGCCTTGTAGCAGTTGGGAGGATTCTCTTCAGAATCCTTAAGGTTTGAATGGTTAAGAAGACTCAGATTAGATGTACTTTTTTTAGTATTGATAAATGGAACCTCACTTCCATCAATTGTGCATGTGTTATATGAAGAATTAATGTGTACCCTAAATTTACGTAGAAAGTCAAATCCTAAAATTATGTTAAATGGAGACTCCTCAGATAAGTGTACCACATAAAATGAATGCTTGTAATGTCTGTTTTGAATTTTAAACGAGAACTCTACACAGCAAGAGAAATCCACGGTAGAATTTACGGTGGAGATTTTCACACTTCTAGATAAATACTTGATTTTGATCAGTGTCTTAATTAACTTGAAAAAGTTTGTACTAATAATTGATATGGACGAACCAGTATCAAGAAGGACAGGTGTGTTGGACTTAGCCAATTGTATAAAGATAAGAGGTAGAATGGGTCCTTGCTCTTGAACGCTGGCGATAACGTGGCTTTGGGTAAAAGGAGGAATATCATTTAAAGATATATTCAAGAAATTGTCTATCTCATTATCACTAGTTGTTTGTGTAAATCTATCTATTTTTTGCATATCAGTTTGTGTGGATGCAGTATGACCTAGTGAGAGACTGTGCGCATCCGCCACAGACCCTTTTACCAGTTTGGGTGAGAGAAAGGAGTTGCATCAGGATTAAGTTGAGTAGTTTGGGTACCCTGATTTTGAATGGTGTTATATGGAGGTGACAGTCGGGAGTCCGGCTGGGAAGCAGAGGACGTAGACGGCAAAGCAGGATTTTCACAAGGAAACTGAGTGAGGGAAGAACGGGGAATAAAATGACGCTTAAAGTCTACACAAAATTGACATGTGTGACCAAATTTCCCACAGAATTGACATTGAAGGGATGAGGAAAAAGTCTGGTTGTGTGCAGGCTGATTGAAACGATTTCCTTGTTGATTAAAAGCATGACGCTTATGAAATCTTTTATTTTGTTGAGTCTTGTACCTGAACTGAAAGTTGCGATATGGTTTTGGAACCTGTCGACTTGGCAATGAATTCTTTTTATGAGGAAAATGCTTTTGTTGAAATTTCTGTGTATGTGGTGGTTCCTGCATGTTTATGTTGTGAATTGATTCCTTTAAAGATGCAACTTCATGTTCGAGGTGCTTTATCGTGCTAGTATCTGACGAAGAAGCATGGGAAATGATCTCATTTTGAGCCTCACAATCCTGTAAGAGGGCAGCTTTCCTTACAGCATCCTTATAGGATGTAATCTCTGATTGTAAAATTGCTTTTCGAAAATCTGCTGGGATGATGGATATAAATTTGTTAAATTTTATGGCATCGAGAGCTGGTACATTTGTTATATTTTGGTGTGCTCTTGGAGCTAAAGTGTCAAGACGATGAGATAAACTTTTGATTGATTCTGCTGGGAGCATTGACAGTGCAGAAAATTCTGAAAGTGCCTTGCAAAAGTTATTGGCTTGAAATTGCTCTTTTAATAATTTGAATAATGAACTAGTGTCAGATATTGTTTCATACTGTAGTTTTTGAATGATAAATTTTAATGCTTGACCTGATAATTTAGCTTTTGCAAACGCTAGGGTCTGTTTATCAGACCAGTTGTTCAGAGATGCTATTTCTTGAATTTGTGAAATGAAAAAGTCTAAAATTTCGGCATCACCATCAAACGGGGCAATATTAATTTGGAAAGAAGAAGTTGTCATACTGCGTGTGTTAGTTTGGAAAAGCGTTTGGTGAGAATTATTTGTTTGTCTCATGGCACAATTTTACAGAGTGGTTCTATACAGACATTTTAACAAACACCTAGAATTGCTCTTAATTTGGCTTGATCTTTTTTTTTTTTTTTTAAATAATTATCTTAACCTAAGTTAAGCTTATGGCTAATGAAAAATGTGGACAGGAAAATATAGTAAACAAAAAAAGAGAAATGGGGGGAAAACTTAAGTACAATACAGTAAATTATGTAAATATTATGAACTCCTGCTTTTTTTATTATTATTATTATTATTATTTTCTATTTCTCATTTTCCTCCGTGCTTTATCTCCTTATATCATTTGATATAGGAAGTGCATAGTATGTGATCCTAGCTCGTAATCAATATCCTGTTGCATCAGCCCAACAGACAATAAAAATAATCAAATTTTTATGAAAAATAAGATTAATCAGTTATATTTTACTGTTAAGATCATTATTTTTGATTTATCTACTTATATTAAATTCGATCGCGTGCACAGCACGTGATTTTATAAAGTTCGAAAGCACTAACACGTGCACTGGATCGGCACCATTTTATTTATTAAGAAGTTAACTATGTTAAAGTTCTCTAATTATATACTGTAATGAAAAACAGAATAAATCATCAAAATAGTGAATAATTAAGCGTTGGAAACTTACATGGCAGCAGAATAACCCAAATATTATAAAATATACGACCTGTAACTGAGGCTTGAATTTTTTTTGCTCCAGCTGTAACAGAAGACATTAATATGATTTGTAAGCCAATGATGAAGAAACTGATTTTACTGTAAACACCATTTTATTTTTGCTTGAAAAGGACGTGATGGACTTCCCTCATTTTTAATTTGCCTATCCTACTTCCCAGCCGGATCGCGCCGAAAAAATTACCTCCGATGACAAACGTGTACCAAACTCCCAAGCCGGTTTTAAACTGACCGCGAAAACGCTTCTCTTCCAAAAAAAACGGCACTGCGCCGCCCAACGGATGATTCCAACACAACCAAAAAAAAACATGGAGGAAAAAAAAACATACTTTAAGAAAAGTTAGAATCATACGCCGCACGACGCATGCGCACAACGACCAGAGCCGTACGAAGAACAAGCGATGGTTACAAGATAAACAAGCATGAGAGAAAAACGAACGCGTTGTTAAAAATATATACTAAGTAAGTTTACCAATGCTATCTATGGCTAGATTAGGAAAAATAACTGCAGATTAAAGTTAAATTTAAAAGGGAAATTTCCTAAATGTTATAAAATAATGACTGGCTTAAATAGAAATTACCAGATGTCTGAAAAATTAAATAAGAAAAATATATCAACATGATAATTATAAATAATTTAGTTTTTAATTTAGAGCAATAAGTGAAATCTAAACGAAAACAAAGAAAGAAAAATTCTTTCAGTATAATTTTTGTTTATTTTTATTTTGTTTTTATATATATATTAAATAAACAAAATAAATTAACTGAATTGAAGATGATAGCATTGTAAATACAAATAAATTTTTCAATATTTCATATATTATTTACATTACTACTTAGTGAATTTGTAGAAATCCAAATATCTAAAAGGGTCATTCTCAGATAATGGTAAATATTGGTTTCAGAAAAAAAAAAAAAAAAATGTTTTAATTCCTGATTTTTTTACATTAATGCAATTATCCATGTCTGCTATAGAGGAAAAAATTACCAGCAGAGATCGTTTGCCTTAATTACAGATTAATTAATTTTTTAATTTCCATTGCAACATGGTAATGACATTTGTGAACATGGTGATGACAGACAGAACCACAGAAATGACCAATGGCGAAATAATTACACATTTATTTATGGATAGCTGTATTTATCATTCTAATTTGTAACAGAAAAATTAAAATGCCTAGACGATATATAGTGGTGAGATTTTTTGGAATAATTTTCACTATACGAATCCTATAGCTGTCTGTTTTAACAGGCGACATAAATTGATTTACACTTTACTGCCCAGCAGTCATTACCATGTTCCTAGACATCATTACCATGTTCCTAGATATCATTACCATGTTTTCAAAACACCTTGGTAATGATTAACTTGGTAATGACTTTTTTAATGTTAAGCCTATTGATGGCTAAATTATAGCAATTAAAAGCTAATGCAATATTCATTCTGTATGTAGTCCCAAAGATCTTTATAAATCATTCAGTAAATTTAAATTTATTAATTGCGTATTTCCATAATAATGGACTTTGTAATGACACACAATAAGTACACTGACTATAATTTTAGAACAAAAACAGCAAAATGAAATAATTTGTATTTACTTAAACTAAAAAAAACTTGTCTGCTTGAAAGGGCATGAAACACTTTACTTTTGACAGGTTGATAATTATGACAGCACCATCTAGTAGTGAGGTACTGAAAAAAAACTTACACACCTTGGTAATGACAATTACCCTTAGGGACAAATTTTAAATAAGAATAATTAATAGATTTTTTTTTTTATACCTAAAATTCCAAAGATATTAAAAGTAGAAAAGTGAAATATACCTAGCAAATTGTTAGCTTTGTTTACATTTTTTTCAATTCTTTAAAATAAAGGTTCAAATAAAAAGTTTGGAGTTTGGGACAAGCCTTGGTAATGACATTTACAACTTTAAAAATTTTTTAAATATTGAAATTTTACTTTTTTTTGTTTTCAAATTACTGCACAGAGTAGTGCGTGAAAAGAATTGTTGAAAAAAAATTTTAATTTTCATAGTTGACTTGTTCAAGTAACATTTTTTAGCTAAGAACACAAAATTTACCATTATGTGAGAATGACCCAAAACGGAAAAAAAAAAAAAAAAAAAAAAAAAAAAAGCTGAAATTTAGTTTATTTCTCTTTCAAATCGTTTATTAATGTAACCAAATAATCAAAAACGCATCTTTTTCTTTTTTTGTATAGTGTTTTTTGAAGGTAATAAAGGCTTTGTTTCACAATATGAAAAATTTTATGTCTGTATTTTAGAAGGTTTTGGTTGATGTATAATTAGCTTTTCTCCTTTTTTACAGCTAATCAAAAGAGAAAATCGAATATATGTACAGATTTAACAGATTTATTTGTTTAAAAAATATATATAATATTTGATAATAAAAGAAACGAGTAATTATATGGATAAAGTAAATCTATTTATTTTAAATAGTTTTTAATTACTAATTTAATGTGTTTGTTGAAAACGTTTAATATTATAAAACAATTGCAATTTTGCCAAGGTAATTTATTTTGCCACCTTTCTTAATTAACGTAATATCTGAACGTATGAAACTAATGTATCTACACATAGATGGGAGAAGAAAATTTAAAATATTTCTCTACATTTTTATAGACAATTTATTTATTCTGTTAAATAGATCAATATGTCAGCATAACAAAATTTTAGGTACAAAATTATAGATATTATTATTTAAAATAGTTCAAATCATTTTTTGTCTCTGATTTCGATAAAGAAAAACCAAAAAGAAGGCATATATTTGTAGGCATTGTAGGTATAAAAAACACATTTTTATCAAATAAAATTAACTTTACATCAAATAAAACCCGATTTTCTTCCACTTATAATTTTATTTTTTTCAACATAGAATTTTCATGATTTTTCTCTAAAATTAACTTAATTTATATAATTTAAAAAACTTTACGAAAATGATTTATTGATTTCACCAGCTACACAATTTTACAAACCACTAAATATGTAAATATGGTCATAAAAATGGAAAAGTAACATTTAGTAACATCTAAGAATCAAATAAATTGTAAATCACCCTCTCGCTTCAAAGAAAGTTGGCTCTCCATAACTTACTTTTAAAATCATAAAAAACATTGAAACTTTTTCAAAAATCATTAAAAATATATATATATTTCTTATTACAAAATATTTTCTAAATTTATTAAACAAAAAACGAAAATATAGCATGTTAACCAAGATTTTGTAGCTTACAGTTAACAAGATTATTTAAAGCTTTATGATGATATAAAGCGAGCAAAGTAATGTCATTTGTCAAATAAAGTGAAAGCAACTCTATGTAAAGTGTGAAATAAAAAGGCGATAAAATAAATCATAATAAAAAGCCAGGCAGCAAAGTGCGCTTATTTGTTTTGGCATCTGTTCTTTCAGTAAGAAAACTATTATGATTATGATTTTTTTTTCTATTAAATAACCACATTCAACAATGTTCACAATGTATTAAATAGTGCTACATTAAATAAATAAATATATATATATATATATATATATATATATATATTAATACATGTACAAAATATACAGTTTCAGAAAATGTTCCATTTTCGATATTTGTTTTTATAACTTCTCAGTAATATGTGATTCTTACCACACGTTTTTATGTGACGCACGATGCATTTTATTATTGTATGTAATATTTATTTTTAGGACTATCATATAACTAATGGAATATAATTTATTAGGTACGTATAATAGTAACTTGAATCATAGTTTCTCAATACATTGTTGCAGACAGTAATGGAGTGGACAGTTTTAAAATTTAAACCGAACGGTAAAAATAATTTATTAATAAAGTGAAATGACGTCTTTTTTTTCTGTCTGTCTGTCTTTCCTTCTGTCAGCTCTCTCCAGAAAAATCTAAAGCAATTACAGATGTGACATTTGGCAAAAGTATAGTCTGGAATGATTCCGTTTGCACATCGAAGCTGAATTTTAAAAATTATCGTTAGGAAGCAAGTTATTTTTTTTAAAAACTTTACGTTTTTTTTTTTTTTTTTTTCATTTTCTCTGAACTTTGTCTTTATTTTCTCTGAACGTTTTTCTCTGAACTGCAATTTCAGATATTGCCAAAATATTTAATTCTGAACTTTTTATCTCATTTATATTTCAACATAAAAACAGAATTATGCCTCTACACGCGAATAATATATATATATATATATATATAAACGTATTATTAAACGAAAACAAATTTGTATCATCTAAAATTCCTGATGAAACTGAGGTCAAAATAGATATATATATATATTTTTTTTTTACTGTTACTTTTATTTATTTATTTATTTTTAAAATATTAATTTCAATTAAACAAACAGTCTTATACTTTTTTCCCCTTGATTTTATAGAGCGCAAAGCATATAGGCACAGATTTAATATACGACCCTTCTAGTGGCTATTATTTTTTGCTATTTTGGAGAAGAATTAAATTTGCTCGCTTGCGTAAAGACCTTGGTTAGAAGCGTACGTGCCACTTCAGTGCCAAATGTCAAGTTTCGCCAAGGAATCCATTTGCTAAAGTTTTAACTAATGTAAATGTATATTTAATTTTACTTTAAATACATTATGTTTATATGTTACCGTTTCGACTAATATTTAGAGATTTGAAATTCTTAAAAAAAAAAAAAAAAAAAGTTTTAAATAAGTTTTAGTAAAACTTCCATCACCCAAAAAAAACAAATTATCAAAATTCATCAAGTTGTTCGAGAGAAACGTTGTTTCAAATTCGTTTCTCAGAGCCAAAAATATTCAACTCATTTTTTCAAATATCATTCTAAATTTTGACGTTTCGATTTTTTTTATGAAACAACGCCTTTTATTCAATAATTTTTTACTGAGTCTTTTATTGTCGTCAGGACTACCATATAATATTAACTAAATACTAATACCAAAAAAAAGTAACACTCTATTATACACTATCTACCAATAAGAATTTGGACACTTTCGAATTTGGACGTTTTCTCAAATATATATATATATATATATATATTTATATATGTAGTAGCAAGTTCTTCTTGACCTGACCTTGCTTGCCGCAACTGCTGAATCCAAGGCTACATAGTTTAGTTTTTGTTTCCCGTACTCAGAATATTAAAGGAAGTGCGTGCTTATGACGTGGATGGCGCTACTTCCTGAACGGGCTGCTGCTAAGAGCGTTGGAGGAATGAGATTCAGTTTCGACGGAAAGTTTGACGAAGCTGCACACGAGATAGTTGCAAGGCTTGTTTATAAAAACTTCGGTTTTCACGTTCGACGTATGTAGTGAAGTACCAAGTGTATGACGAGGTACCATCTATGGGTACCATCTATGTGACGAGGTATGAATAATTTGACGTACTATTAAAATAACTTTTGACAAGCAATTTTAATGCTCCTTAGCATTTATGTAAATATTTGTATATATTAATTCTTTATTAAATTTTTAAGTAATTAGTAAATAATAGAATTAGTAATGTTCTTAAAGTTCTTAAACGCCCACAACCCACTGGAAACCATATATATATATATATATATCTGAAGGAATTATCTTGAAGCTTTTGTAGTATAAGGGACATGTTATACCTCACATATTGTAGCAAAAGTTTTGTCCCGGCGAGGAAAAGGGCACTAGTAAAATATTAAACAAATGTCAAAATGTTTAAAATGACTTAAAAAATGACCATCCATGTAAGACACTACTTTAACTGAATTTAAGGCATTTACGTTTAGAGTGTATAATAACCTTTGTTTGAATTTTTTCGCGTGACCTTTAGTTTATAATTCAAATATATTAAATATGCAAAGTAAAGCCATTTTAAATCGCAAGTAAACATTCAAAAACAAACAAAGTTAATCTGATTGGTTGTTTTAAATATGAAATTATTAAAAAAAACAGTTTTAACTAGAAATTCTAGACAAAATATTTATTATTTTGTTTAAAATACTGACTTCGAAATTCTTTTCAGGAAATATTAATTTTTCTAAATAAACAATTTCCCACTTATTAAAAATATTTATTTTGTATTTCTTATTTTGTTTACATAATAAGTGAAATAACAAAGGAAATAACTCTCCAAACGATATGAACATGCAAAAAATAAATAAATAAATAAATAAATAAATAAATAATTTTACATGTTTTTCTACCTATGTAAATGCTTTCAAGTTATAACTAGTTTAAGCTTACCTTCAACTTAAAAATGTAACTCTTTTGAAATTCATTAGCATTTGTTAAAATTATCGGAAGAGCTCATTAACGCAAAGAAAAATTACTCAATTTATTCTCATTAAAAGTGAAATTTTCTTGCTACAATAAAGCAAAAGTTTTACAAAATAAAGTTATCTACAAACGAGAAATCATTATTTAACGCAGCTTATTATTTTCTTTTAATTTTAATTTCTATAGGGAAAAAAAAGGTTTTCTTTGATTCTTTCCAAATTATTATGTTAAAAATTAAATACTGTAAGTTGTAAATTTTAAATTTTAAATATTATTACTTTCTCTTACACATATATGTGGTAGAGAAAGTATTGCATTTGAGTCAAATTTACGAAATTGAGTTTTTTATATATTTACACGTTTTGAACTCCCCTGATTCTAAAAATCATGTTTTTAACGGTTGGTCTGTGTGTGTGCCTGTTTGTCTGTGCTTCTGTCTGTGTGGCTGTCTGCGCGTGTGTGTGTGTGTGTCTGCCTGTGCGTGTAAGTCTGTTATCAGCATATCTCAAGAACAAATAATAGTAGAAAGTCCAAACTTCGTATTTTAAATGTGTATCATATTAGAATGCTACTCTAAGCTTTTTGCTGAGATTAAGCAAACCTTTCGTGTACAGGGACACCCAAGAGAATTCAAATACATTACATCTATGGGGGAAATTACAAGTAAGTAGAGTTTAAAAATCTATAGAGTGCACTAAACAAAATGAAACAAATATATACATTTTATAGGTGTAAAAACATTCTTCCTGTAGAATATGGTATAAAAACCGTTCGAGGTTCGTTTACAGGGCTATACAAAAGAACTAGATTATAGTGCGACAATACTTGAAATTCGATGGAACTGTATCTCAGGTTAAGCCGTGTAGTATTAATTTAGGATTATATTTATTTGCACCATGTGGTATGTACGTAATTTTCAGAAGCTGTACAGGACTGTCAATATTTGGGCCACGACATTCTCTTTTTATTGTTAGGGGAAGTGCTTTATAGAATATTTTACCATGTCCAGGAAAGCTGTTTAGAAATAATTCCTCATAGCCATATGGTAAATACTGTGTTATTTTAAGCTAAATATTGATCGCTTGCTTTTCGTGTCTTTACACGTTTTGATGTTTCCTGTATACCGAAGTCAAATTTTTAACGTTTGATTTTTCTATTTGTCTCTTAGAGTAAATTAAAAACAAAAAATTCCAGGTAATCTAAATGTTGTATTTTGAAGTTAATACATTTGTTACTAGAAAAGTTTGTTCCAGATTGATCGGTTTAAAGGAATGTTGCGTGTGAAAGTTTTCTGAACAATTTTAAATGAAGTTTTGAATTTAATAACAGAATTGAATTCTACATAAATTTAAGTACAATAAAGAAACGGGGTGTTGAAAGAGCGGTAGCCCCCCTCACATAGAATTGTTTGTCAAATAAAGCTGTTTCGCAGCCTAATTTGAATTGTTTTAATATAGGTTTACATAACAGAACTCGTTATCTTACCCCTTAATCTCCAATCTGTATTTATAGTATTAAATTTCAGGGTAAGAGAAAGTCGTGTGAGTGACACACCAGATTATTTGTTAAGAGTAAAGAATTGAATTTATTAAAAATGATTAAAAAAATAAGAGAATATGTAACATGAATTAATATAGTACACTGAAAACGACTCAGCGCAACTATAATATATTAAATAGTGAAATAAGTGAAAAAATAAGAACAATTTGGAAAATTAATTTTTACTTGTAATATCAATTTCATTTGCATAATTTATTAAATAAATGTTTAACGTTAAAGTAAAAGAAAATAAATAAATAACTTTTAAACGGATAATAAATTTTTAAACGGATAAACAATAGAATGGGTTGAAAAACTAAACTGATCTTAAAAAAGGCAACGTTACAAGTGGTTATATACAGATTCTTAATTTGAATGGATTAATTTTAAGATGATGATTCTTAATTTTATTCAAAATAAAAGTGTGATTAAAACTAAATAAAAGTCTGATCAGTATTTCTTTTAAAGATTAGAAATTAGAGCAAGCTTACTTAATAACATATATATATATATATATATATATATATATACCGTAAAATCCCAAAAGTAACCCCCCCATCGAATATAACCCCCCTCCCTTTTCTCGCTGAAAGTGAAATGTCTCCGTTATCCTGAAAGTACCCCCCCCCCCCACTTTCTTTTTCTCCATCCAACAAAGCTACATCTAATCTTCGGGTCCACTTACAGTACGTCGGCATTGCAAGTTAAATTTGGCATTGAATTAAGTTTTAATATTTATATATTATTTCTAATTTAACTAATTTTTCATAAAGTGTCGGAAGCATGTTATCAATGGAATCATTACACAGTTTTTTTTTAACTTTAATGTAAGAAATTACCTTTAATATTTCCTTTTAAGTAAGTACCGTAAAATTCCGAAAGTACCCCCTCCATCGAATATAACCTCCCCTCCCTTTTCTTCATTTTTTTAAAGAATCTTGATTATAACCCCCCCCCCCACCTGAAATTTATCCGTTTTGCTTTTCAAAAAAAGGGGGGGGGTTACTTTCGGGATTTTACGGACATTTTTTTTTTTGAAAAAGTTTCGCAGAAATTTAAAATGTGAAATTTTCAAATAGTGTAAGTAAAAAAAAAAAAAAAAAAAACAGAACTTGAAAAACTTGAATTTGTGAATAAGACATTATTATATTACTAAGCAAGAAAAATTTCATTGGCTAACATGGGAAGGGAGAAAGAGTAAATCGGACTCATGTGCAACATTTAGAAATTAGTTCATTCGGTTAGCAACTGAATTTCAACATATTCTACCTCATAATTTTTTAATTTTTAATTTTCATTCTTTTAAAGCAAATCGACTAATAAATTGACTTACTAAGCTTACTTGCTACTTACTTACTTATTTACTACATACTATCGACTTACTAATCGAATGACTAAAAATTCATTTGACTAATAAATCGTGTAATTGAAATTTTGTTATGATTACGCATGGTATTTTTTTTTTTTTTTTTTTTGTAAATTCCCAAGTATTAAAACCCACACATTTTATGTAAATTTACTCATTTATCTCCTATAAAGAGTTTTGTACTTTTAGACGCACGTATGGAAGCGTTCTATTATTGAGAAAAATAGTATCCTGAAGTAGTTAGCAGCACTTCAGGTATTAAATTTTGACCTAACACATCAACATATTTGTCAGAGTTCATATTTTAGCTAAAAGAGAAATGCTGGAAATGGGTCTATATAATGCAAATGAACCCCCTATCATTACTAAATGCCAGCCATATTCACTTTTATTTTCTTTTAACGACTCTGGTCTATCAAGATTCAACACTTTTTGTCCGAAAAAATTGCGTAATTTCAGTTTAAGTTCTTTTTCTTTTTCATTCTTTTTCTTTTTCTGTTTCTTTTTCTTTCTCTTTTTTTTTAATCCGATTGTCTTGCGTATGTTGATTTGTCAGATCTGAACATAACATTGACTTTCCATAACAAATATTTGGATGTTTATTAAAAATATTTTAAATGGTTTGGGTGAAACATGGATTCTTTCTTCGTAGCAAACTCTTCTTATAATCATACACTTCTATCGATTATTTGAAATTCTTGTCACCTACTAGTTTGTTTTTTAATTCAATATATTTCATATTATTTTAGAAATTATGAGAAAGACATATATGTTTTGTTACATTAGCGCAGTTAGTATAAATAACACACTTGGTACTGAAGAGCTTGGTTGTGGTATATTTCGATGTGGTGTATTTCAATTTATTTTAGCAATTTCAAGCAAATTTTAAAACCGTATGGCTGCGGCTTGTCTGTTTATCTGTCTTTTTGTCTGTGTTTCTACACTTTAACGCAGGTAAGTATGGTTATAATGTCTAAAAATAATATATGTTTCCCATATTTGCTGAAGCATAAATGTTTTTGAAAACGATATAATTAGCATGACCGGATTCTGTACAGTTGCTTTCAAAAAAAAAAAAAAAACAATACCGATTTTCTATAACGCATATTTTAAAACTATGTGCTATATATGACTGTACTGAACTGGACTGTACTGGACTGTACTGAAAACACACTTTTGTGCTTTTAAATTACATATTTTATTGTTTATATATATATATATATATATATAAACAATAAAATATGTAATTTAAAAGCACAAAAGCGCGTTTTCTATTTAATACGATTTAGAATATAATTACGTTTTTAAGTATCATAAGAATATATTGAAATATATTACTCGGAAAACTGCCGTTTTTCATGATTAGAAATAATAATAAAAAAAAAATGCTTGAAAATATATTTTGAGTTTACATTTTACAAAAGAAAAAAAAAGTGTTTTTTAATATTTTCAAACATTGTTTAAAAGTAGATTTAGGTTTGTCTATCTGTCTCTCTAACATTCGTTCTATCTTCACTTTAAATATGTGTTAAATTTATAAAACCCCTTGAAACCAATACGAATTATTGAAATGACAATAGCAGGTTTACTTCTGAGATTGGTAAAAATAACAGAACTGGTCTGAGTACAGAGACTTAAATTTTTTTAAATGCATTACGGTTTAAGGAGTTATTTAGTATACCATCGTGCGTATAAAAAGTTAGATAATAAACGGAACTGCACGAAACTAGTCTTTTTAATGATGTTTCTTTCAAAATAAAGCTTTAAAGTTATCTCTGTGTAATTAATCCCGCTACAGTAGGAATCAAAAAATAATTTTTGGACCTGTATTTTTGGGCAATATACATTACTATATGAAAACAATATATGTATATATTTGCATATATATATACATATATATTGAATGAAAGTTTCTTTCTTACTAATTAAAAACAGAAGGTGCTTGAAGGTATGATACAAAACACAATGCAAAAATTTTCATTCTTGTTGACACTTGAATTTGTACATTGTTTTTCTTTGAAAGCATTTCCACAGTTTTTAAAGTTATTAGTGAAACTACGTTGTCAGCAAATTTATCTTCTATATAAAAATCTTAATTAATATTTATAGTAATCTCGCAGAAAATTCACATTAAAAAAAAAAAAAATGCGATCATTAGCAATAATTTATTTTTTTCTTATTTCCTATATGAGAACTGCAGATTTTTATCTATAACATAAAGTACTGCACGCAAGGTTATCTGAATGTCAAAAGAATATTCAAATGCGATTTTTTTTTTCTTTTTTTTTTACAGGGTGATTATAATTAAAGTTACGAGTTGAAAACGTTATAATTTTAAAACTCCCCATCAGAGCGATTTGATATTATACCAGAGCAATCGTAAGGCAATGAAATTTTGTTTGGGGAGGAAAAAAGTAGTTCGAACATGTTCCTATAGATGGCGCTGTCAGGGGAAACGCCTAAATGGACTTATTAAACATAGGAATGTTGTTAGCAACACAATGGAATAGCAGGAAACAATTGACTTAAAGGGTTTACTACAACGTTTTTGGCAAAAAAAAAAAAAAAAAAAACAAGAATAAGTGTTTGCAGCGGAAACAATCATAGTGAAAAGAGAAAAATAGGAGCATTATGAAACAAATACTTTACGGATAATTAACGGCACACTTTGGATTTTTTTTTTTTTTTTTTTGCCAAACAAAATTTCATTGCATCACGAAATGCTCTGGTAAAATATCAAATCGCTCTAATGGGTAGATTTAATATTATAGCGATTTGAAATCGTAACTTTAATTATAAACATCCTGTATGTGAATAAATTATAATATATTCGTAACTAAAAAAAAAAAAAAAAAAAAAAAAAAAAAATTACAGATAGAAAAACTCACTCAACACCAAAAAGTTATTCCACTCAACTTTCCGACTATTTAGTAATTAACAGCTGTCTAAATTGATTTAAATAAGAGAAGTCGTTAAAAGACAAAAAGGAAAATCATTATAGAGTATTTTGTTTTCTCCCATACTGAATATATATATATATATATATATACATATGACTGATAACTAGACAATAAATTGTAGATCTATTAAAAATAGTCCAATGCCATCCTAATAACATTAAGTTCCCGTTGTTAGTTCCAAAAAACCCCTATTAGAATTCCAGAGCGTTTTTTCTCATATTATCGTGGACAAACATATTTATATATCTCTGAAAATAAATGTGAATACAAAGGTCGAGTTTTAGTAATCATAATCCGTGTTTATGAACAAGTTTTAAGAAATCAACTAAGATTATCTCGCAATACAAAAGAGGACTCATAATAGTCATAATATTCATAATATTGTTTCAGTATCGAGAAAAGTATAGACTAGAAATTCTCGATTATGACGTGTATCCATGTTTTTGTTTTCCTTATTCGCTTAACTCAAAATTTATGTTTTTACTTTTGGGATTCAGAAATTGACTATTCGCTCTAGCTGAAGGCGGCACATTTCCCCCCCCCCCCCTCAGTGCATGTTGTAGGTCTTTTAATGGATCATAATGTATCCAAATATTTTCCAGGTGTCACTGGAAACGAACTGTAAATAATAAATAAGAACAGTAAATATTTTTTTTTTATGAATTTATATATTTTTGTAAGTTTTAAACAATTTAACAATATTAAAGCAAATTTAAATAATTTGAGCGCATAGACCGCATTATATAAAAATTCTTCATTGTACATCAGTAAAAAGAAAAAACAAATTAAGTCTTACATTCAAGTAAATCTATAATGTTCCAGCTATAGTAACTTATAGCATGACTACCAGTTTATTTTACAATCCAATGTACAGTTTTGACTGCATCGCACTTCAAATAATTTGACTTCATTAGTCATAATCATGAAGTATTTTACATTGTGTCGCTGTAAAATAACCATAAGACGTACACTCATTAAATCTATAAAAATCGTGAGATAGAGATCTACCTACCAATTTTTAGCTTAACTACACAGGTATTTAGACGCTATCACACTTTAAATAATTTGAATCCCTATGCTAAAATGATAAATAATTATTCTTTGTGTATCTGTAAAAAAAACTATAAATAATGGATTCTGACAAACTCTGTGCAGTTACAGTGACCCATAAAATTACTAATAGCTTTAAGCTTAATAGAATAATGCGTTTAGATGTTATCGCACTTAAAAAAATGTATATGTGTCCATAGAACGTAATTATAAAATAATTTTCTTTGTGTCACTGTAAAAAATTATAGGTTCTAGACAGACAAAACATTTACAGTTAGCAGGACTTTCCCCTTTAGTATACATACCAACTTTTAGTTCAGCCAGTCAAAGCATTTAGAGGTATTGTATTGACTTACATACATAGATACAGTCAGGTAACAAAAGTATCCGAACACTAGCAAAAAATCCTATATAAAAAAAGTAGAATTAATACTGTTTTGTTAAATAAATCCTTGTCGAATCCTATTCTTAGTAAGTCAAAGAACAAGATTCGACAAGTATTTATTTAACAAAACAGTATTAACTCTTTCTTTTTATATATAGGAATTTTTGCTAGTGGTCGAATACTTTTGTTACCGACTGTACGTACATACACGCACACACATACATTCCCGTAAAATTAACAAAAATGAACTGAAGAGACCCACCCAACAATGTATAAAAATACCACAATTCCTATAATCGTAATTCTTCCTGATTACAGTACTTTTCATATATAATGTATGTTTGAAAATTAAAAACAGTAAAATAAATACTACAGTTTAAAGCAACATTTTTAAAAGCATAATTTACTGTAATAAATCATTTTATCATTAAATATAATCAAACTGTTTACAGGAGTTTGCTAATAATTTGCAAAGAAAGAGAAACCCTGGCCATTAATTAAGGTATAATACCTTAAAGTTCACAGGCAAAATGCACTAGATATTTTATATGCATTTCCTTTAAGTCACTTAATGGAATTGTAAAACTTAAGTGCCCTATTTTGAAGTAGCAGAATACACTAGTGTGTTTTCATGGCATGTACGTTGCTATATGTAATAATATTTTATATTATTATATAAAATTGAAATATTACATATTGTCTTATATGTATTAAATTATATTAGCTAAAATTACATTAAATTCTATTAAATATTAAGGTTTAATTTCAAAATTCATTTTCATGATACAATTTTCTAGATTTTATTAATTATTATAATATACAAATTTATGTATATACAGCTGAAAATTTTATTCCTCAAAAATTGATATAAAGTATTTATATATTTTTGAATGAGTTATTTATTTATTTCCAGTTTTTTAAGCAGCCATATTGTTAATGATAGACGCATTATAAAAATGTATAATTTTAGTAAATTTAAGATATCTTTTAGGTATAATTTTTAGCAAAATATTTTATTTCTTTCCTAATTTAATATTTAAATAATTTTATCAAAAATCTGTAAGCATCTGTCAAATACAAGAGACCTAATACTAAGAATACTTTCTGAATTCTAAATAGAATCATTAAGAAGTATTCTCTTATAACATATCGAGCTTTGTACATTAAGTCTTTCGTGGTGAATTATAAATGAAGCAAAATGTATAGAATGGATCATGACAAATGTTTCACAATAATCAATAGCCATGAATATAAGGATTCCAAACTTCGATAATAGAGTTGTCATGTATGAAAGAGATATTTTCATCAAATTTAAGTAATAGATAGTGCAAGTACGATTTGAAGATCGGGAAAATCAGTTGTCACAAAAGTGTAATTTTGAAGAATTTTTTTTTCAAGAATAAATTGCTATATATAATAAAGAATGTCAGAAATATATTCCCGTAAATTTTAATACATCATGTAATTAAAAAATAAACTTTTTATTACATTAAACGTGCTATAGAAGTAATTGTTTTTATTTTTGTTTTTATTTTTAATTTTTAATTTAATATATTCACACTACTTTTGAAATATGAGAAGGTTTTATATAATACAATACAAAAACGAAAACTAATATTTGATAACGCAAATAAAAAACCTGAAACCCAATACGAAATTTATAAAATTTGCACAAGAAATTTTAAAGATAACTTTTAGACATGAATTTAAAAGAAATCCGTAATTTAAAAATGTTTCGAGAAAAAATATCTTTTTACGTAAAAATAATTCTGACATCTACTGTTACATTTCACATTTTCATCAAATTTAAGAAATAGATAGTGTGAGTAAGATTTGAATATCGGGAAAATCAGTTGTCACAGATATGTAATTTGGAAGAATAATTTTTTTTCAAGAATAAATTGCTATATATAGTAAAGAAGATGTTTAAACTCCTTTCAAATAAAAATTAATACATCATGTAATTAAAAAACAAATGTTTCATTACATTAAACGTCCTCCAGATGTAATTATTTATTTATTTATTTATTTTTTTTTTTCAATTCTTTAATTTAACATAATTCACACATTTTTGAAATACAGGAAAGTTTTATAAGATGCAATACAAAAACGGAAACCAAAATTTGACATCACAAAAAAAAAAAAAAAAAAAAAAAAAAAAATCGAAACCAAATAAAAATTTTATGAAATTTGGACGAGAAAATTTAAAAACAACTTTTTGACATAAATTTAAAAGTAATCGGCCATAAACAAAAAAAAAAAAAAAAAAAAAAAAAAAAGAATAAATAAGTAAATATAATTTAAATTCAAAAAGTTATAAGTCATAGAATAAACATAATTTCAGTTCATCTCGAAAGAAAAGGGAAGATGATAGGGAATTTTATCAATATTTATTTACAATCAGCGAACATAAAATTACCATTGGGCATTGACTGAATTAAAATAAAAATATGAGTAAAACCCCGTATAGCCTTTTATTTTAAGAGGAAGTGAAATTCCATTCATTCTACCTCTCATAACTCTTAGAATTTACAATTTATTTGTTTGGAGTTTTCATATGAGTAGATCAATACAACTGGGTATTAAATTATTCAAATGAATTTTTTAAAGCCTGCGCATGCGCAATTAAAAATTATTTAGTAAAAATGCTCATTTTTGTAAAATATTTAACATTTTTTACCTTCTGATTGCAGTATGCTGTATCTAATGTAGTGAGCCAGGTGTCCTAAAAACAGTTTTGCACTGGATCTAAAACCCTACGTGTTATAATTATAAAAGAGACAATTTTTCAAAGAAACCGTAATGTCTTCATAAATATATGCGGTAGCCTCTAAAGAATTTATACAAATAACTACAATAATCCTCATAATTAAATATTACAACCAAAATACATTTCCGGCATTAATTTTTAAAGGGTGATAAAAAATATTTTGATTTTTCTTTACTTTTTAACTGATCCCCTTTACCTATTCAAGAAAAAAACGTTTGCTGAAATGTATAAGGTGCTGCAGAATTTGTCTAGATATTTGACAAAACTTCTAAATTCGATAGTGTCTAAATAATTATTGGTAGATACTGCATATTAGTAAAATGTATAATTTAAGCAAATATAAAGCGTATTTTTAGTGAGTATTTTTGAAAACATATTCTTTTTATATTATTCTTTTTAATTTAATATTAAATATGGCATTGTTTTTTAAGTATCTAAGTCTATGTAAAATAATCTGTGCAGTATTTCACTCTCTGAATTCTTTATTGAATTAAAAGCTGAACATCTCTCTGTTACCATTTCGAACTTTGTAATTCAGGTCTTTCGTGGTGAATTATACATGAAGCAAAATATGACGGATGAGACATGACAAATGTTCCTGAAAATCAATGTTCGTGTATAAAAGGGAAACCTAAATCCGATAATAGAGTTAACATATCAGAAAGAGATATTTTCATCAATTTTAAGAAATCGATAGTATAATTTGTAGAACGGGAAAATAAGTTGACACATGAATGTAGGTTTCGAAGTATAATATGTTTCTTACGAATCGATAGTTTTAGGTAATACGACATGCAAAAAGATATTTTTGATGACATTTTTACATCATGCATTTAAAAAAAAATAATAATAATAATAATAATATATTCAGTGTGCTCTTCTATTTACATTTGCTCTAGAAGCAACTCTATTTAAATTTTCTGATATTCCTTATTTCGCTATGGTCAGTTTTTGACGTATGGGGAAATTCTTAATAACATACACACGCACACCTAATTATAACGATCTATATCTCTTAACTTTATAATATATATGTATATATATATATATATATATATATATACACTGGTTCTCATAATTATAAGGACACCCGTTTTTCTACATTGACTAAAGACTGAACACTATTATTTAAGCAAATACATTGTTTATTAACTTGAATTTCATTAATAGACTATATTTAAAAAGTTTTATCGTTTTCCTATCTTAAAAAACTTTAAATACGGTCAAAAAGATGATTTTTCTGGTGTTCACAATTATAAGGACAGCTCGGATATTAGTATTTTTTTTTTTTTCAGCTATTCTTCAAATTAATATTTTATGGGGTCTCTTTTTAGGGTGAAACAGTCAGACATTCTCTCTGGTATATATATACATATACATATATATATATATATATATATATATATTGTAATATTCAGTTTCAATACCCATTTCATACACCATAGATGGTATTCTGAATACATTTAAACTATTTAAAATTGTTTTCCACTTGCAACACTTTTCTAATATGATAAGTTAAAGTTTTTTAAATATTTAGTTAACGAGAAAGGCAATAATACAGAAGTTTCTTTCTTCAAACTAATTCCTATTCCTCTAAAAGTAGAGCAAAAATGTAAGTCTTGTTGAAAAATATATTATTACCCCCAAAAATCTAACAAAAATCTCAGAATTCCACATTTAAAATCTGCGGATAGTCTCTTAATGTTTATAAAAATATAAAAAAATACTAAATTCATTCTGCCTTCAGTAGAAACAGCTCCCCAGAGCACCATAGATCCACCTTTATAATGCCCGATTCATATCTGCCTTTAAAAAATCTGATCTGTCTTTCGCTATCTTCATATCGTGCCAATAACTGTTAAAACCATTCGGTTAATCAAGAATAAAATGGTTTTCATCCGAAAATGCAACATTTTACCATTTCATATTGTCTTTATTCAACTTTAACACAGATGTTCTTTCCTCCATTAAATGCTTATTGATTATTACTTGTTTTTTATTCATTTTAACATACTATTTCTTATTTTAAACATGCATAAATGTGGACCTAAACCTTCCGTTAAAAATTACGAGCAAATTCAGCAGCAGTCATTATGAGTAGAACAGTAAGAGGAATTATGAGCCTTCGATCTCTGTAAAACAATTCTGATTTTGCATCAGATCTCTCCCCTATCGAACCAGCAGTTCAACATTTGTTCACATTTCCTTTAGCAATTTTAGATCTTCGAATTTCATTAGAAATTCGACGGATTGAAAATATCCTTTCACTTAAAAAATACATTTATCGTACTTCACTACATGAACGTTCTTTTTTTCGAGGAATTATCAGTAATGTCCGTCCAAAAAATATCGAAGTCTTATATATGAATTAATCTAGCCCAGTAGTTAACAAATTCGCATGCCAACTGTAATTTATCCGCTAGTAAGTTAAATGAAACGAAGAAATCTTGATCGTCCCTATAATTATGAACATCTAAAATCGTAGAGAAAAAAATATTTTGCATTATATTTTAATAATTTTGTTTCATATTATAAAATATGTAGCAGCTTTGGTTTTTAGAATACTAGATATATTAAGTGCACTTAGTATAATCTTGTTAACAATTATTTTTACATTAGTTACTTCCATGCGTGCACTTCAAATAAATAAAATAATGAAAAAGGTAATTTAACGGGAGAACTAACATCACAATATACTGATTGTGAGATAAGGAAAATATATTTTATCCATGATTTTTATGGTTTTAGAAGATTCGTTCATTAATTTCTAATAAATAAATAAATAATTAAAAAAGCTTCTATAGCAACTTTAGTTATTGGAATAAATCCTTTTCGTTGTAATGCAAAATTTTTGTACATCAAAGTAAATTAATAACAAATTAAATATATAAAACTCAACTACGTCACGAAGATTTAATTTTGTAATTATGTAAAAATTCACGTTGTTATAAAATTTATATTAAAGGATTAAGATGGAATTTTTCTTTCTTTCTTTCTTTATTTTTTTAGACATTAGTACTTCAAAATATAGAAATATCATTGTGTAAAAGCTGATTCCGTTTGTTTTAGATATGATGTAAACCAATATTAAGTAATTTGAACTGGATAGGAGAAAGAAATTTGTAAATATGTGTGGTAAAATCGCGCGCAGATTGACTAGTAATGTATGAAAATACTCGATTTTTTATAAAAAATAATTTGATCAAAAAAAAAAAAAAAAAAATCTATAATCTTTTAAATTAAAAATGATATTTGAAAAATATCTTGTCAGTATTATCTATATTGAGAAAAAACATGTATCTTTAATAAATACAAAACAGTTTTTTAGTAAAACAGTTAGAAGATTTTATTTTTGTTTATATTATTATTTTACAATTTAGTAACAAATGTCATACTGTGTTTAAATTATTTTATCAAATTTCTGTAAGCATAAGTCAAATAATCTGTTCTATACTTACTTGTCTATATTTTAAATAGCCTCATTAGTGAGTGTATCTTTTAACATTTCTAGATATACATTTTAACCCTTCCATGGCGAATTATAATTACACAAAATCCAAAATAAAAATTATATTATATTTTTAAATAAACGATGATGTTTAAAAAATATCTTGCCAGTATTATCTATATTGAGAAAATATATATCTTTAATACAAAACAGTTAATATTAAACGTTGCATTATACGTTATACGTTAAATATAAAACAGTTTTTTTTTTTTTTTTTTTTTTTTTTTTTTTTTGTAAAACATCTAGAAGATTTTATTGTTGTTCATATTATTATAATTTTACAATTTAGTAATAAATGTCATATTGTGTTTAAATTATTTTATAAAATTTCTGTAAGCTTAAGTCAAATAATCTTTTCTATACTTACCTCTCTATTTTTTAAATAGGCTCATTAAGGAGTGTATCTTTTAACATTTCTAGATATACAATTTAACCCTTCCATGGCGAATTATATATGAAGCAAAATATGAAGAATGAGACATGACAAATATTTCACAGAAATCAATGAGCATGAATATAAGAATTCCGAAATCCGATAAAACTGCTGTCAGATTTGAAAGAGGTATGTTCATCAAATTTAAGAAATCGATAATGTAAGTATAATTTGAAGAAAGAAAAGTCGGTTGACATACAAATGAAATTTTTGAAAAATAAAATATAACATGAATCTATTAATACATAAATTATGGAATGTCAAAATATATTTTCGAAAAATTATAATATATGATGTCATTATAAAATATTTTATTATATTACACGTTTTGTTTTCTGTGACCAAAGTTTGATCAAAAAGTAATGTTATATAGATTATTATTATTTTTTTTTAATTTCTATATTTTGAGAAATATGGATTGAATTATTAGAATTTTCTTTCATTTCTGTTAAAAGACGAAAACTAAGATCTGACGATAGTAGTAGAATGTTTCAAGCCAAATTAGAAATCACATGATTTTTTTACATAGATTTAATGAAATTTGCATTCTAAAAAAATTTCAAAGGCAGAAAAAATACATTTTGATACAAATATATTTTTTCCATAATCAATCATTTTTTATCTATTACCATGCAGCATGAGTTCCTTATTTTGCTGATATTTTAATGAACTGATTTAATCGAAAGTAAAGGTTCTATATCAATTAGAGGGGGAAAATGTCCTTTTGTTACTTAAAAAATAAATAAATATAAAATATAAAATAAAACATTCATTAATGTTGCTTAATTGAAAAAAAAAGGTTCTTGTTGTAAGGATAAATTAATTTGTCGTAAAATTGTATAATTTTTTAAAAAATAAATTTTACATAAATTAAAGTCATTGTATGTATATATATACATATATGTATATGTATATATATATATTACAAATCCTTCCAAAGAACTGAACCGATATGAACTAAACTTGATGGAGTTCATGCTTCTTACGAGCGTTGAAGTACAGTGGAAGTTTGATATCATTAACACATGCGCATTTGGAGTGGGGGGAAAAAAGTCTCGAAAATTGTATTTTTGTATAATTGCTATTGTAATAATGCAGCTAGAAAATTCAAATTTGATACGTAGGATACAGTCGGTAGCAAAAGTATCCGAGCCCTAGCAATAATCCCTGTCAAAAAAAGGTACACTTACTTCTGCTTTGTAAAATAAATCCTTGTCGAGTCATGTTCTTAGTCAGTCTAAGAACATGATTCGACTAGGATTTATTTAACAAAACAGTAGTAAGTGTACTTTTTTTATATTTTAATTATTGGCTAGTGCTGGGATATTTTTGATGCCGACTGTACTTGTAATGTATACATTCGCCCCACGTAGAAGATTTTAAACATTCGAAACTAAAAAGCGTTGAAATGATTAAAAAAATCATTCTGAAATAAAGCTTCTCTAAAAATGCTAGGTGTTCAATTTTAATATTTTTCTGTGAATACACCAAAATTATGTTGTTTCATAATATAATTAAAATCAAAAGAATTTTTGAAATATGATAAAGTGACGTAACTTTCAGAAAGTTTGCTGTAGGAAGTACTATCGTCATTAAAAAGGACGTAATTTTTTATAAGTTGCTCTAAAGAAAGCGAGAATTTTTATAGAGAAAACTTGCTATGAGTGTGGAGCTTTTTATTTACTAGTGATAGAATAAATAATATAAAAGACTAATCATAAATCCATATTATAATAAAATATCAGAAAGGTTTTCATGATATAGATAAATATTTTATTTATCTGAATAAAAAGAAAAAGAAACGTTTTTCTTAGAAAAACAACTTTTCTCTTTTTAAGAGAGTTGCCAGTCCTCGGTTATATTTAAACAAGAAAACTTTTTATATATCATAAAATTAATTAAAGCACTACCGGTTTCAAAAGGGCGTGGGCCTCCTTCCTAAGGTGCAAAATACGTTCTACTACCTTGGAGGCAAAAGTGAGACTAAAAGCGAAACTAAAAGCAGGGAAGGTTGGAATCGGAAAAAGCTCAAATATGAGCTCCCCATGCTCTCTGAAATTACCCGGCTAAACAGAAATTTGACACCTTTTACACTTATATGTATCGTGTCCTTAATTTTTTTTCTTACACTTCTTCTCTTAAAGAAAAAATTAATTATTTAAAGTCTGTTGTTATCAAAATAGGTTTTAGTCCCCTTTTATTGGAAAAGCTCTTAAAAAATTCATTAGACAGGCTTGCAATTCTACTCTTTCTAATGAGGCTAAAATTAAACCCGATAGTCTTGTTGTCTTGCCTTTTTATTCACCCTTATACTTCAAATTAGCCGAAGTTTAAAAATTTCATGTTATATTTAAACCTGTAAATAAAAATCAACTCCCTTCAACCAAATCCCCTGTTTCCGAGGTTACATATGGGATATCTATAATATCCCTCGTAATAATTACGATTTATCTTACATAGGTCAAACGAAAAGAAATTTTGAATGTCGTTTACGCGAACATTCTCGGTATGTTGCAAAATAAGTAATATATAAATCTTCATTTGCGAAGCATAGTTGGGAATCTGACGAAAGTTTTAATTTTCAGCAAGACAGAATTATCTTTTATGTCAAACGGGCTTCCGAGTTGGATTTTTTAGAAAATTTAACTATCTGCCTTAATCGCGATTAAATTGTTAATAAAAAATCTGCTTCAAATTTGCTGTCTACAGTTTGGAAATTAAATAATTTCTTTCATTTTGTTAATAAATAAATAAAATTAAATTAAATAATTAAACAAAAATAAATAATTAAAATTAAATAAAACAGTAAAACAATAAATAAAATTACATATAAAGTATTTAAATGGCAATTATATAAAATTATGTAAATAAATAAAATATTTTAATGTAATTAATTAATTTTTTTTTTATTTAAAAGTATTATTGTTATTAAATAATAATAGATTATTATGACATATATATGCATCTGTTGTACTAAAAATTTTCAACATTTCTAATAAAAGTAAAAAAAAAGAAACTTTTATTTTTATTTTTTAATATTAAATTTAAAAGTTCGAAATTGAAGCAAAGTGTCCTAAATTCGGATCGACGTTGGCAGGGCTTCCCTTGTTTCTTGTTCTTTGGTTACGTACCTCTGTGATTGGTTTACAGGCTACTTCTTATTGGTTGGTTGCATTGTACCTCACCCTTTATTTTTGCCCTGCTTTCAGTCTTGCTTTTACCTCCAAGGCAGTAGCACATTTTTCGCATCTGAAGAAGAAAGGTCACTTCTTTTCGAAACCGGTAGTGTTTTAATTCCTCGATTAGGTTTTGCAAATGAATAATTTTAAAAATAAGGCATTTGTAGCAAACGGTAACTGGTCATATTTTCGACACTTATTTTAAAATATTTGAATTAAGAAATTCAGATGTATTTTTATTCAAAATATCTAGTGTGAAACAAGCACACGAATTCCGTTACCAATTACACGCATTATATGCATTTTTTAGAGATAATGTTATCAGATGACATAAAAGTGACCTAACGAAGTAGACACAAAAAGTTTTTTTGATATGAGAAACTTGATACACATATAAAGACATATAAAAGATTTTATATATAGAGAGTTTATAAATAAATAAATAAATAATAAACTTTTTGTAGAGTTGCTTTTAGAAACACCGATTTCCGAAACCTGGAACTGCCCTACCTAATCAGAATGACTGTTAATTTCCCTGTAATAACCACGTAATACATGAGGAAGGATATCTAAAATTTATTTATGTACCAATTTACAAGATAATTACTATAGCCGTTTTTGAGATACCGACATTTACCAAAACTTAGCATACTCATTTATTGACCGAAAAACACAATAATTACACACAAAAGAATATTTAAAAGAGAGTTGAAATATGAGTTAAAAAAAAGTGCAGCCGTTTTGAAAGGAATGCACTTGCGAGACCTGAAATTGAGCCATTTATGCAGGACGCCTATCAATTTTCTAGAACTAACCAACTATATCATTTCGAAGGACATCTAATAGAGTTCTTGTATAGCAACTTTGAAGACAATCGTTTAGAGCCGTTTACGAGATATAAACTTACAGTCCTACTTCTTCTTTCCGATGTTCCACTTCCGTTTCTTCCAATTTTGACCAAAATATTTAAAACGCATCTGCACACCAGACCTGTCTTAAATCTGAATTTCGTAATTCTCTCTTCATTAGTTTCGTTGAAATGATAGCCAGAATATTCCCACGTACGCACACACATACACGCTGACCAATTGCCTAAAACTACTTTTTTGGACACAAGAAACCTTAAACCGTGTAAATCAGGTTAAAACTCGATGATGAGTGTTTCGACCGAATACAATACTTCCATTACATGCGGAAGACGGATAATGGAAGTAAAAACGATTCACTTGAACATAGTGACTTTCAAGCATCTCAAAGTCTGCTATTTTAATAATAAACGTTATATTACATTTAAATTATTTAATCAATCTATGTAAGTCTAAGTGAAGGAACTTATTCAATACTTGCTTCTGTGAATTATGAAAGACATCTTTAAACAGTATCTATTTTACTGTATAGAACTTTATACTTTCATTCATTTATGGTAATTTATAGATGAGGTAATGCATGAAGAATAAGACATGACAAGTGTTTCGTGGAAATCTGTGTCCATGAATACAGGTTAGCGAAATCCGATAAAATCGATAGCATGTTCAAAAGAGATAGTTTCTTCAACATTAGAACACCGGTAGTGTAAGTATAATTTGACGAAAAGGATAATCAGTTGTCAAACACACAAGTGTACCTTTTTAGAAGAATAAAATGTGCTGAATGATTTTATGGTTATATAATATGGGATGTCAAAATATAATTCGTATAAAAATGTTTCAAGATTTCATTAAAAAATAAACATTGTATTAAATTAAAATTTGTCATTTCTTTACATGTATCTTTGAAGTTTTTTCTTTTTTTTAAATATTTTTATATTTAAGAAATAGGGATTATTTTCATGCTTTTTTACTCGCTCCTTTATTCAAAAGAAGAAAGTGTTTGATTATTAAAAATTTCTCACTTCAGGATTTCGAAGGATTTGCGTAATTTGAGAGCTGAAGGATATTTGGCAATTCTTAGAAAATGTTTATCTCACCGTCAGTCTGTCTGTGTGTATGGCAGATATTCTGAGGATACTGTATCTCAGGAACTATTGCTCAGGATTACATATAAATGTATATGAAGTTACGCCATCACATACATCTGTGTTTATCAACATTTGGTGCCAAACGTCCAAAATTTTGTTCTGCTATATATCGATTTTCTGTCATTTCAGGGAAGGCTATATCTCAGGAATTACTGCACATAATTGCATATAAATTTATATGTAGATGATCATTAACATAAAATAGTTTATATAAGTTTTTAGTGCCAATCGATCAACAGGTGTCCATAGTTTAAGGGATGGGTATACCTCAGGTTTTATTGAGTATAATGGAACAAAACTTGATATATGAAAAGACAATTATAAGATATTATGCTAATTAAATTTGCTGAATATTCTCTGATAATTAGCATTTCTATATTGAAATTTTCCCCGAATAGATGTCATCTACACGGTAAAAATTCACTTCCATTGGACATTTAGTGTAATACCTCACTGAAATGAAATTCGTCTGTATTCATAATGGATAAAAAAATAATAATAACTGATAATTTGCATTATGCAAATTTGCATAGAAAAATGTAGAAGAAAGTTTTGCAGTGTCCATAATAAACTAGTTTAAAATAAGATTAAAAAAAAAATCATGATAACACGAATGAATTTTATGAAACTAGATTAGAATGGTATAAATTGTGCATGTAAAATTGTCGTAACCTTAAAATAATCTGCAATTTAAATAAAAAAAAAATAATAAAATAAAAAGGAGAGAAGCATGTTTTTGCATAAACGTTTTAAATATGGTCTATAACTTGTTGTGTATTATCATATAGTAGAATATTTTCATACAGTTTATTTTGTATTAAAAAATATCTTGATTCAGAGTTCTATATCATGTAAATTGTCTGTTGCAAAGGAATCCCGGTCCATTTTCTGAAAAGAATGATCACCCTTCCCTTCATGTGCATATTTTGTTTTATATAGAGTCATTAATCCCAATTTCCAGTTACTATAAAGAGGATAGGACAATAGAAAATAAAACCATGTCCATTTTATTTATTCATATCAAACGTATTTCATTATAACATCATCAAATATTTTTCATTATAACACCATAAAAATAAAATAAAAAAAAGAAACATGGCATCCTTTATCTCCGGGCTAAAAGAATGTACTTATTTATTTTTGAAATAAATATTTTTAATATTATTTCTATTAAAAAAAAAAAAAAAAGAAAGGTTAATTTTAGTAAACATAAAATGTCTGGGTCTAAATTTATTTTTCCAAACACGTTTATCATTTATAATTTAAAAAATAAATATTGCTTTGTATTTAAATTATTTGATCAAAGTTCTGTAAGCCTATGTCAAATAACATGTCCAATATTTGCCTTGACGAATTCTAAAATAGCATCATTAAGATGAATCTCTCTCACCGATTCCAACTTCATACTTTAAGTCTTTCGTGGTGAATTATATATGAAGTAAAACATGAAGGATGAGACAAGGTAATGTTTCGTGGAAATCAATAATCATGAATATAAGTTTTCTAAAATCCGATAATATTGCTGTCATATTTGAAAGAGATATGTTCATCAAATTTAAGAAATCGAATGTAAGTATAATTTGAATAAAAGGAAAAGCAGTTGTCAAACAAATGTAAATTTTTTAGTATATATATTTTTGTAATCTACTTTTACACTTATGATTAAATCTCGAAAAAGCTTTCTCAAAACATTTTATACCTTTATGTGATTTATAATTAAACAGTTGCATGTTACGTACATTAAATACGCTTTTTATTGCATTTTACTTGAAGTAATTGTGTTTATATCTTTTATTTTAAAGGTACATTTATGTTAGAAGTATGACTTTTTTTTTTTTTTTTTTTTCTAATGGATTGTTTTATGATATAAGTAATTCCCATATTACTAATGAAATTTAAGATATTAATAATTTTGATGGGTTAAAATCTAGGAATTTCACTTTTAATACAGATGATTATTTTGAGAAATTGCATCATTATTTTTTTTTTTTTTATATGACTGATTCGTTTTCTTTTGTAACACAAAAAATAATTACTATATTATGCCTTTATATATATATTTATTTAGGCTTTCAAATAGACTGACAGTCTAATATTTTTATTGCTACTAACAGCCACTTGATAGCTTTATATTTGTATTGAAAGCGTTTTTTTTTATGTATTTAAATAAGTATTTCTATTACATTTTCCACTATCGTATACTCTACTATCACATATTTTCATTTGTAATTAAATGAACAGTATGCATATTATGTATATTTCAGTGTTGCCGCATTTTTTTACTTTTCTAACAGTAATTAGTAATCTGTCGTCTAATTGGTTTTGCTGCTTCGATCTGGGCAGAAACGATATAAATTGCTATGATTAGAAACGATATAAATTGATAGATGTAGCTTTCACAGCTTTATGAAGTACATGCCCCCTGACTTGTATTTTACTTCTAATTTTAAGCATTTTTATCTAATTATTTCTGTGGTTTTTTATTTCTTTTCTTTGTCATTAAGTTTAATGGTCTTTTTTTTTATTATCATTTATGTCGGCGTAAGTAATTTATGTTACTTTTGTCTCTCCTTGGTTCTTAATCTAAATCGCAACAATTTTGTGTCAGTTTTTCCTCTAAGTTAAAATCATTTCTATATTTTTGTGTGTTTATATATACCGGGTGATCCAAAAGTCAGGACAAACTTTAAAAATGAATAACTCGAAAACGAATCAAGATACAAAGATACGGTTTGCACCAAACGGATGAAAAAAAAAAAAACCGGGTTTTGTGTGGCAAAGGAAAAAAAATAGTTCTGTTGGCGACCAACAGATGGCGCTATAGTGTTTTATTTCACCAAAAGATCATTTACAAATGAAAAAAAATGTTGACAACTTACAAGTCAGCTTAATTACAGTTAATTAGTACTACTACAGTAACTGTTCAATGTCCATCATTTAGAAGTACAGCTGTGAGATGATTCACCACATTGTTCACAGCATTTAGTAGCATTTCTTGCGTTATGGCAGACACATTTTGGCGGATGGTATCTTTCAGTGCTGCTAGGGATGCCAGTTGGTCGCGGTACACTTTTGACTGCCAAGAATCCCCACAGCTAAAAGTCACTGGGTGTCAGATCGGGAGATCTTGGAGGCCATGCGTGATTAAAGTAGCGACTGAGAGTGCGATATTTCGATGCATATAAGCTTCGACTATCATTACCTGCTGTAGTTGTTCCTTTTTATATCGTTTGTTGCTTTGCATAATCCTACATCAGAAATACGACAGCGCCATCTGTTGATCGTCAAAGGAACTATTTTTTTTTCTTTGCCACACAAAACCCGGCTTCCTTTCCATCCGTTTGGTGCAAACCGTATCTTTGTATCTTGATTCCTTTTCGAATTATTCATTTTTAAAGTTTGTCCTGACTTTTGGATCACCCTGTATATATATATATATATATATATATATATATATATATATATATATATAATTGCAGTTTATATCAAATATACATTCTTAAAAGAATTACCTAGGTTGAACCAAACAATGGTAGTAGCTGCAAACGTGTAATGGTGAAACATTTTACCATGATTTGGTTCTTTATTCTACCAAAGCTTGGTATTATAATTATTGTAGCCGTAAGATGGGGTGGTCTTTGTACCACGATTTTGGGCTTTTCTTCAACAGGAAGTAGCAGATCATAGTAGAAGGTTTCACCATTGCTTGGTTTGAGCTACTGTCACACTAGTTTTGGTTCATAAAAGCATATTGCAGCTACACTGTTAAAAAGAGTCCTATTTGCTGCCAGAAATTCTCTGTAAAAAAATACGTTCTGTTGAGAAAATACGTTCTGACAACGTAACTTTTTCGTAAATTATGCGTATTTTCTCAAATTACAGAGAATTTCTGGCAGTAAATAGGATATATTTTTTACAGTGTAACGTAGCACCAAATTTTGTTTCAATCTTGAATTGAAAATTTTAACAGTATATAAAACATATTATTTTATACGTCAATATTGTGTAAAGATCTTTAACAGAGGTACTTGAAACTTTAATTTCTCTTCTATTAATATAAGAGTTGTTTTTTAGCTTTTTACATGCAAATTCATGCAGAATATGTTTGCATTTTCCAATTACAATATGAATAGTGAATATTTTCTACCGGTGCAAAACTCTAAATCTATGTAGTGGATACAACATACAAGTTTTATTTTTTTAATTAAAAATTTCATTTTAGACTAAAATAAAATCTACTTTTTTTTTTTTTTTTTTACTTGCATTAATTTCATCAGTTCTATATTATTTAAATGCCAGATATATTTAATTATTTATAAATGTATATATGAATATCATATGCTATTGTTATTTAAACGTAATTCCCTGCAAGGAACTATTTATTAATAATTATAGTTTAATTAGAGCATAATAATTATAATGTAATTTTATATATAATACACTATTACTATAAATTTTAATAAAATAATCGAATTTATTCAAATTAAACAAAGTATTATTATTATTATAATTATTATTATTATTATTTAAATGATTGAAGAAAAACATTTCCATCAGTAGTATATAATTTTTTTATGATGATCTAAAATAACGTCTAAACATAGATTAAATTAAATTAAAATGTAATTTATTGTATTTTATTAATATAATTATCGTACATAATCCATTTTTTTGGATTTCCATTCCATCTCTTTATAAATTGCAATTCAAAAGGCATTCATATAAAATAGAACATTTTAAAATAATACTTTTTGAAGTTTTTTCCATTAATTTGTTTTAATGGATCAAAATTTTTAAGAATATATATATATATATATACTAGCAGGCTACGCCCGCTTCGCTGGTCACTATTTTTAAATGAATCACAATAATTAATGAATTCTCAAAATTGCATTAATTTGTATCATGTGATAAAAAAAGAGAAAAAAAAATTCTGATCGGGAAAAATGTCGCACCGGGTCCCCACTGCCTTCGGCAGCGTAGACCCGTGCGCTGCGCGCACGTATTCCTTCACTATCCTTATGACTTCTCAAAATTCAATGTTATTCCTCATAAACTTTTATTCTCAAGAAAAGGAATTAAAAAATATATCATTTAGCATCGGGTAAAAATTCACACCGGGACGCCACTGCCTTCGGCAGCGCAGACCCATGCGCGCTGTACACGTATATTCCTTCTCAATTCAAACTTTTATTATTAAGAAAATAAAATTAAAAAAAAAAAATCTTTTATCATCGGGTAAAACTTCGCACCGGGTCCCAAACCCATGCGCGCTGCGCGCCTATTCCTTCCCCACCGTTCCAGCCCCTCCTAATTAACTTGCATATACCAATTTTGAACAGTCTTACTCAATTAGCTGAGATGCAAAAGAAAACCTGATCAGGACACTTTAAATTGTAAATCAGGTGAAATCTCGAATTCCACTTTCGATAATGTAAAAGAACTTTAAAATATCTTTCGAATGATGTATTAGAAATAATTTAATCATAATTAGAATATGAAATATTGAAATTTAAAAATATTACAGCGCCATCTGGCGGTAGAAATTTCTGTAATCTATTGTTCCATTCCAGTTACTTATTCTTACTCAATTAGCTGAGATGCAAAAGAAAACCTGATCAGGACACTTTAAATTGTAAATCTGGTGAAATCTCGAATTCCACTTTCGATAATGTAAAAAAACTTTAAAATATCTTTCGAATGATGTATTAGAAATAATTTAATCATAATTAGAATGTTAGATCAATATTACAGCGCCATCTGGCGGTAGAAATTTCTGTAATCTATTGTTCCATTCCAGTTACTTATTCTTACTCAATTAGCTGAGATGAAAGAGAAAACCTGATCAGGACACTTTAATTTGTAAATCAGGTGAAATCTCGAATTCCACTTTCGATAATGTAAAAGAACTTTAAAATATCTTTCGAATGATGTATTAGAAATAATTTAATCATAATTAGAATATAAAATATTGAAATTTAAAAATAGTACAGCGCCATCTGGCGGTAAAAATTTCTGTAATATATTGTTCCATTCCACATTAACAAAGCTTTCAAATGATGTATTACTCATGAAATTATTTTAATTACTAGATGAGATACAAATGAAAACCTAATCAGGAGACCTCAAAACGTGTAAATCGGGTGAAATCTCGAATTCCATTTTTTGATAATGTAAAAGTACTTTAAAATGTGTATCAACTAAAATAAGCTTTCAAATGATGTATTACTTATGAACTTTTTTAAATTAATAACTGAGATACAAAAAAAAAACTGTTTCAGGACACCTCAAAACGTGTAAATCTGGTGAAAACTTTCGATAATTTAAAATATCTTTCGAATGATGTATTACAAATAATTTAATCATAATTAGAAATTGAAATATTGAAATTTTAAAATATTACAGCGCCATCTGGCGGTACAAATTTCTGTATTCCACTGCTCGATTCCAAATCAAAAAAGCTTTCTAATGATGTATTACTTATGAAATTATTTTAATTAGTAGCTGAGATACAAAAGAAAACTGATTCAGGACACCTCAAAACGTGTAAATCTGGTGAAAACTTTCGATAATTTAAAAGAACTTTAAAATATCTTTCGAATGATGTATTAAAAATAATTTAATCATAATTAGAAATTGAAATATTGAAATTTTAAAATATTACAGCGCCATCTGGCGGTACAAATTTCTGTATTCCACTGTTCGATTCAAAATCAAAAAAGCTTTCTAATGATGTATTACTTATAAAATTATTTTAATTAGTAGCTGAGATACAAAAGAAAACCTAATCAGGACACCTCAAAACGTGTAAATCGGGTGAAATCTCGAATTCCATTTTCGATAATGTAAAAGTACTTTAAAATGTGTATTAAGTCAACAAAGCTTTCAAATGATGTATTACTTATGAATTTTTTTTAATTAACAACTGAGATATAAAAGAAAAGTGATTCAGGACACCTCAAAACGTGTAAATCTGGTGAAAACTTTCGATAATTTAAAAGAACTTTAAAATATCTTTCGAATGATGTATTAAAAATAATTTAATCATAATTAGAAATTGAAATTTTGAAATTTTAAAATATTACATCGCCATCTGGCGGTACAAATTTCTGTATTCCACTGTTCGATTCCAAATCTAAAAAAGCTTTCTAATGATGCATTACTCATGAAATTATTTTAATTAGTAGCTGAGATACAAAAGAAAACGAATTCAGGAGGCCTCAAAGCGTGTAAATCTGGTGAAAACTTTCGATAATTTAAAAGAACTTTAAAATATCTTTCGTATGATGTATCAAAAATAATTTAATTGGAATTTGAAATATCGAAATTTTAAAATATCTGGCGGTAGAAATTTCTGTAATCTATTGTTCAATTCCAAATCAACAAAGCTTTCAAATAATGTGTTACTTATGAAATTATTTTAATTAGTAGCTGTGATACAAAAGAAAACCTAATCAGAACATTCTAAAACATGTAAATCACGTGAAATCTCTAATTCCATTATCTACGGTAGTTTTATTAATGGAAGTAAAAAGAAAAATAAATATTTTTTATTTATTTTTCCTTCTATTTTCGCCAAAACCTATATATATATACAACGGTAGTCAGGTAATGGAAGTAAAAAGAAAAAGAAAAAGTATTTTTTAGTTCCTTCAAATGTATTTTGTTGCTATGGAAACTCCTATCGTCTATTGAAAGATAGATTACGTGCTCCGTGATTACGTGTTAGAATAAAATTTAATTAGCAATTAAAATGTAACTGCTTTGTTTATTAATGAAATTTGATGAAATTTTAACTGCAGGTTGGTTTTGTGCTGAATAGGTTGTATATTAAGTGTTGTGTACGAAAAAGAAAATTTGGAGCACTTTGAAATTTGCAATTTTTAACCCCAGTTAAAGATCATGTGACATTAATGACTTGCACATGTTTTTTTTTTTTCGTTAGAGACAGCCGTTAAAATCGTCTGCTGAATGCTGATAGAATGCCTCTTTTTAAGCAATAAGGATTTTTGGTCATTTTCGCGATCGATATGGGTCAGCATTTTAATTAATATCTCCGAAACTAATTAAGATTTTTAAATTCTGTTTCGAGGAAAACATCGGAAAGGCTCCAGAGCATCCGTATGTCAATTCTTGTACTTCTGCGTTCAATAGGGGCTGAACGTATAAAAGAACAGACAGACAGACAGACAGACAAACCTTTCCATTTATTATTATAGATAGATATATATATATATTTAATTCTCATATAATGCTTTGAAAAAAATTAATATTTTGAGTTAATTTAAAATAATTCTTGTTCTTAAAATATAAACATCTTAATTCTATTTTATTATTGTAGAATGTAATATATGATAACTATAAATTGTTTGAAGGTGATTTAAATTTATATTTATCCGCTTTATATTGAAATCGAGCTTGTGAAACACATAATTCATTGAGGAATGAATGAAAAGGAAAATACGTGTATTTTCTTTTTCTAAACATTTTGCAATGTTTCTTTTTAATTTTTTAATTCATTTCTTCTGATTATTCATCTTTCTGTGTTTCTGCTTCCACTCTTATTTTCTTAATTATTTTTAGAATTCTTTAAAAAACTGATATACAGGGCAGGCATAATTAACTTGACAGTGATTACCGTATTCTGTAATGTGATCTGATTCCGAGAATGCCCCAAAAATTTGTTGTAAGATTAAACAAGGCGGAAGACAAAGGAGAAAAATGAATGATCTGAGAAAAACGAAGGAGAAAAACGAATCACCTGAAGGAGAAAAACAAAATTCGCAATATTTTTTTTTTTTTTTTTTTTTTTTTTTTTAATCATACCCTTGTGTCTCTGTTCATTTCAGTGAAAACCGCATAGAGGTACGTTCAACATACTTTGAATAATTTAATTTTTATTTTTGCTGCCACTTTTCGATGAATCGGTACTTTTAAACTTTTAATTTTTACTAGTAGTTAAGAATGGTTTTATTTTTTTTTATTATATCCGTCATAGTAACTGTACATTTTTAATTTAGTTTTTTTTTTCTTTAAAAATGTTAGAGCTATTCTTTTTTTCTTTTTTTCTTTTTTTTTTTCCGGTATAAACATTTCTCACATCTAGATTACCAAAGATGCGTTACATGGATCTGTACTAAATTACACACATAGAAAAAAAAACAATATTATAAATATAGAAAATAATTGTTGGAATGCTCCATGCTTTTTTAAAATGTGTCATAATTAATAATAATAATAATGAAAAGGTTTTCGCGTTATTATTCTTGCAATCACAAAAAGTTCAATATAAAAAGTCTAAATGTTCGTAATGTCCATATATGTCCATATATTTATATCTCATGCAAAATATGTAAAATTGTAATTAAGTTATGATTAATTGTCACAGAGATATTGTGTCTGCAATATTACACATGGGCAAAAAATTTATATCGATATTTTTTTATAATCAGAAATTAAATAAAAATTGTACAATTACTTTAATGGCTATAATAGTGAGCTAAAACCTTTTTATGCATTTATCAAAACGTAGTACAGTTTGAAGTAATTATTTTATTTAGTTGTTTTAAATAAAATTCATGGTCATTATTATATGATATTTTGTACTTTCAAATGTACATCTGCAGTTAAACCTATGTGCACATGTTTACCTGGTCAACATTGTTTTGGAAAAGTAATTGTGGAAAGCATATATATTATCAGTTCATTACAAATAACGTTAGAAAAATTAGCAGTCTTATTAATATATTTTAAAGTGTTATTTAATGATGACGTAATTCCCGTTTTTTTTTTCGGGATGCCGTGCCCAAACCTCCCCCGCCAAACAAACAAACAAACAAAAAAAAAAAAAAAAAAAGGGTCAATTTATTAAAATGTAATTTGAAATTTTTCATAGAATTAGAAACCCCAAAAATGACAATACTAATTAGAGTGGTGTGCACATTGGAACATCTTCTAATATTCATTCCTTTTTACAGCACTACTCGTTCTTTGATATACACAAAAAATTAATAAGCATATCTTTTCAAAATAAAAATTTTAAGTATGCATCTTGGCGCAGTTTAAGCAATATATATTTAGGCACACAGTTAGGTATTTTAGGTATTATCATTTGAAAATTTGAAGAAATTGACTAAATAGAAGAGATATCTGACATCATACATATACGCTCAAATTTATTCAACACATTTTTTTTTTATAATTTAGTATATATGATGTAAGGAGATTGGTACTTTTAAGTACCGAAGAGGCTGTCGTATTACCATTTTCTAATCGGTGTTAAATTGTAACATAGAAGCGCAAACTTTTGGTCGATATCCTGCCCAAAATAAGTAAAATAGCTTACATAATGCATATGGCGTTTTGTGCTTTGATATGCTATAATAATTGATATATAACGTTTTCTGAAATGGGTGGTAGGATTACAGCATATTAGTGCATATTTCCACATTAACATATTATTGCACTTGTTAGGCGATATATGGCAAAATGTAATTATAAAAAAACTAAGTGAAGCTTTAAAATATATAAATTTTTCTTGAATTTCGTCCGTTAGTAAGTGAGATCAAGCGTTCATAAAATGTCGGTAATTTACATGCATAAACATATACACATTTTCTAAAAAAATTTGTCAAATTAAAAGTCATGTAAAAAAAGTCATGTTTTTGCCCATATCAAAAATGTAAATACATCGAAAACCGGGGGATCTATTCTCCGATCTGACCGCCATAGCGACCGTCCTTAAACAACGACAGTCGTCCAATCAAAATTCGTTATGTGACGTCATGTGATCAAAATAACGACTGCCACTGTCGGAATTGAAGTATAGTCTGGTCGGAGAATAGATGCCCGGGTATCTACATTTTTTGCAAATACAGTACTTTCTCTTTTTGTATACAGAAGAAAGGCAGATGGGATGAATATAGATGTTTTAATGCATTAGACTTGAAGTTTTTTTAATTAGCAAAGGGTAAATTCTATTTTATTACTGACAGAATGTTTTTTTGGAAGACATAAACATTTTTATGTAGATACTATTTTTAACTCTTGATAATACAATTTTTTCGAGTATTTTATTGAAATAAATGGTTAAAGAATTTCATTTTTTCATAAATATTACATACAAATGATAATTAACAACTAGTATGTTTTGATTAGATTAAATTTGAAATAGTTTAATAAAAAATTATCAATACTTCTTATTATGCTCTTTTATTTGGGAAATAAAATAAAACTAAGTCTTTGAAAAGAACAAACTTTGTCTCCATTATATAAGTTTACGTTTAGTTATTTATTCAGTTATTCAACTTTTAAAATAACATACGGATTTTTATTTTCTTACAAAGAAGATAAAAGTTATATTTTAGAAATTAATTAAGGTTCTTTAAATTTACCAATTTAGTCCATTCACATTATTTAAAAAATGAATGAAATTTTAATTTAATAAATAATTATATTTTACTTTCTTGCATATTACTAAAGTTTTCTCGACATAAGAATTTTCTCATTGCCAACAAATAATGAATTTCAGTTTTATCCGAGGAAAAAAAAATAATGATTATGATGAAAATAACTTTGGGAAAGGAAATATGTATGCGTACATTCTTATTTATTTTTTGTAATGAATTACTGATGAAATGCTGGTCATTACTTTCAACTAATTATTTATCTAAAAATTGTGCGTCTTTTGCTTCTAAATAAATAATAACTTATGTTTATTTGATAGCATATATAATGATGTACTTATTATGACTTATTTGTATTTGATTACTTTGGATACGTTTTGATTTTTATCTATGCATACTTAAAGGAAAAAAAAAAAAAAACTTTTGAACGAACATATATTACACGGTATATATTTTGCGAATTCGTACACGAATATATATGTATATATAAATATAAGTGTGTGTGTGTGTGTGTGTTTGAAAACACTATAACATTTCTACAACAAATAATTATGATATCGCAATTTAAATAACACTTCATTCACAGACCCTATAATTTTTTATGAATTATATTGACATAATAATTAACACATGTTTTAAAGGTGAATTTAACTCTTAAAATTAAATATATATATATATATATTTCTATATTTCTGCTCCTTTGTCTAGTTTAACACAAAAACAGAAAATTCCCATTACATTTATTGAAAATCTTGGAGAATGTAAATATTAGAAATATTAAACACTAAATGCTAAAAATCGAATTAATTCCTAAATAGGTAAAATAATCTGATGTATCACTCACATTACTTTCCCTTTCCCTGCATTTCAAAACGCTAGATAAAGATAAGCTAGTCCCCAGCAAACACAGAACTATCATATTGACACCAAAATGATATCTTACGACAAACATGAAAGGTATCATTATGATGCCAGCGATTCGTAACTTTTCTGTGTCGAAACTGTCCGCGAAATCGATACCCGTAGCGATACGGAAATAGGTGTCGGTCCGGCATCGCGTATCTGATACAGATACGAACGCCACCGATAGCTCCGATACAAAAATGTTAAAAAAACGACACTTTATCGATACCTTTATGTTGCCACTTCGATGCTTATTTTTGACGCATATATGATACATATCGGACTTGTGCCAAGCTACCGACAGTTATTCGAAAGTCGGCGTTTCCTGTCAATTTTAATATGCAAAATTTTAATATTATCTATACATAAACACAAAATAATTATTTTTACAGGTATCGATTTCTTTTCTTTAAAATATATATATATATATTTAACTATATTTTAACGGTACGGTCAAATGGTGGTAACTCTGACAAAAATAAATTAAATAAAAATCAGCAGTTTAAAAATATTTTTACTTAAAAAGTTTCAAAAAATTATTATTTTCGCAATTGACGATTAAAGAAAACCATAATTTAAATTAAATATATATATATATATATATATATATATATTTCATTATGGCATGTAATTACTTTTTTTTTTAATTTTAAGTAGTCCCATTTGAATGATTTACTAAATCAAAACTAAGAATTATTAAAAATAAATCCATTTTAAAAATTCTGTTATGGACAATCTTAATTGTATTTAAAAAGCAACTAATTAAAGCTTTGAGTTTATCCACTAAAATATATATATATATAAATAGATCTATCAAAGCATTTTTATTTTCTTTAAAAAGAAATTCTTTGATAAATTATTTTGATTTTAGTATATTATTAGATATAAATTCTTCTTAAAAAAAAAAAAAAAAAAAAACTTTTATAAGTTTTATTTTTATTATTCTTTAAATTTGAACAGTCCATAAAAATTTTTTCATAAAAGGCATATTTATGTATGTGTTAGTAAGCAGTGTTTCCGATATTCCAGATCATTGCACAGCATTCTCCACCAGAAAATCACTCTCAATTTATTTAAACCACAATTTAGTATTATACAGAGATTTCTTGTGAATGTTTGCAGTTCTTTTGTTACACACTAAGTCTTCACTACTGAAAGAAAGGAATATTACATCAGAGGACAAACAAGCTTAGAAACAATCCATCCCCCCCCCCTTCCAATGTGACTTATGATTTTAAATCAAAAATTATTGTTGGTTAGTGCAGGTAGAGTGTAAAAATTGTACCCCCCCCCCCTTTTAACAGGTCAAGATTAGATATGACCCTAGAAAAAGTTTCATCTGTCGCTATGAGAACAAATGAAACACACAGTACAAGAAAGTGGGGTGTAGTATTTGAGTGTTTGATTTATGTGTGGGAGGTATTGAGACGAGTCTCAGCAAGGTTTTCTTTTTTAATTTGAACTAAAAATTGTTTACATTTTTAATTTAATTATTAATTAAAAAAATATATTTAATACGTTACAGATTTTTTCAGCAAAAACAATTTTTTTTTTTTTTTTTTAAGTTTTTAACAAGAAAAAATTTGTTAATTTTTTAAGATAAAATAAATGAATAATTTAAGGGAAAATACTTTTATATTACATTTAGATAAAATTTCATTACTGATTTGTTTTAATGTTTTATGCAAATTTTTTATTGAATTGCAAATAAGTTTTGATTGTCTACTCTTAATTGATTCTTATTCATGCTACTTACACATAAAAAATCCTGAATCATAACAGCTGTTGCTAAACTGTTTGACATCACATTTAACGTCTATTTGAATTATTTTATAATTGTCAAATTTTGTGTTTTTTGGGAGAACTGACAGTAAAATTGTGCACAAGGGTTAAGCACAAATTTTCTCTAGATGATTTCACTGATTTATAATTATTTTACACTGTAAAAATTCTCAAAATAAAACAATCTATTCAAAGCACCTACTCAGCAGTTTTCTTTTTAAGTTTTAATTGCATTATTCACAATAAAATTTTTGACATTATCCTTGAAGTTTTGCTTCCCACATGGCAAAGAGGTTCTGCTCTTGAAGTTGGTAGACAGGAAATACTGGATTTGATTCCAATCTGTGTTTAACAACTTTGCTGTAAGTTTTCTGAGTTTTTTTCTGAAATTCGATTAAATACAGGATAAAACCATTTAGAAAGACCCTCACTCTTCCAAATCCTATGACCTTTGTGTAGTCAACCAACTTTAATACTTTATTACATTGTTTACCTAAACCATTGTATAAAGCACAGCACTATTGAAGCCCTAAGTCTACCATGAGATGTAGATGCTGAATCAAGACACTGCATGCCACTCACATCTATGCCTAGCACGCTTGCCAGACAGTTTGCTATAGGAGATACTTACCATGAATTCCTTTGTATTCTGGTTTTCTTGTCACTCAAAGAAAAAACATTGAATTTTTCTTCGGCAGAAGTTTCCAAAAACAATTTAAAGTCAGCAATTAAAATTTTTCATTTTCTTCATTTTTTGGGGGGGGGGGGGTAATTTTCTTCCTTCAAAATTTGTACAAAAAGATCATGTTTCACAGCTTGATTTTTACACAAAATAAGTTTTTTTGAAATGCAATTCGCATGTTGCGGCTCCTAATTTGCAACACCAGATACATTGGTTTAACAGAGAATTATTTAATAATTTTTTGTTTCAAATTCTTAGATTATTTAAAAAAAAAAAAAAAAAAAACGAAGGATAAAATAAATATGTGATGCTACAAATTTATAAGAATTTTCAGGCAAAAACTTTTTTTTTTTTTTTTTTCCTGTCCTTACCTTCTGCAGAGATTGAGGGAGAGGGTTGTTTATTTGTGAAAAAGCAAATTAGGATCTAGTGAAGTGTATTTTTATTTCATGTGGAAATGACAATATTTATTTTAGTAAATTTATGAATATTTCTTATAAAAAAAAATTGTTAGCCATATTTGAAAGATAACAATTGTTACTGGTGCAACCAATGTAATTTTTTGAAGCATTAAATCTTATAAATGAGCAGGAAAAAAAAAATAATCTAAAAAAAAAGATTCTGAAAAAGAAACTTTTTTATCAGTGTCCTAAAAAAGTAGTAAATAAGACAAAATTTTCCGTACTCAAACCAATTAAAAGGTAAAAAGCATTCATTGATGATAAAGTGTGTTATTATATAGTAGAATGTAGTCATCAATCAATGCTTTTTATCTTTTAATTAGTTTGAGTACAGAAAATTTTGCCTTATTTACTACTTTTTAGGACGCTGATTAAAAAATCATTCTTTTTTTTTTTTTTTTTTTTTTATTATTATTTTTTACTTGTAACTTAAAAGCTAGCCCCTCATATTCATAGAGATGACCCTAAAGTCAAAATATAGCAGAAAAGTGGCTCGATGACACACTGGCAGAAAGAAAGACTACCTGGCTCAATATAAGGCAAAATTTTCTGTACTCAAACAAATTAAAAGATAAAAAGCATTCATTGATGACAAAATGTGTTATAGGATTTAGTCATCAATGAATGCTTTTTATCTATTAATTGGTTTGAGTACAGAAAATTTTGCCTTATTTACTACTTTTTAAGATGCCGATAAAAAAGCATTCTTTTTAATTAGCAATAAACAATTTAGAATTATACAAAAAACATTTTTAAACACTCGCCCTCGAGTGGGTTCGAACTCACGACCTTTGGATTCATAGCCCAGCGCTTTTGCCTCACAATCACGATGTTCACAGGTGAAACCGCTTTCGTTACATTTTTGCTTCCTTAGGCTCAAAATATACCAGAAAAGTGGCTCAATGACAGACAACCAGGCTGAATAAAAAAGCATTCTAAAAAGTCCATATTGTATTGTGGCCTGAAAAGGTCCCCATATTAGAAATACTATATTGAGATGAAGTACAACAGTTAATTTATAGGTTGACAACTTAAAAGACACTTATTTTTGAAAAATCAACCATGATATATAATATACTTACCAAATTTGAACTCAATTGACTGCAGTATTCAAGATATATTACGGCCTTTATTTATATAACTCTTTATTTGTAAAACTAAAAGAATTCTACAAAATTTCATTATGATAAAGAATCAGTTAAAGGACACAGAATTAAAAAAAATTATTTCCATAGTATTTATTTTATTTTTTATTTTTTAAATCAAAAAAAAATAATACATTCACATAATTTAAAATTTTGCTTCGTTCAGTCACGTTCTCTGCCAATAGCACTTTGTCCATATTTGTAGGTGAAGAAGAAACCCTAGAGAAATATTAAGAAAAATATAAATAATTAGAGCATTTAATATAAAATAGGAACAAAAAAGTTCAGCTTTCAATTTTCAGAAGGAAAAAAAAAAAAAATGAAACATAAAACACAAATAAGATTTTGTTTTCTACTGTCTTACCAACCAGTGTTCTGAAAAAAAAAAAAAAAAAAAAAAAAAAAAACCCTTCACACCAACATCACATTGTCTCCCAAGAGGTTGTACGAAGCACCATGCTATTGCAGTGTTAACTCCACTGAGCTCCACTGTAACAGGAGAGCTGTGCTGGCGGTCAGCCGTGTGCTAGACGAATGCATCCGGGGCAAAAAGCAAAATTTAGTCCACTTGACTATGCGTTTGACATTATGAATTCTCGATTGTTATTGTTTATTATTTCATTATTCGCCAACATATTGTTAATAAATAAAGTGAATTTGTGACTTTAAGTAGCAGAACATTTTAATATGCATTTAGTTTAATGGTTACTGGAAATATATTTTATAAACTTGCTTATAAATGGAATTGCTTATATTCCACTGAGCCCCATTGTAACAATTTGTAGCTCAGTGTTGTATTCGCAGAATCTTTTTATTAAATTCAAGTTATCAGTTTGATTTCCAAACTACTTTATCAACCCAATTATTTTTAGTTTAAATCAACCACATTTTTCTTTTTTTCATTATAATATTATAGAAATTATTTAATATCACACATTCATTGTTAAAATAAAAAGGGTTGTTTTATTTATTATTTTGATGGAGGTGGTAATTTAAAGGATTGGTTATTTACTTTTATAATATTATAATAAATAATAAAAAAATTTCCTTAAAAGTTAGATTTTTAAGATCATAATCTTTAAATAACAGAACATTTTAATATGCATTTAGTTTGATATTTACTTCAGATATTTTTATATAATTTGCTTAACTGCTTATATTCCACTCAGTACCGTTGTAGCACAAGTATGTAGTATTAGCAGAATCTTTTTAAATTCAAATTATCATTTTAAGTTCCAAACTACTTTTCAACTGAATTATTATTTTATCTTACCTGTAAAATAGAGAAAATATTGTTTTGGGGTCAAATTTTCTAAAGTGAGTTTTAGTTCTATTTACACGATTTGGGGTCCCATGAATCCAAAAATATCATATTTTTTCACAATTACAATACTTCCCTTACATAATGTATGCTTGGAAAGTAAAAAATAAGAAGAAAATCATTTTAGAGAGGTAGAAAATTCCAATTTATAAAAACTATAAAATGTAAAAGCACAAATTTAAAAGAGTAATGCATTCCAAATGACTAATATTTTTTGCTAGGATTTAAGTTGCAAAAAAATCCGATTGAAAATAAGTTTTCTTTTCTTTTTTTTTTTTTTTCTAAAGTTTTAATTGCCATACGCGATAGTGAGAAAAAATAGATTTTTATGTACTTTGCATTAAATAAGTAAAATGAGACATGTTTTCTCCCTAAATTCATTAAAATTCTTACAACGGAAAATATTATAGCAAATTCTACCCCTCTCATTTTTCAAAAACTATGTAAATGACTTCTTTACCCTTACAATATTTTTTTAGACAGAAACAAAGTTGATTTTGTGTAAAATTTTCTTATCACTTTATTTTATTTACAATTAAAGAGATTTTCATCGTGTCCCTGTAAAAAAGCTACAAATGCTAGACTACTAAAATCTAAACAGTTTGTGCAACAGTGAATTATAATAATTGTACAAATTTTCAACTCAGTTGGTAGAGATTTTGTACCCTATCGCACTTTAAATAATTTGAGCCCCTGTAAAAACAAGATTCTCTAAAATTCATACAATTTGTGTGAAAGTGATCTGTAACATGCATACAAATTTTCAGCTCAATCATATAAGGCATTTAGACGCTATCACACTTTAACAAGTTTAGGCCCATAGACCATAATGTTAAAGAATTTTTTTTTGTGTGTGTGTCCCTGTAAAAAAAGAAAAGTGCTAGATTGATCAAAATCAATAGGCTTTATGCTATAGTGACAGACTTATAATGTATGCACCAACTTTCAGTTCATTTGAACAAAGCATTTAGACGCTATCGTGTTCACTCACATCATCGTCAGAATATTAAAGATGAGTTCAGATGACCTGGAAACATTCTGAAACACCAAACTCTCAAATTTTGATTTTTAACATGATTACAGTACTTAAGTAAAGAGAGTATTGTAATCATGTCAAAAATACACAGTGTTCAGAAAGTAAAAATTAAATTAATAGACGAAAAAAACTTGGCGTTTACGAAACATCGATTTTTTCACAAAACAATTTATAACTCAAAATCTTTTAGAGATAAATCATTTCTTTCTTTCTTTTTTTTTTTTTTTTTTTTTTTTGTATATAGATCTTGGTTAGACGATTCACATCTCAAAAGATTGAAAGATTTTTTCAAAAACTGAATGAGTTATAAATTTGTTTATTTTATGCATAAAACCATTGCATACCGTGAATTCTAATTATGATTATATTATTTTTAATGCATCATTCGAAAGATATTTTAAAGTACATTTATATTATCGAAAGTGGAATTCGAGATTTCACCTGATTTACACGTTTTGAGGTATCCTGAATCGGTTTTCTTTTGTATTTCAGCTACTAATTAAAATAATTTCATATGTAATACATCATTTGAAAGCTTTGTTGATATGGAATTGAACAGTAGATTACAAAAATTTCTACCACCAGATGGCGCTGTAATATTTTAAAATTTCAATATTTCAAATTCTAATTAAATTAATCATTCGAAAGATATTTTAAAGTACTTTTATATTATCGAAAGTAGAATTCGAGATTTCACCTGATTTACACATTTTAAGGTGTCCTAATTAGGTTTTCTTTTGTATCTCAGCTACTAATTAAAATAATTTCGTAAGTAATACATCATTTGAAAGCTTTGTTGATTTGGAATCGAGCAGTAGATTACAGAAATTTCTACCGCCAGATGGCGCTGGAATCAGTGTTAGAAATAAGCAGTCGTTACTCGTATTTTGCAACCAGATTTTTCATTTTGACGCCTGGATTTTTCCTCTTCATCTAATAGTTTTCCCGATCCAATCAGACTATAAACAAGTCTATTTCATCGTATTCCTCAATACTGCGACTGGAGTCATAGATGATTGGCTGTTGAAATCGAGCTTAAAACAGTTTTCAATGGAAGGCTGTGAGTGGTTGTTAGAGAACAGAGCTCACTAAGGCTCTCGAGTTCTAGAGCTCACCATGCTTAGATTACTCGTCGATGTAGCGAGCAACCATTGAACATATTATGGTTTGAAGCGAGTAGCAGTGTTTTCTTATCTTGAGAATTTTAAACTCTTACCTCTCCACACCACTCATCAGTTTAGTTTGCTGCTCCACCGAGCGGGACTTTTCTAAAGTCAGAAATTTGAAAGATCATAACATGGTGAGAGAACAGACTGTTTCAGGTATTGAAACGGGAAGAGTGCGCCGTGGGGGCTACCGAGCGGGAATTTAGTGCAATTAAATTTTTCAATAAAGCTATTTTCACACTATGTCAATAAGCTGTGTTAAGACCTGAAACAGGAAAAAGGTGCCGCAGGCGCCACCGAGCAGGAGTTTCGTAAAGTCGGATTTTTCAAGGGTCGCAAACCAGCTGGTCGCCGAAGGCGGCTAATATATATATATAAATTGAAAAAGCACTACACAACTGGCGATAAAAAGTAATAATTACAAAATTTTGAATAAACACCATAAAATGCAAGAATTGGCAACAATTGTTTTGGGTCAAAAGAAAACGCAACTTTTTGTCAGGCGAACCAAGCAGCAATGCACATTTCCAATATATTCAATATTAAAATGATGAATATTGTAAGGAATATATAAATAGTACTTGTTTTTATGTAATTTTAGGTGTTAGTTTATTTTTTGAAGTGAGACCCTTACACGTGGTGTGGAGATTCTGCAAAATTCAATTTTTCCGGAACCGAAATTACATTAGTGCGGCCCGTACGTGAATGCAGCCCATATGCTGGTTTTTACAGTATATATATATATATATATATATATATAAACAGTAATTGTCTCTCAGTAAAATCACGATTGTTATGAGCCAAAGTAATTTTATTTTAAGCAGCTGATTTTTATATCCGACAAATATTCCCAAACTGTAGAAAAAATATTTCCTCTACTAATTTGGAAAGAAATTTCAAAATGTAACAATAAGTGGAACTAATAAACATGATTTAAATTTCAAAAGATATTTAACTAATTATTAATTGAAAATTAATAAATTAATACTGTATAAAATTAAGAAACACATACTACACATTGAATTAATTAATATTTCTACAGTAATTAAATATTAGGCTTCTAAAAAAATTATTAGTGTTTTTTTTTTTTGACGGAGAATTAAGCATTTAAATCTTTACAAATATTTCGAAATTGCTGGAAGTGTATTTCATTTTGTATTAGTTTTTTTTCATATAAAAATAAATTTAAGTGCACAGTGTGAAGTGCATATTAGTTTATAAACAAACACAGGGCTATCCAAAATTAAGTTAAACATTGTTTTCTAATTATATGTGCTGCTCTTTTTGCTAAATTTTACTATGTCGATGAACACTGCTCAGGAAGGATAATTAATTTATTTTACCCATACTATAAACAAAGTATTTTTTTTTTTTTTAGTTCTATTTTCATTTCTGGCTTTTCTTTTTGTTTAATATCATGTTTTGAAGCACACTGAATCTGAAAAACCAATTTTTAGCAGTTGATGCATATCTGTTATCAGTATAACTTCAAAACAAATAACTGCAGGAAATTCAAATTTGGTATTTTGAAGTTTGTATTAGGTCGCTACTTTTAAAATTTGATTAAAATTGGTAAGTTTCAATGCAAATTAATAACAGTCTTATTTATATACACATATATAGAGGGAGTAGACATTATAATTGAATGGGAGGATTGAGAAGACTTTAGTCCCCCCCCCCACACACACACAATATTAATTGTGAGGGGGGCTGAATTTATAATTTGACCAACAGTTTTTTATTATTTCTTTCTCTTTTTTAAATAATTTCTTAATGGCATTACCTGAAGAAAAAATTTACAAAATTTGATAAATTTCATCTTTGGAGAGCCATTTTATGGTTCAAAATCTTAATTAGAGCTGAACCAAGAGTATATACTCTGTATATACCTGGTACTCGTCCAAATTTGGGCTAAGTATTTGGCCAATACAGAGTAGTACTGAGAATTTCATTATTTTTATGCATTATTGAAAGAAATGTGTTAATGAGAGATATTTATTTTATAAACAAACTACAAAATTATGAATATATAAATACAGAGTCATTATAATTAAACTATTTGGTATAACATTCTGCAGTTAAAACGGCAAGTAGATTGCCAGCAAACTTGGTATAAAGACGATTAATGATAATGAAATATTTAAGAAGAAAAAACCTTAATGTATTTTTTACAGAAAATTTTAGTTATAGTTTTGTGCAAATAAAAATAAGAAAAGAATAATTTTGAATTTAAAGAAAAATATATTACTCTAAAATGCCATTCAAGCTCCCCCTCAATGGTCAGGAAAATCGGGATATATTAGGAAGGGGTGGCTAAATGGTAAAAATACAGAAATTAACATGCATTTGTGGTATAAAAAAAGGTTTAATAACAAAGCATATACAGTCAAACCTCGTTAACATGAATTAATTTTAATATGAACTGTTTCCACAGTCCTCATCAAAATGAAGATTAGTTTATACAGTTGAACCTTGTTAATGCGAATCTCAAGCAGTGGCATCTCCAGAAAAAAATTCAGGGGGGGGGGGGGGGGGTGAAGGCAGGCACAGCCTGAAAATAATAATAATAATAAATAATAACCACTTCACCGGCCACTGTAGCATGTGGAAGGCTAAGTTTCCCCTGAGTTATCTCGGGATGGTCGGTGAAGTGGTTAAATAAAATTCTTATAGCATAGTTTGATAGTTTTAAAGTTAAAGGGAAAAAAAAAAATGCTTATTAGAATTTTACAGGAGGAGGGGGGGGTTGCCCTATTGTGCCAACACCCATGATTTCAAGAAGAATAAAAAAAACTGTTCATATTATCAGTAGCTCAGAAATTAATCTTCATTTTGACAGGGATTGTGGAAACAGTTCATGTTGAAATTAATTCAAGAAAAATGCTTAATGCTCCGAGGGTATATAAGTATATATCAAGCCAGTGCATGTTTTGAAACTTAATTTTTGTATTTTTTGATAAATTTATATGAAATTTTGATACAACAAAAACTTTTTAACATATTGAAAACAGAAAAATAACAGTAATAAAAGTTTATGCATGAATATTGAAACTATTGCGATTAAATTTTAAAATTTCATGAAAGATTCTCAGTGTTCCAAGGATGCACAATAAGTATATCTGGTTGATGGATGTTTACAAACTTAATTTTCTTGTTTTTTGATAATGTTATATGAAATTTTGGTAAAATGCAATCACTATAACATATTGATAACAACAACAATAATAATAATAAATAATATAAGTAAAGTAACAGTGATAAAAGTTCATGCATGAAAAATTCATATAAATTTATCAAAAAATAAGAAAATTAAGTTTTAAAACATCCATCAATTCAACTTACTTATTATATACCCTCGGAGTGTCATTTTTATCAGAAACATCACTAATTTTTTCATAAATTCTTATACAATAAATCTTACCAGCCTAATAATAAAATTAATGTTATATTACAATTTATTCATAAAATTAATTTAAAAAACAACAGAGTGATTTCAAAAAATATTTTCACAGCTTCAATCTATTTAATATTACTAGCAGGCTTTGCTGGTCAATACATTTAAATGAATTTTAAAAAGAATCAATATTTTTTATACCATTCTACTAATTAAAACTAAAAATAAAATACATTGAAATTGCTTAAAAACTACGCTTCAGGCATTCGCTGACTTCAGCAGTGACTTCTTAACCACAATGTCTTGGTACTGGATAATTTAATTTATAGAAATGTCAATAATACATGAAAAACTGCATTAGTCATTTTCTGTTTGATAATAAACAGAATGAAAAATGCATAGGATATTTTATATGAAGATAATTTGCATAAATAGATAAATTTTAAAAAATGCTTTACCTTTTTTTCCCACTTGCATTACAAAAATATTTAAAATAAAATTGAGAAAAATTCTGTAAAATCATTGAATGAAAGAGCTTGGACCTTTTGGCAGAATTTGAAATTTGGCAGTGAAGTAGCTCAGACGTTTCTCACCAAAATGTTTACTTATGCCATTCCGATACCCATATCAACTCATCGCCGAAATGACAAAATATTAAATTATATATAACTAATATTTATTTTCATATTTTAATTAATTAAAAGAAAATTTTGCAATGTAATATCTTCAATAACTTGATGCATATAATGTTCACACAAAAAACGAACAATTTCTAGAGCTCTTTTAAAAAGTATAACATCTATGCAGTATCTTTTTAAAAAAATCATCAGTTTTTACTAAAAAAAATGGCCAACTCTCATCATCAAAGTAGTTAAATTTAGACCAATCAAAAATAGGAGTCGTCAACCCGGATGTGCTCCAGGCAAACTCTTTGCTTTATTTATATAGATTGTTATACAAGGTTTGAGAGATTAAAATAAAATAGCCTGAAATTTTAATAAATAAGAAAGTTAGTATAAAAAAAAGACAAACTTACCAGAATCATGCCAATGTCACGACTTGTTAATAAAATTTACTTCACAGTATCTAAGATTTGGAAAAAAAAAAAAAAATGTGGTAAACAAACATGAAAGATCCTGGTGCCTTTTTACAAGACTTAAAATTTCACTTATAACATTAAAAAGTTTATTTATGACTAGCAAATAGATTGCTGTAATTCATCTTTGGCTTAAAATTTTACAATATTGCGATGCAATAACAATAATTTTAAGCTTATCCCCGAGTAGCCAGTTTTGACACTGATCAAACACATTATAAATATTACTAAACATATAAAATTGAAAACTCACATCATAATATATTGTACATTTTAGACAAATTCTCTCATTATCTTGTTAATGTTGTCTATACCATCATCTGTTATCAAGGTTTCAATACGATGAATATTGTTAAACTCAATTTTAGTTCAGAAAGTATAAATGAATAGTTTATGTTCATCCATTTGAATGAACAATCTTAGTTTCATACTTAATTCTTATTTATCAATGTAATTCAAAATACAATATTTTCTGATTTTTTTCTTATTTTAAATTTTATAATTGAACATTGTTTATTATATTCGCTGCAAAATATTCAATGCGGATATGAATAACTCACAACATTTATAAAAGATAACGATATCAACAATCATTACATTTACTACTTCTGCAAACGAGTTAAAATAGTAGGTATAAATAACTCGCAATTTCTTTCTCCTAAGATTTTAGAGCTTTTGGCTTTTATTATTTATGAGATATGAAAAATACGTTCCTTACAGAATAACTATGCAACACTGGCTTGGAAAATAGTAACTAAGCCTAACACTATGAATATTTTTTTACCTTCTATATTATTTAAACTTAGCACCGGAGGGTATCACAAAGTTTATAATTACAATTATATTCTCCAATTTATGTTAAAATTAGTGAGTACTTTGACTTTTTAAAAATCAAAATGCATTTATCATACAGATTAAGCCTAAACGTGCGAATCATAAAATAACAAATTTCCGAAGAAACATTCTTAACTGAAGTAAGTATGAAACACCAAACATATTTATAATTTTATAAAAAGTCAATACAATATTCTCTTTTAATTTTTTTGAGAAGTATGAGAGCATGTAATAAGAAGAAAATTCCTTACCTAAATGAATTAGCAACCGATTAAAATATATGAAAATATCGAAAACAAAATCACTGCTACACGAGCTTCGCTTCTGGCTTGTAAACAAACAATGCGGTTGGTTCAGTTAGCGGTTACGGGTTACGGCTAGCAAAGCAATTTCTGATGTTCATTCGATAACATTTCGATACTTCAAAAAGAATGTCAAAAAATTAACATGTTTCTGATATCAGATCAGTATCATATTTTGGACAGGTTAGTGTGGTGTCATAAATATGTCATGTTTTAATTATCGTTTCGATAACAAATATTTATACAGAAATTGCATGTCATAAAGTCGGTATGTTTTCGATATTTTAAAGACATCGATTAGATGATATAACTTTTTTTTATCGTGAAAAGGTACCTAAATGTTACGCGAAAATCGATACATCTGACAAGTCTGACATATCTGACATCATTTTGTTATGTTTCCGACACGGCTGTGTTTGCTGGGTCTGCAGTAAGTCGTAAATTCAATAAGGTACGGTAATAACGATCAATCTCTTTTACAGATGTCTAAAGTAGGTTTAGGAAAAGTTTTATTTGACACATAATTCTGTGTTACTGTTTAATTTGACATATAATTTTCAACTCCCCATTCAATTATAGTGCCTACATTTATTAAAAAATAAATAAATAAATCACGGCTTTTATTTTTTTTTCCTTTATCTGAAAACCTAATTAGAACTGCAAAATACCTAATTTGAAGTCCATGCAGCTTTTTGTTGTTAAGATAAACTGATAACAGATATTTATGATTATCAGCCGCTAAAAGTTTAAAATTCTTATTCAGGGCACCCCAGAAGGTGATCTTGTACCAAAAACTAGAGTTGGAAATTTAATTTTAAAAATTTCTTTTTTTTACAGTATGGGTATGAAAATTACTTATTCTTCCTGAACAGTGTTTTTCGACATATTAAAATGCAGCAAAGCAGTTGAATTGATTACATTCAATAGAAAAGGACGTTTAGCTTAATTTTGGATAACCCAATATACTGTCTATAAACTATACGTACATCACATCATGTACTTAAAACTAGTTTTATACGAAAAACACCTAACACAAAATGAAATACACTTCCATGAATTTCCAAGTATGTCATTATATCCAAATACGTTAAGTACGAACTGTACACAAATGATGAATGATATTGGTATCATAATCTACACAAAACATGCTTTTATGCATAGAAAAAATATACTAATTCCATTTTCTTAAGGGCAGCCTACAGATGTCACACTGTACTTACCGGAATTTTCCCCCACAATGGCATTGCATTTTATTCTTTTCGGATGTCCCTGTACGCGAGTCATTTACTTTATCTTAATGAAAAGTTTAGTGTCGTATCACTATATGATGCAGATTTATAATACCGAGCTTGAATTTCTTGCTACTATTTAATCGTGAAACATATTGAAAACAGACACACACATACAGACGCAGATACATACAGCCAAACAAGTACGACAACCGCTAAAAACATAATTTTCTGATTCAGGGGACTTCAAAAAGTATAAATATAACAAAAGCTATATTTCGAAAATTCGACCTCAAAACATTACTTTTTCTACCTAAGAGAAAGTAACAAATAGTAATGCAATATATTTATGTTCTAATTAAAAAATTCTGAAATAGCCATTTTACTGATATTTCCTACAAAATAAGCTGTCTACAGTATCTAAAATATCACAACTGCTTAAGAAGTAGTGAAATATATATTTCATCAGTTTTGGGAAGATTTGATTTATACTATAATATATTTTTTAAAATCTTCTTACTTTCTTTTACACGTATATACCTATTATTTTATTTATTTATTTTTTTTTTTTTATTTTTTTTTTTTTTTTGGGGGGGGGGGATTTTCGAAATTGAGTTTTTGTTATATTTACACGTACCTGGCACACTGAATGTAAAGATCATGTTTTTAGCGGTTGGTCTGTGTGTCTGTCTCTGTGTGTGTCTGCATGTTCAGAAATACAGTATGACATCCATGCAGTGTAACATCTGTAAATAGAATGGAATGAACTTATTTTTATATATGCACTAAAGCATGTTTTGCGCAGATTGTGGTATGCAAACCATTCATCATTCGTTTACAGGTCTACCAAGAATATTTTCATATATTAGGGCTATACTTGAACTTTCTAGGAGTGTATTTCTTTTTCATACACGATTAAATTTAACTAAACAATGTGACGTGCATACAGTTTATAGAAAATATACTGCGCTATCCAAAATTGAGCTGAAAATTCTTTTATATACAATGTAATTGATGAAATGGTTTTGCCACATTTTACTATGTCAACGAGTAATGCTCAAGAAAGAAAATAATTTTTTCACACCCCTGCTATAAACAGAGTATTTTTCGATTATCTATTTGATTTCTTATGCTTTGAATAATATCATATTTTGACGTTACCTGGATACGAAAGTCCAATAATTTTTTAGCACCTGACCTGTATGTATATCTGTTACTAGCGTAATTTAAAAACAAATATTGAATGCGCATTTATAACGTTTACCATCAACTTGCTTTTCTATATTAATATCTATTTAATATCTTTTTAACCAATTATCCGATTGAACTAAAAGTGCAGAGTTAGATAAATTTTGTCCTATTTAATATCAATTATTGTAGCGATCGGTTGAACGGTGTGTCATCGTACAGATAATTAAATTCTGACACACACACACACATATGTATATATACGTATATACATTCCTGAATCAAGATAGACTGTCGTGAATTTCCCCAATGCTAAAATCGTTTTTTGAACAGAATAGTCCTGCTGTATTAATAACACATAATATTATAACAGCAAAAACGATCAGAAAATAAGATTTAAAAAAAAAAAAAAAAAATAAAAAAATAAATAAATAAAGGAACGAAAAAATAATGAAAGTCATATAATTATTTTAATTTTTGATTTATTAACTTTTCATTTTTGAGCTCAAAAGAAAAATAAGTTTTCTTGAAGAAGCAATAACTTTTCGAAAATTCATTAGCATTTGTTAAAAGTATCAACATAGCTCATTAGAGAGACGTAAAAATTATGCAGATTATTCTAGTTTTAAGTGAATTTTCCATTCTTTACAAACACTACAGCTTTGAAAAATAATGCAACTTCTGAAAAAGAAATCATAGTTTTAAGTGACTTATTGCATTCTTTTATTGGTAATTGCATCTCAAGAGAAAATAATGAATGTGTTTAAAAATTTTAATTGGATTTTATTGAAAGTTTTTAAAAAAGTCCAACGAATGTACGTTTTTATTGTAATTAGGTTGTTTTAGTAGTTTTTAGTGATTAGAGTTTTAAAAATTTTATTTGTTTTAATAAATACCTTTAATTATTTTTATAATCAAAACATTTTATTTCATTTTTCGAATATTATTTAATTATTATATTGTTCAGAAATCTATTAAATTCTGTCGTTGGAAATTAATAAATGAAAAGTTTCTAAGTAGTTTAAATTATATAACTCGAAAAACAACCAATAAATGTTACGGATCGACGTAATAACAATTTAGTAATAGGCCTGGATTTTTCGCTTATTAAATAGATTATATATACATATATATATATATATATATATATATATGTATATAATCTGAAATAGTAGTCGCGATTTGGTACAAAAAAGTTATGGTACAAAAACTAATACTCAAAATGTAAATATTTCAACGGGATTTTTACTGAGGAAATATTGCAGCACTGATTTATGAAATGGATATTGCATCTCTCACAACTAAAAATGGAATACTTGTAGAATGTTGAACATTTATATTTCTGACTTTCAAAACGACTAATTGTACGAGGTACAGTCAATAAGTTCTGGAACTACCCTCTCTACTCATGTCTGATGTACGAGTGAACCAAAATAATGAAGTGGTTTTTATGCCTGGCTGTCTTTGCATGCATGAGACGTCACATGTCGCTGTAAATACTAAAATAAAATAAATAAATAAATAATAAATAAAAATAAAATCTCAAATCATCATTTGGCTAAGACTGTCGGTCTCTTATGCTGGTGTAGAAAAATGTCTTTTTTGGAGCAACGATCCAGCATTAAAATCTGCTACAAATTAGGGAAAACTGCTGAAGAAACGTTAGGGTTTCTACAACAAGCGTATGGAGTCGGAACTAGGTGATGATCGAAAGTTTTCAAATGATACAGCGTGTTTGAAAATGACAGAGACGATGTTACAGAGGATTCACGAAGCGGGCTGCCGGTGACCGCACGAACGTATGAAAACATCCAACGGGCAAAGAAGTGATGAGAATTTATCGTGGGCAAACAGTGATGGAACAGATTAGGTTTTCCCATCATCCCCAGTGATGATTCGGTACAAAAATGTCACGTCATTGAATGCAGCACGGATTAGGTCGCCGCAATTGTGATTAACTAAGCCCTTTGATTCCATTTGAAATCCCAAAGAATAATGCGCAATGAAGCGTAATGCATGCGCAATTCCAAAGAGAGGATAGTGTGACATGTTCCATGTCATAAGCCAGTGTGTTCGGCCACTGCATCAGTTTTTTGACCATGATCACTTCTGACCAATTCTTCTACCCACTAGATGCTTAAGTTCGTGCGATCACTGGTCGCCCGCTTCACGGATCATCTGTAGCAATGTCTCCCTCAATTTTGAACAAGGTGATCCGCTTGTGAATTTCGGATCACCGCATAACTTCATTTCCATACGCTTTTTGCAATAAGCGTAATGTTTCTTCAGTGTGTGCCATCTCACGCGTGAACAGAGAACCAGACGTAAACACAACATCATTATTTGGCTCCACTCGTACACCGGGCATGAGTCGGGAAGGGTAGTTCCCGAACTTATTGACTGTAACTCATACACCACAAAGTTTGATCTTGACATTTTTTCTTTTTTTAGAGGTATCTGCAATTTTACACAAATTTTCCTGACGACTGTTTGGACATATGTGCCCATGTGTGTGTGGGGGTTTATCTTGAATAAATCAAAACATTTTGACGTAGAACATTAAAAAGTATAGGCCTTTTATAATACCTAGTTCTGCATCTTATTCAATTGAGCAAAAAAAAAAAAAAATACGCACATATTATAGGTCATATTTGCACAAACTGCATATATTTTGGTTAATCTAGTACTTACAGTTTTTTTTTTTTTTTTTTTTTTTTTTACAGGAACACAAAAAAAAAAATTATTTATCATAATGACCTATGGGTCCAAACACTTTACTGTACGATGATGCCTAAAGGCCTTATTCAATTCATTTGACTATTTATACGCATATTATAGTTCGACTTTTCGTGAACTGCATAAATTTTGGCGAATCTACAAGTAGCATGCAAATTTTTTTAAAAAAGAACACAACGAAATATTCTTTATAGTTATGCCCCATAATTTATATACTTTTTATAGATCAAGATTTTACCAACGGTATAATTTTTGAAGAATCTAGCTCTTATAGGTATTATTTACAGAGACACAAAGAAGAATTCTTTATCATTGGGGCTTAACGTCTTAAATGATTTAAATCGTGATGGCGTCTAAACGCCTCATCTGATTGGGCTCAGAATTTATATACATTCTACAGGCCACCATCGAACAAACTGCATATATTTTGGTGAGTCTAGGACTTATACATATTTACAGGGACACAACAAAAATTTCTTTTTTGTTATGATCTATGGGCTCAAATTATTTTAAGTGGAATAGCGTTAATTTAAACAACATACTATATAGAGAAAAATACTCACATTCCCTATTACATATATATGTCTTTTATTTAATTGATTTTCTTACTTTAATTTATTTATGCAGCCGCTAATTAATTAATGTTCGGAAAGTCGAGTAGAGTCACGCCAGTTTTTTTTTTTCTTAAATTGACACATTTCTTTTTCAGTATATAATTTTTTAATCCATAATTATGACTATATTAAACATTACTTTATTATTAATAATATTAAATGTAACTATTTAATAATATTAGACAAAATTAATCAATGTTTCAATTTAAAAGATTTAGTAAAATTTATTTCAATTTTTACATATTTTCAATTCTATACATTGTATGATTTTGTACAATGGTTCAACATAATCCTAATTTTCTTATAAATAAACTGTATCAACCTGCAAACTATATAAAATTTGGAGTTTGACTAATTTGAGAAATCTTTTTTCAAAGCGTCTTATAAATTCAAGGAATTTGATAAATGATATGTGATTATATCATGAAAGAATCCATAAAATTGACAAAGTGATCCCTGATAGTTCTGTCATCTTTGAAAAAGATTCGGAAATATTTTTATCCAACCGCAAAAATCGATTCGCTGTATGTAACAGAAAAGTGGGAAAAGGAAAACTATATCTTCATTATGAAAGTCTGATATTTAGACTTTTTTTTTCTTTCTTGAATGAACTTTACTGTAGAAATTTTGTATATTTTATATACTTTTGTCTAAAAAAAAAAAAAAAAAAAAATTTAGTGGAGTTTGTAAGTTTGAATTATTATATTTGTATATTATGGAAAATTTTAGTAAAATTTAATGTAATTATTATATTTTATATTTATTGAAATTTTCATTTTTCCGACTGAGTGAAAATAAGGCCTGCATCGGGAGTCGAAATCCGGATCTCTGACTTACAAGGTCAAGGCTCTACCAATTGAGCTATCCAGACCGACACTCCGGTCAGCATTACTCACTCAGACAACCTTTAGGCAGAAACATCTAGGTGTCGGCCTGGATAGCTCAATTGGTAGAGCCTTGACCTTCTAAGTCAAAGATCCGGAGTTCGACTACCGGTCAAAGCACTATTTTCACTGAGTCGGAAAAATAAAAATTTCAATAAGTATGATTTTCTTCCACAGTTGATTGTGTGATTTTAATAAAATTGTATTTCTTTCTCCCATTATCTAACGGTGTTTTCCATTTCCTGCGGCTTAATTTCTGTCGAGCTATCTACATGATAGACCAGAGGTGTTTCTGCCTAAAAGTTGTCTGAGTGATTAATGCTGACCGGGGTGTCGGTCTGGATAGTTCAATTGGTAGAGCCTTGACCTTGTAAGTCAAATATCCGGAGTTCGACTCCCGGTCCAGGCATTATTATCACTCAGTCGGAAAAATAAAAATTTCAATAAATATGATTTTCTTCCACAGTTGATTGTGTGATTTTAATAAAATTGTATTATATTTTAATTTTGATTGATCTTAATTGATTGAATGAATCTATTTTCTACTTTATATATATGGCGTAATTAAACGCTTATCCTTTTACTAAGTTTATCTGTTGTTTTCGGTTGATTTTCTTCTAATATATTTCTACTAATTTCTTTTAATATATTTATTTATTTATTCAAATTTATTTATTAATTCTTTTCTAATTTATAAGTTTGCATGATTGTTCATTATCATAAAATTTCAGTAAATAAAAACAGAAACTGCCATTAAAACAAAAAAAGTTAAAATATTTAAAAACAAAAAGATGTGATTAAATAGAGAGAGATTGATAATTATGCAGTTGGAAAAATAAATAATAATTAGATGGATAGGTGCACATTTCTTCAGGATTTTTTAGTAAATGTAAAAAGAATTGGAAATATAGGAAAAGTTATACAAGGATTATTTAAAATAAATATTTGTTTCAGAACAATCTTCAATTCCAATGTATTTATCAATGTTTTCAATAAATGTAATATGTATATATATTCGTTAGGCTTATGTGTTATGTTTGTGTCATTTCTCTTCTGCGTAAGTACTTTAACTTGTTTTTACTAATCATTGGTACTCAAATTAAATTATCACCGTGACAATAATTTTATTCGAAATAAATCTCATTCAAAATTTAATTATATGTTAGTATTTTCATATATCTTTTGTTTGCTGAGTGTTACAAATGTATTAAAATATTCAATTTATATATATATTTACGTAAATGAAAATAATCTTTCTTTTATATAGAAATTCCGCTAAACTGTTTACTTTTACAAAATAAAATAAACATATAAATGAAATAAAAAAATGTTTGAGATTTTTTTCTGTTGTTTAATTGAATGTTGCATACTTAAATTAAATGATAAATAAAAAACCTTTTTATTAGAAAAATCTCGTTAGATTTATTTATTTACTACTTCTTAAGAAGCCAAATTTCCTTATTTGAAACATGTAACAATTTAATTTTTATTTAAGTGTCTAAATAAAAAAAAAATTCAATTCACTGAAGGTGACTTATTACGTTATATTAAAGAAAATTGTTTAGTTTTTTGTTCATGGAAAAAAGAAAAAAAAAAACTAATCTTAAAAAAAAAATTACTCATCTGTTAAAACTTCCCGTACTTTTAATATTACATAATATCATAATAAAAGGAGAATAAAGTAAGGAAATTTTATATTACTGTACCGTACCACAGTATAAATAATATATCTGTTAATAATAAAATTACATTTTTGCATGTGAGACTGTCATCACATTTTTGCAGAGAAAGAATGGATATTCATTCACTAAATTTTAAACTCTTGTGCATATTTACAATATGTTATCATGTGTGAAATGCGTTTTGCGATTTTATTTTTGAGATTAAGAACGTATTATATAGTTTACTAGTTTCAAGAAATCATCTCGAAGAATAACGTTATGCTTTTTATTTTCAGATATTCTTTGTAAAATTTAACCTTTAAGACGATATTTATATTTAAACGTGAAAAATAGACTCTAAATACATATTTCAGAAGTTGGCAGCATAATTCACTTCATATTTGTGTCCTATTTGCGAAACATAGCGTCGTGGTTAGGAGGCAATCTATATTGGCATGCGAAAAATGATCGCATATAAATATTTTATGAAATTTGCATGTTGTTTTTTAAAAAATGCATTTCATTACACTTATTTATTTAGAAATGATACGTAAAGCTGAAAGTTATGTTTAAAAGTAATTTTTGTATGTTTACAAATGTATAAAAAGGAAACAATTGTAAAAAAAAAGTAACCTTTTTAAAATACCATTTATAGATCTTAAAAAAAAGAAGAAGAAATATATATATATATATTATAATGCTCAAAAAATTAACAGTAAAACTCATGAATGGAGTTATCTTTGGATGTTTGCCATCTGTGTACGTTGACCTCTTTTAGAGTGCATTATAAACGTGTATATATATAAATGCTGTATTAAAACCTTTTATAGCCTAACCAATTGTCTATTTTCATGGCTGACCACACAAATCGACAATTGTAGGAAAGAAAGAAATAATTTGTACCGTGAAATCCATCTGTAACGTGAACATTCATTCTTTCCAAGAAGAATGAAGAGAACTGGATTAGTGTCTATATCTTCCATTTAATTTAAATGTAGGAGTCTAATTTCATGGTTGTATGTTGACACTCTCACATGATTTCACTGCTTTAAGCAGCTATGACGTAATCATTACGTCATTGCCTCTTAATTGTGCGCGCTAAGGGTCCTTTATGATACGAGCTGGCGCAGTGTCCGCCATTATTCATACCATCAGTGGAAATGTTTTTCGGCAGAAAAACTAAGCTACCTGATTAGCGTTGTTTTCGCATTTAAACTTCTACACAGATCATGTGAGCTAGAACTTCTTATCATAAAATAAACAAATTTGCAATTTTATGAACATCGCCAATATTCTCAAAACTCCAATCCTTCACGTTAAAAGTGAGGTAATTTTAAAGTTAGTTTTAAAAGAATTTAGAAACAATAACTTAAAAAAAGCAGCACACTCATATTCATTATGTCAAACAACTTTGAAAATAAAGGAAAACTTACGCTACAAAGTTGTGTTCCAGGTTCTGGTATTCACGTGTCACATATGTAATTTATAATTCCATTTTTCTTTCTTTCTGGATTAGAAGAAAATATAAACAGGCGATGCCCTTTTCTGGAGTTATTCGTGCAATTAATTATCGAAAAAACACCCATAATAAATCGTCAGCCGGTCCTGTTGGATGAAAAATAGCGGATGCGTCAGCCTATCAATGTAGGAGTTCTAGTGCGCGCATTCTGCATCTAAGAGAAGAATTTAGTTTGTGTTACGGTTCAGAAAGGTAAAAAAGGTTCTTTGCTACTCTCAAAATCTTTATGTTTCCGTTAAATTATGTTTGCTTTTGCCTTTTGTCCGTCTCTAATGTAATAAATATCGTCATGTAAAGATATTGGAAATAATTTTGAATGTTGATGTTTATGACGATATTCAAGTGAAATTTAGACAATAAATAATCATTATAAGTTACATTGTAATTATAATAACTTACACAATCTTGACGGATCAACTTAATTATATCTTTACAAGTAAAAAGTCATCATGTCCATTTCGTTAACAAAATTACCACTATGCCCTTGATGTGTACTACAATAAAATACATTCATTGTGCGTAAAGAAGATGGACAGGGTTTTATTTTCCACTATCTTATCTGCTTTATAATAAATAGATATAAGTACTTAATGAAATGCACACAAAGGATATGGTTCTAACTCCTTTCACAACATGAACTTTTTGTCATTTACCGCAGGAGTACGGATATTTTTCATGAGCAAAAATTCGTAAACTTCACAAATCATTCGTGATTTATTTTCTCTAATTTATTATATTTTTGCTTGCATTTTTTAAATTCTCCTTTTTCTTTTTACCATTCTCCATTCTACAAGAAATTTTAAATTTATTGTATTTAAATTAAAGAAACTTATGGCTTTAATTTACTGATAAGACAGAGTATATAAATATATTATGACGGTATACTCTTTTAAAATTAAACTAAGTTTTCAAAAACATATGTTAAAATTTTTCATTTTAGAGATCGTTGACATTAAGGACAGAGGAATTACAAATGAATAGTACATGCTATCTTTTTTTTTAATATATATATAAATGAGCAGCATTTGTTATTTAAATTTAAACTACTATATTTAAAGGATACTATTATATTTACAGTATATTTAAAAGATTTTTCAAAAATCATAAATCACTATAATTGAATTTACATATAAAAACTAAACACAATTTCATTAAAATTTAAAATATTTAAAAATCTTTCCGTCTCGTACAATCATATTATATTTTAATTACATTTAAAATCGAGACAATATACATTAAAATGTACAATTATAATATGCAATTAAAATATTAAAATACACAAAACATAAATTTAAGAATTTCCATCCTTCTTTTAGGATCCTCATGAGTAAAAAACATCAAAAGTAAACGTTGAGATAAACAATATATTTCCTCTACGAAAGCATGCAAATGAGGCATGTGCAGCCCATGCCAAATGCGCTGTGCTTTTGTAGAGGCAATCTATTGTTCATGTAAACGTTTACTGTGATGATTTTTACTGATGAAGAGCCTAAAATAAGGCTCGAAACGTTTAAATTGATGGTGTGTGTATTTTAATATTTTAATCGTATATTTTAATGTATTGTCTCGATTTTTAATGTAATTAAAATATAATTCATTGAAATGGTTTAAAATTTTGTTTCACGTTCCCCCTCCTTCGGAACTATCTTCCTGCCTGCGCTGCATTTGTTATGGATCATAAGTGCTTGCATTTACGTCTTAAATAGACATTTCAGTTTTGATGTTAGTTGAACGATCAATAAAATTCCTATTATTCGAGAATTACGTTTTTCAGACAAACATTTTTCTACCAGATTATCATCTTCGTTGTATGTTTAAAGTTGGCAACATTAGCCACTCTTACTAGATAAAAAATAATAATAATAATTAATAGAAAAAATATAACTATTTTTTTTAATTGGGCTTCTAGTTGCATCAGAAGAGGTCAAAGCGGACCTTCATGCAGCATTTTGTAATTCTGTGGTCCAATATTTGCATAAAAATTTATGAATACACTTAAGTTCAATTTTGTTTTATATCTCTTTCCTCGTCATCCTTCAGGTTTAAGATATTATATAGACATTGAACATATTTTCTTTTATGAATTGTCATTTTTACTATTGAACATTTGCAAATTGTCATTGGAGCAGGGCTGACACGGGGGACTTTTATTATTATTATTATTATTATTATTATTGATTATCGTTACCTATTTATTGATTTTCCTACCGCTATTTCCAAAATATAATTTTTTAATACATTTCTGCAAGGAAAGTGCAGATTTACCTGCGAAAATATATTATAAATTTTATTTTTTTGGAAACAGTGATATGAGACGTTGATACGATGTTCGTCTTATGGCTGATCTGTTGAAGCATTAAACCCACGACTTTCGCGTTCTTAGCCTTACACTCTAACCAACTGAGCTAGTAGTATACGAATAATTTCTTTACTTTTCCGTTTCTATCTCGAGACGATCATATAAAGAGATTGCAGATTTTAATTAATTGAAAAAAACTATTCAAAATTTCAGAAATTAGGCTTCAAGGTGCGTCAGGAGAGAAGGTCAATGCGTTCAAATTTCTGCAACTCTAGGATCAGAAATTCGCCTTTAAAATAACGGGGAAACACACATACGTACACATCTCATTTTGTTATGGTGTAGAGATAAACAAATAACATCCTTTCTTCAGCTGTCATATATCCCTAACCGCACATCTACTCTATATGACATCCTCAGGATATCCTATGGAGGAAAAGACACCCTGGTGACATCGACAGCATATAATGTGGATAAGTGTGCTGCTAAGAAAATTGGTATATATGATACTTTTTAATAAGTTAATTTTTATGTATCATAAACATATTACTTTTAACTTCACTTTAAAGGAGAGGTTAGAGATACACAGGCGTAAAAATCACTTAGATAAAATAAGAAAAAGATAGTTTCTTATATTATAAAATGTGACATCTAAGCCATTATAAATGGCTTATAAGGTATTATATGAGTAAAGTTATTACAACGATTGTATAGAATAAAAGACGTGTAATTTATTACTTCCTGAATTTGTGTAATATTCATATAAATTCATATGCGTTATTTTGAAGGGGCACAAGAAATTTATCATTTAAAGAAAATGACTCATATATGAATTGTGCGTATCATAATGACCGAGAGAGTCCATTGAAACAGCATTGAGAAGGTAGTCCTGAAGCCCTACATTTCAGAACTGGCACAGATATATTTCCATCTAGTAAATGTTAATTCCTTCAAACCGTAAAAGGATTTGCCGCACCCCGTAAAAAAATGGATTGTTGGGAAAACAAAATGTACTTTGTTTATTTTTTTTTTTTTTTTATTTTTTTTTTATTGTTTGTTATGTCATTTTAACCGTAATTTTGTACAATTAACAAAACCAACTTACTTTTATTAATAAAAAAAATATATAGTTGAAAAAATAGCTACTATCGCTTGAGTAGTCCAGTTAACTTGTAGATATCTCTGTTAAGAGGAAGCAAAGTTTCGTTTCAGGTTCAGTATAAAAAATTAATTTATTTATTTTTGGTTCTAACAAGTCAATTTTTGAGTGTATATGGCTTGATTTTATCATTAGGAATAATGACAATAATTGTCAGATTTTACTTTAATAAATAATAATATTTTAAGTATAAAATAAATTATCTGAAAAGCTTTTCTATATACAAAGTACTTTATGATTACTATAAATGTACATTACATGATTTAAAAAGTGTTTTAGAGAATTGATGTAGCACAAAAAGCCGTATATCAATATTTGCTGTCTTTTATATATACTGATACTCAAAAATGAAATTTGTCGTACGTTTTTAGACTATCGATAATAAAAAGATGGATTCAAAAGTAGTATCTTTCTAAAGGTGTTGTTAATGTGGGTTACAGAAAAAAAAAAGATTTAGCCTCACCTAAATTCTATACCTATTGCTTAGAAAACAAAAGCAAGCTTGTTGTTGTTATTGTTTAGCTTCTTTACGTACGTCTTTTCATTATTTTATTAGTAATCATTCGTATTTAAAACTCCTGTGAAAGAAATTTGCTAAATCAGCAGGAACATAAAAAAAAAAAAAAAAAAGAAAAACAAATGCACTGCAAAAATGATTTAGCTTATTTTCTGAATTATTTTTATCTGTATATTTATGCATATCTACTTTTTTTTTTTTTTTTTTTTTTTTTTTTTGACATTGCCTAACAACAGATTTAAGTAATTATAATTTTATTTAAATGTAAAACTTAATGGAATTTTATATTTATATAGACAATGTTCTATGATATTGAAATGCCCAGAAAAGTTTGATCGGTGATATTAAGAAGCAAGTAAATGGAGAAGTTCATAGAGATACGAGTCGTCATGTAAATAAAAATGACAAAAATGTTTTCTTATGATTAAGTAATTACTAAAGACATTATTTACATGAATATTTTAAACTTCTACAATTATTAATAAATGTTTACTTAAAAAAAATATATATATTGATGAATAAATAAAATATTGTCAAGTTTCAACAACTTGGTGTTACTAGCATATTTATCTTTGCATGCAAATTATTTTTAGATTACATTTTTTTTTAAATACAAATGATATAGAATTATTACTCGATTAAATATTCCATTAAGTTTCTGTATATAAATATTTCTTCGAAAGACATACTTTTCAGGTTACTTTATTTATAGGCTAATTCATATTATCAGTTTATTCACTAATTAAAAAAATGGTAATGTTATATAACATATGATCCTTAAAATTATTTAAATACAAAGAACTTATTCAATTTCAAACATTAATAGTCTCTTTAGAAACTTTTTTTATTTTCTAAAAATATTTTGAAATTATTTTTAGCGATTTTATTTAATAAATTTATTTGTATTAATAAACCGCTGATTAAGTAGCGTGAAATAACGAATGATGAAATTGTTTATCTCTCTCAACCATTCTCAGTGATGTAAGATTAAAAAAAAAAAGATCTTTTTCAAATATAATTACCTTTAATTAGCTGTACTGCTTTTTGTTAGAAACATATTTATATTAAATTAGCTATTCAAGATTGTTACTTATCTCGATGTTGAGAATGAAAAGGGTGTAAATAATTATATTTTATATTTCATTTAATTAATTCCTTGACATTAAAATAACCTTGTAAAGAATATCTCTAATCAAGAATTTTGAAATTAGCTTTAGAATATGAAACATAACTTTGAATGTATATATATATACTTTTTTTCTAACTCATTTTAGTGTTTATGAATGTACTAATAATTTATTGTGCGAATGGATTAATAAAAAATAAATTTATATATATCAAAGACTTTTCTTTGTCTGAGAATATTTAGATAATTTATTTTCTTTTTATTTCTTTTTTTACGTAGCAACTACTTAAAATATATGGAGAATTTAAGTTAATAAGAAGAGAATACCTGGCAAATGTTTTTTTTTTTTTTTTTTTTTTTTTTTTTTTAATGATTAAAAACATTTATGATATTAGAATATATTTTAGATAAATACCACTTCTTGATTTAACAATAATTTATCATTTTGTATCTTTTCTAAACTAATATTTTCATAAAATAAATACACAAAAAATTCAGTAAGTCCAATGTTATTATAATTTCTATTTTTTTTTTAAATAATCCATTTTGTTTTGCTCAAGAGTATCGCAAATTATATTATAGTACCTTTTTCCAGGAGACATGTTACACTTTTGCATTTCGTCAACTTTCTAATTTATATTAAAAAGAATTTGGCATAAGATATATTGAGAATAACAATAAAATTCCCCATGAAAATATGATCGTCTGGTAACTTTCATCTCTAGTTACTTTTTTTTTTTTTTTGTCTCTAGTTTATTTTGTCACTTTTTGTCCTCCGGAAAAGGTTACTAACGAGAGAAAGTGTTAGGAAGAAACAGACAATGGTTTTTTACCAAATGGGAAACAAAGTAGCTGCAGTTATATTTAATGTGATCTTTTTTCTTTTTTCCTTTTCTTTCAGTTTGTTACACGAATGGAAAACTATATCTATCTACACTGCGAACGATAGTTATAATTTCATAAACTTAGGAGAGTTTTGTTTTACCTCTTAAAATTTCAGGCGAAAGGAAAGAACAATAAAGCTTGCAAATATTAAATTAAAGATACCTAATCTGTTTTCAAAGTCTAACGTTAAATAAGCAAATAAGTAAATAAAATAATTAATTAATTAATTAAAAAAATTACAGCTAAAAGTTGGTAATAGGTGCTATTTATATATATAATATAATATATATATATATATATATATATATATGCATTTATATATATAGAGAGAGAGGTAGATAGATAGATAGATAGATATATGTATATATATATATATATAGGAATATATAAACAAATGAATGAAATAAAGTAAATTAAATCCCAAAAAACATGTTTATATATTCCTACATTTAAGTTTTGCATTTCCTTTAGCTGCAATTTTGCGCATTGTTTTGTAATTCTCCTTTTGGTTTTTGTAATCTTTAAACTTATACATATATATAAATCCATGTCAATAGTTTTCTATATATATATATATGTGTATATAATATTTTGACTTGTTAAAATGATCATGCTAATTTCCGCATTAAAATTCCAGAATTCCACAAAAATAAAATAAAAAGATAAAAATTGAGTTGACAATTTAGAATTTCACATTTTAGAAAAATTAAATTATAAAATTTATTTTTGGAAACTCAGTAAATAAATAAATAAATAAATAAGTAAAATAATAATAAGAATAAACTAGTACATTGTCACGAAACTTTATCCTATATTTTTCTACTCAAATTCATGCAATGCAAATTATTCATTAAAATTATTTTTCATGATAAATGTAGACAATTTTCATCACAGAATAATGTAACACCAAATTTTCAAAGAAAATCCATTTTATGCAATTCAGAAACTACCGATAAGTTTGTTTCAGATTATCACTTATCAGTGCATCAACCATTTACCTTAAAGGAACTAACGAGTTCAGTTTAAATATACCAATATTTAAAATTTTCACACCGGGGGAAGAGTTTCTCGCACATATACACAAATATTTTTCTTGTTTGCTACTACTATATTGAAGGAATATATATATATATATATATATATATATATATATATATATATATATTAATTTCATAAATATTTATAAAAAATAATTCACATTATGCACATTTATACGAAATTTTGCCCTATACTGCCATTTTATTAATATTGAATAAGTGGGGTGGAAGCGCCACCTGTTGAGTGATTGATCCCGAAATATAATGAGCAATAGTTTAGTTCAAAGTCTAAGTAAATACCAAGCATAATTGAGGTTTTTTTTTTTTTGTTTTTTTTTAAGTTTGTGCGATGCAGTGTCCACAAAATTTGAGATACATGTAGGCAAAGAGACATTTTCTAAAAATAGTCAAATCATCTTCAGTACATTACAAAACGTGAAAATCCATCGAAAACCAGTAATCAAAATTTTTTACTCATCTACTACTTTCTTCTTATATGTATATATAGAAAAAAATTAAAATTTTGTGATCTGAAAAAAAAAAAAAAATATATATATATATATATATATATATATATATATATATATATATTGATTTAAAAGAGATTTTTTTTTTTTTTTTGGATAAGTTCAAATAAAAATTGTAGACTATTTAAAAACTGAATTACATTTGATGAAGGTTAATCGGATAAAAATAATCTGGTGTGTCACTCACACGATTTTCTCTTATCCTTAATTTCAATACTATAAAGAATGACTGCATATTAAGTCCTAAGATGAATAACATAATATAATAAAGTTCAATGTACTTTAAAAATAATCAAAAACTGGTTTAGGACCAGTTTTAGTTGTTATACAATTCTGTGATACAGTTTTATTAGACACGCAATTCTCAACCAACCTTTCAATTATAGTGCCTACATTAATTTTTTTAAATAATCAAGGCTGTTATTAATTTGACTTCGCACTTAAGAATACTGAGCAGTTTTAAGTGGTAACCTAACAAGAAGTACAAAATACCAAATTTGAATTTCTTGCAGTTCTATCTGTCATGATGATGACACATATACAAACAGATTTAACTGCTAAAAATTGGACTTTATAATCAGAAAACCTCAAAATGTGAATTTATACAAAATGCAAAATTGGAAATTGAACTTCAAAATTACCTTGTTTCCAGTATGAGTATGAAAAATGAATTTCCTTCCTAAGCAGTATTCGTCGATTTAGTAAAATTTAGCAAAGCACTTCCATCAATTATCTTCAATAAAAAAGAACGTTTAGCTCAATTTTGGGTAACCCTGTATATTGCTTATTAGCAATGTTGACCATAAATAATATTGTGCACTTAAATTTAGTCTTACTTGAAAAACATCCAACACGAAATGAGTTATAATTTCAGCATTTTCCAAAATTATCTCCAATATCTCCAAATATTTTGGGTAGCCCTATATAATAAATAATTTTCATACAACAATCTACACAAAGCATTTTATGCATATAAAAATATTTTGTTCATTCCGTTTTGTTTAAGTCAGTTTATGCATTTCACACTGTAATTATCAGAAATTTCCCTATAAATATAATGTATTTGAATTATATTGGAGGACGCTGTACACGAACTATTTTCTTGATCTCAACGAAAATATTAGTGTTGCATCCCTATGTGATACACATTCAGAATACCAAGTTTCGATTTTCTGCTACTATTTGTTCTTGAGATAAGCAGATAAAGGACAGACAAAGACACACAGAGACATACAGACCAACTACTGAAAACATGATTTTGTGATTCAAATGACCTTAAAATGTCTAAATATAACAAAAAATATGACTTCAAGGTCCACTGGGAATTTAAGTAATATCCTATTATCAACATCCATAGCCGACAGTTATAAAATATTTACGACAAAGAAGAAAACAGCAAAAATATTTCAATACTATTGTAGAAAGTTAAAATATTAATTGAATTTCACTTATTTATAAGATATTTAATTATAAAGTATTTTAATTTTTTATTCATAATAAATAAATAATATTCTTTCATTTTATATCGTTAAAGCATTAACACCATTTCATGTACTTTTTTAATTACCGCAGGTAAGTCTAGTGCATTAAGCATTATGTAAAAAATAATTCTTTATTAATGTTTAGTTTCCTTATCTAAATATATTTTGATTAAAAAATAATATTGCACTAGATAATACAATGTAAAAATTCATGATCGAATATATTTAATTAGAAGAAAAACTTACAAACGAAAAATAATATTTTAAAGCAAATAGTTCAATTTACTTTTTATAATCTTGTTATGCTGTTTTGTCTTAGATCATTAGAGTAATGAAATGTAGCTTTCAAAAGGCATTTTGAATTCGTTATCAAATGCAATTTCATTAATTAAAGAATACTTTTAAAACTTTGTTTTAATTCAGCATAAGAATTTCAACATTAATGATTAACTAATCTTTTCAATGCTTTCATTGAAAGAGTTTTTTGGTTTGAAAACAATTGGCTTTTCTTTTATTATTAATCATAACATGCAGTCGTATTTGTAGTATTTTCGCAAATACTTTTTTAGTCGCGTAATAAAGATTAATAGAAATGTTCGATTATATAACATTTTGTGTACTTTTGCCCCAAATTTCCAATTGTTTTTTATTATAGAATTAGCATAATTTTCTTAATATTTGCTTTGTTATAAAACTAATTTTTTAATTAAGTTAATCGGTGTATTTTATTTTTTAATATGGATTATGCATCAATAGCGAGATATATTGATTTTTTTTTTTAGTTCCCTTTCATGATATAGGTATGTGATATTTTATAATCCCTAAAAAATTTCGTCATTAGTTAATTTATTTTTTTTTAATACTTTTTGAGGTGTCAAGATTCTGATAATTACAAAATCGATATTATGTCAGTCTATATATTTACTCAGTTTGTTCATTAATATGTCATTTATTTTTAGCTTGTTAGGTTTACTTATTAAATAGTTAAATAGTTTGTTGGTTGTCTATGTAGGCATTATCTCTAGAACAATGACCATAAAGATGTCACAACAGCTTTTAAGCCTTATTTATGATACTGTCAGGTTTGCAAGTAAATTTTGGCATTCAAATAATAAACCTTCGTAAATTATTGTTGTTTTCCTAACAACAAATAACAAGGCAAGATCTTGCTTATATGCATGTTATGAGTATTATTTTAATCCTAAACATTTCAGACCAGTATCATTTATGATGTTGACATGGACATCATTTACTATAAACTGATTATAACTATATGCGTAAGCTATTCAAAATTTACAATTTTCTTGAGATGGGAGGATAGGATATTTTTCTTTTCAATTTATTACATACAAAGGGTAATTACTTTCAGAGTAGTATCGAATTATATAAAAATTAAATTGTAAAACTAACCTTAAAAAAATAATCAAATAATTAAGATTATGTATAGTATGCTAGGGTGGGCAGCTTACTGAATACGGCATTTCTTTCCACGTACAGTCGGTAACAAAAGTGTCCGAACACTAGCAAAAATTCCTATGTAAAAATAAAGTACACTTCATATGGTTTCGTTAAATAAATCCTTGTGGAATCTTGTTCTTAGTCAGTGTGAGAACATGATTCGATAAGGATTTATTTAACAAAACCGTATGAAGTGTACTTTTTTTTTTTACATAGGAATTTTTTCTAGTGTTCGGACACTTTTGTTACCGACTGTACGTGTAGGTGATAGTTAAGTCTCCATTCTCTTATTTCGAATGTAGTAAGCTCTATAGTTGAAATTTATATAAACAGGTACATATATGTTGGAGGAAACAGCAGCATGGACCAATTAGTTTTAAGTAAAAAAAAAATATTTGACAATTAAAAATTTCTTTCAATAGGGAAAAATTCAAATAAATAATTCCCTATTCTTTTAAATGTATACAAAAAAGTGCTTTAAAAGCAAAGTCACACATAATGGTGTCAATCAGACTGCAGAGTAGCCTTTATAAAATCACTTATTTTATTTTATTATTATTATTATTATTTTAAATATATAATGTAAATTAAATATCACAGCACAAAAGTATTTCAATATATATTTAAAATTAACCTTAAAACGCAAAATATGTAAAGTATCCATTTTCAATTTACCATTATACACAGGAACGGGAAATTTGAGTACTCGTAAAAATTATAGACCTGTTTTTTTTTTTTTTTTTTTTAAATGCTATTGCGCATTTTTAAGTGTAAGACATCCAAACATCATTTTATGAAGTATATACGACCGTAGGTATTCAGTTTGTTAGTTCTTTCGTTAAATTTTAAATATCACGAAATGATATTACGTGATACCGAAACATCATGTGCGAACGAGCAACAAATGGGAGTAAAGAAATCTTACCAGTTTTAATTATGATACTGAAAAGAATCCTTCACAACATTCTGGTTTATAAATTTTGTAATTCAATCGATATTAGTAATTTTCTACCCGTGGACTAATAGAGTTAATTTCATTTAAACATTCATTAAAAGGAATATTTTTATTGTAAATATGTCTGACCACTTTTAAAATGGCATGATTTGACCAAGGAATTCCGATATTGTCTTGGTCGCTGAGAAGGTGATGGTTTGGTGATTATTTAGGAAGCGTGCTCTCTGACTTTTATTAATGGGAACTAAATCTCATAGCATTGTATTAAGTTTCTGGAGTGTAACGTCCAGTCATTTCCTAAGCTTTTAGATGGCCTTCAAGGAAAATTTTAGTAGGTTAATGCTTTGGTTCATACTGCAATGAATACACAATATCGGTCTAGTTCTCGTTGTATAAAATCTCTAGACTGGTCTGTACACTGTTAAAAATTTTGTCCTAGGTTGAACCAAAACATGGTTAAAAATTTCAATTCAAGGTTGAACCAAATGTTGGTACTACAGTAGCTTCAGTTTGCTAGGTTGAACCAAAACTTGGTACAAGTATAGCTTCAACCATGCGATGGTGAAACCTTCTACTATGATTTGGCGTTTCTTGATTGAAGAAAACACCAAATTATGGTAAAAAAATTCTCCATCTTATGCATGTAGCTATTGCAGTACCAAGCCTTGGTTTAGTAAAGCACCAAATAAGGGTAAAAGGTTTCACCATCGCATGGTGGCAGCAAAAAATGTACCAAAATTTTTAACAGTGTATGTAGATCAAATTTTAATCCTATAGAAAGTATTTTGGGCACAATGTGTCGCAAAATCTATACCAAAGATAGATAATATTATTCTGTGAGGGAACTCAAGAAATGTATTGAGAATGTATAGTATGAAATAAATCCGAAAATATACAATATTTAGCTTTTTCGATGGAAACTAGCATTCATAAAAAAAGAAAATAATAATATATATGTATGACATATTTAAAATCCATTTTTCTCTCTCTTACACTCTTTATTCATTTATGTATTTATTTACTATTATTTATTTACTATTATTTTTTATTTATTTCATTTATATACATATTTTATTTTATTTTTAAATACAATTCTGTTTTAAGTATGTGCCAATGTTTTGATAGCATTTTATAACTTGTAATATGCACAACTCAACTTTTTATTGTTGTAAATATTGCATAACATGCTTAGCCGATTATACTGAGTACGTCTTAGGAGAACTAATGTAATGTTTTTAGAAATCTGTGTGAATTTGTTCTGAAAACAACGCAAAAACCTAAGTTAATTCTCCGAATATAAAAGTTCTCAACTGTTCTGAATATAGCAAAGTTCTTCACTCTATTGAAAATATTTGGGATAACATATGTTGAAATTTAAGATTAAAATTAGAAAACATTTCAAGTGTATATATAATATATAAAAGGTAACAAACCACTTTAAAACACGTAGATAAAATATTTTTATTAAAAATTACACAAAGCTTTGTGTAGTTTTTAATAAAAATATTTTATCTACGTGTTTTAAAGTGGTTTGTTACCTTTTATATATGTTGTAATGTTTAAAGAGGTGAAAGACAATACTCTTTTTATAGGAACTTAAGTGATCTAATATATAGGATCAATAGCAAGAAATTGATCCACAAATCATGCAAAATTTAAGTTCTTTGGTGGAATCTGGTATTTACAAACTAAAAAAGTAGAATGGATTTATTAAATGAGTTAAAAAAATCTTTAAATGTATTTTAGTTTTGTCTCAATTTTGGAGACAGTGTTGGTAAATTTGTTATAATTTTATAGCTTCTATTATGCTTAAGTGAATTTTCATTGTTATTAAGATTGTATAAAATGTATAGTATATTATATTGTAGTGGCTGTAAGTAAATTAATGAAGGTTTTGTTTTGTTTTTTAATTAGTGTAAATATTTGTTCTTTATGTAAACTTTTTCGTTGCAGTACATTAGCTTAAATAATATTCCAGCATGATTATACCTGAACTGCAAACCTCCGAAACTCTTCGCAACAAAATAACACTTTTCTGACATTTTTAATCAGTTTAATATATATTACATGTGAAATAAAATGTAACGTATGGAGTTAAATTCATTTTAAAGCATATGGTATGATTTTTATGTTATATAAAAATCATATCTTAAAATTTATATTTTAGTGCATCTAAGGTGTCTTAAATGAATAAAAAAATCGATTATTATCAATTATTATCGATTTTTTTATTTATTTATTATTACAGATTAAACATTTCTTAATGATATGTAAAAAACCACTTTAGCAAAATCGCATAATTTCTTGAGTTAAACTGTTTAAGTAAGATAATATAAGCAATCATTTATTAATATATATATATTTAACTGTTGTTTTCTTAGTTTCATAACATTTACTCTTGGGTGCATTCTATCTACACAACATTATAGTCGAGAGTGGGGATAAATGGGACATTTTTCATGTTTTTACAGATAACGTTCACCATATGTAATTCAGAATTTTGTAACATTGCTCATAAGTACACTTCAGTAATCAATTATATATAAACACACTAACTTTAATAAAAATATATAATTTTTAATAAATACTAATTGTTTTATACATGCATGTGCGTTTTCCCATTCATCCCCACCTCTGGGATGAATGGGACAGGATTGGAATTAACAAAGAAAATAAAAGAAAATGCAAAGTAAATAAATTTCTAAAGTTAAATTGGTTTATGTGATTTTATTACGCCCTATGAAGTACCTGAAATTAACATAAACTGATATATTGACTCAAACTAACATCAAAAGGTTCGCACAGTTCCTAGTGCTCTATGTTTCAGCAATTTAATCTAGTAAGATCTAATCTATTAATAAATAAGACACTAGAAATATATAAATCATTATAATAGAGTATAAATTATCCAGGTAAATTTTTGTTTCCGACTGATCGGCAAAAATAAGCATTCTATTCTGTATTACATTAGTAATCTCCAGGATGTATTTAATTAGCTTGATTGAAATTGTGATTTTATCCAATTATTATTAGTTTTTTTTTTTTTTTTTTTTTTTTTAATTATTGATATTATTGATTTAAGTTGCACTGAATATTCTAACTGATAATTTTTTTAATCATAATTATTATAAACAAAAATCAGAACAATTAATTTTAATCTATTTTTCTCTAAACCCATGCTACTTTTCTAATTCCATGTTATAACAATTGAGCTACAGGTTATAAAAATATTAAAAATCTATTTACGATTTGTTTTGATACAATTCTTGTGTGCAATTTTAAATTAGCACATAATGGGGAATGTCCCATTCATTCCCATTCAAAATGTCCCATTCATTCCCATTCAAAATGTCCCATTCATCCCCACTACCACATGATCATATACAACATGAAATAGGCCTAAGGAACAATTGTCAATATTCTTCTTGAATATCATAAACACAATAAAAGATTATGCCTTTTCAGCAAATATGAGTTATATTAACTTTTAAGCAAATAGTTAATTTTTAACTACTATCTAATTCAATCAGTAAAAACTTACAGCAGAAAAAAAAACTTTAATTTTTTTCTGCCCTTCAATATTCAGAACAATTCTGAAACTACACTTGATGAATGATCTCAATGCTGACATATATCTGAAAAATTGTCAAGTTTCTAGTGCTTGCAAAATATAAATTCAAATTACCATAATATTTTTAATAATTAAGCCTTATATCAATAATAAAAAAAGAGCTTATTTCTTTCTTTCTTTCTTCTTCTTCTTCTTCTTATTATTATTATTAATGTTTACTTTTTCTTTACTGCTTTAGTTTGAGATATAATTCAATAAACAACATATTTGCATAATTACTAGTTATACTTTTGCTTCTAGACACAATGTCTTTGCAACAATTTAGCGCTGTGACCCCATGTGAACTTTTGCATTTGAAATTTCAATCAAACTAATTTAATCTTTTAAATAATAAAATTTATTTGGTAAAATTGAAAAAAATATATATAATTCATACATATGAAATAAAACTCCCAGTGATAAAATTTCAAAGTAATGAAAATTATAGTTAAGAACTTTTTATAGCATGGTAAAATTTTCTGTGAGGTAAGACGTAAGACTCCTTGGATCCCATAAATAGGCACCAATAATTCAGAGGAATGCTATATCTTTCCATTTTTTTCCCACGCCATGTAGTACATTGAAAAGATTTCATTAAATAAAATGTATATTTTCTTTGCTTTCTTTCTTTGAAAATATTTAATATAAAAATATCTTATATGATAATATCTTTCAAAATTTACATATAATAGTTTATATATAAGGGGTGCGAAGTAGGTCTACCTCCCCGTGGTGCACCCTGGTAACGCTTTGCAGCAAAGAGATCTACACTTTTGGCTTACAACCTCCCTACCTTTAATCAAAGTCATGAAACTCGAGGTCCTACAATGAAATGCGGGTGGTTTTTCCCAGTCCAAGAAAATCCAGTTACAACAATCTCTACAAAAGTATAATATTGACCTTTTTGCAATTATGGAAGCTAGTTTGATTGAGGACTCTTTGAAGTTAAATCGTTTTCCAGGATATACATTGCACCTGCTCCCAAAATATAGACAAGTTGCTAGTGGCATTTTCATCGGTGTCAAAAAAGATATTTTTTCTAATTTTAAAGTTATTAAATATATGGGAGAGAACACCGATAAAATTGAAATTGTAAAGATCCAACTATGGAAGAATGAGATCCTTTTCAAGATTTATGCTCTCTATGTCCCTCCAAGTAGTAAGCTAGATTTGTCTAATCTTGAGATATCATCTAAGACAATTATTATTGGTGATATGAATGCACATTCAAGAAGATGGGGATATAGTCAACCAAACACTGCTGGAATAGAATTTGAAGACCTCTTGAATTCAAGTCCTCTTGAGCTTATTTTGAAATCAGACGACCCTCCTACTTATATCCATTACAATGGCCCTGGCACTTCGCCAGACCTGTTATGTTTTTCAGTTGACATCTGTGCCTTCACAGAAAGGAAGTTTGTAGAGGATCCAGGTTCAGGACATAGGCAAGTCGTGGCCTCTATTAATATTAGAGGCCCAGTAGGCCGATTTAAATTGAGCTTAAAGAAGTCCTGGAATTTTAGAAAAGCAAACTGGGATTATTTTGAGAAATTGTCCGATAGAGAACTTAAGGAAGATAATTTTGATCTTTCACTTCCCACGGAAAAATAGGTTTACAATTTAAAAAGGGCAATCCTGTTTTGTGCAAAAAAGTGCATACCTCGGGGACAAGTCAGAGGCTGTAAATGCTTCTGGTCCCCTGAATTGGAAGAACATAAAAAGAAACGAGATCGTTTCAGAAGAAGGGCTGAGCTCACTAAAAGACAATCTGATGTTGTTGCATGGCGAAACCAGGCTAGCGCGCTTAAAAAAGCTCTGCTGCAGGCCAAACGCAAATCCTTTGACGACTTTATTACACATATAAATTATAAAAAAGATAGCTTAAAAGTTTTTAAATTTATCTCTAATGTCCAGAATCGGAGACCCTCGTGTAAGAAGAATCAGATTGCTGTTGGAAATAAATTATTATCTTCTGATAAAGCCATCGCAAATGCCTTTCGACAGTCCTACTTCCAGTCCTAGCGAAAGGATAACCATGCAGGAAAAATGTCACGAAAAATTAATGCTGAATGGAAGAAGTTACTCAAAATGCAGCAGACGGATGAGGAACTCGGATGGAGAGTTGTTTTCGATGCTCCCTTTGGCGCACAAGAACTTTAACTTGTACTAAGACGTCTCAAAATGAAAAAATATCCTGGTGTGGATTATATCCATGCAGAATTTCTTATCCATTTGGGCAATGCGGCAAGAAAAACAGTACTGAATGTTCTAAATCGTGTATGGGAGTCGAGTCAGATTCCGGCGCATTGGAGAAGTGCTATCATAATTCCAGTTCTAAAGAAAAACAAGGACTCTGGACAGTTGAATAGCTATAGGCCCTTTTTGCTTACGAGTATCCTTGCAAAAGACATGGAAAGACTTGTGGTTAACCGTCTGAACTGGTATATCGAGGAATATAATATATTAGATACAGAACAGGCTGGCTTCCGAAGAAAGAGGTCAAAGAGTGACCAAGTAACAAAATTTTGCCAATTCATTAAAGATTCATTAGATAACAGAGACATTTTAACAGCTATTTATGTTGACTTTAAGGGGGCGTATGATTCTGTCTGGAGGAAAGGCTTTACCAGAAGCTCTTGAATATTGGAATTTCTTTCAGATTATTTCACTGGATTAGATCTTTCACAAACCAGAGAACATGCAGGATTAAATTCGATGAATTTTTCTCCAAAAGCTTTAATGGGGTACCTCAGGGAGCAGTTAGTAGCTGCACCTTTTTCAATATATGTCAATGATCTAATTTCATCACTTAAAACAATACCTGATGTTAAATGTTTACTATTTGCTGATGATTTGGTAATCTGGACCCAAGCTCCAAAACATGTTGCTAAAAATGTTATTGAAAGTCGTTTAAATAAAGCCCTGCACGTGCTCTCGAAATGGTGTGAAGAAAATAATATGGCTGTAAATTTAGGAAAGACAGCTTCACAGTCTTTCTCCTTAACCCATTAGGCTTTCTGGCCAGAGTTAAAGTACCAAGGCTCTTTGATCGCCAACACAGACAGCTTTACCTACCTGGGAATGACTTTTGATAATAAATTAAGTTGGAAGCTCCATGTTGAAAAGCTTACTGAGCGTATTTCAAATAGAATGAGTATGATTAAGCGCTTAGCAGGATGCTCTTGGGGATGCTCTCGGTCCACTTGTAACACTACATTTAAAACTTAATGTTGTATTGCTGTGAAGCTCTAATCACAGCCCCACAAATTGTGGTCAATAAACTGGAAGTGTTGCAAAACCAGGCTTTACGCTTGATCACAGGAGGTGGGAAGTCCACTCCTATCGATGCGATGTTATTATTGACAGGTAATATACACTTCAAAGATATTATGAAATTGAAGGCCTTATGTCTCTATGAAAAGCTACTTCGTATAGAGGATCCCTACTGGAGGGACTATGTGACCAAGCCAAGGAATTTAAGAATCCAAAATGGATTTATTCAAATAGTCCTGGACATTAAGAAAGATCTTGTTATTCCAGGTGATATACAACCACTTTTGACACCCAGAAATTCCTTGGAAGTGATAAATGTCGATATGAGGCTGGATCTAGTTGAAACTATCCATAGAAAGAGAGATGTTCCACCAAGTGTGTTGAAATGTCTTGCCTTAGAGACCATTGCGGCCAGATATCCACCATCTTAGTGGCTGCGCATTTTTTCTGATGGTTCCCAGTTTGATTGTCATCCCAATGTAGGGGCTGGTGTGTTCTCAGATCTATTTTCCTCCAATGCCCCTGCGGGCTATATCGGTACCTCTTTGATGGTGAAGTTGTGGCGATTCGTTTAGCCTTAAAGCAACTATTAGCTGTCCGTTGCAAGTTTGAAAGGGCGGTCATTCTTTCTGATTCTGAGGCAGCCATCCAATCAATAAGCGCTGTTCATCATCAATTAATACCTGAAATATCCCAATGTCAAGAATCAATAAGAACTCTCACTTTAAAGGGGAAACAAGCTGTTCTCCAGTGGGTGCCCGGCAATTGTGGCCTTTGGAGAAATGAACAAGCGGACTTCCTTGCAAAAACAGATGCCACCTTGCTACAACATCGCAATACAGCCATTTCTTACTGGAGGATTAAACTGTTTTTAAAGAATTATCTGCATCTAATGCCTTACGAGATCCTGAGAATCGTACAGCTCTAAAGAAATGGAAGAATTATTTGCGACTTTTCGCCTATTTACGACTTAATTTGCGACTTTTCGCCTATTTACAGGACATGACTGCCTTGCCGCTTATTTGAAGCGCATAGGTATCTTAAACGATCCTACTTGCCCACTTTGTGATTCTGGAGAAATAATGGACCGTAACCGTCTGTCCCGTTGTAGGGCTCTTCGATGTTCTACAGAAGAGTCGAGATATTGGGAGGCAAGATCGCTCCTTAGGCAATCACTTCGGTCTTTTGTTCTATGTTATATTGTCTGTAATTTGTTTCGTATCTTTATAGTCCTCTGTAACTTTTGCCTAGCCATTGAAAAAAAAAATTACATATAAAGCTTAAACTATATAAAATAAACTCTAAATATATATGTACATACATATTATATAATGCATGAAAATAAAAGGAGTTTTATTTCCCTCTATTTTATAATAAACGATATTACCTTTTTAACCAAAGTAAACAAAATTCATTTAATTAATTGTAACTACTTAGCTAAGAGAACTCTCACGAAAAAAAAAAAAAAAAAGTGGAGTTAAATTTCTTTTGTTTGAACTAATTTTATGCAAGGGAATTTCGTAGAAATGTTTTCATTAAATATTTAATTGAATACAAAACAATTGCACGAAATTATTCTAAAAAGATTTTCAGTCAAAGAAATCAACGTTTCTCTTTTATTTCTTTCATTAGAGAGAGAGAGAGTAAAAAAAACACACACTTTGATTAAGCGAAAAAAATACATTCAAAAAACTAATTTAACCTTCATCAAAGAGAGTTAATCATCTTCCTAAATCGTTAGCTCTAAACTAATTTCTTTGGAAGACACTTAAACTTTTTTTCATTGCGCAGAACATTGTTATAATATGAAGAAAATACAATGAAAGAAAAGTTTAATTTAAGAGTAATAGCTTTCAGATAAGAATAAATTGTTTAGATCCACATGTAATGCTTACATAAAACTAAGTAATTTTATAAAAGTGTTTTAATAAAATAAATCTTATAATGTTTGACTTAATATTAAGTTTACTTTTATTATTTAACATTTAAGAAATACTTAACCTATATTTAATAGATTTTTTTTTTATATGATGGTTTGAAAACAAAATATCAAAACATTTTTATTAAATATTGATAAATAAATAAATTATCCTTATTGTTATGTAATCAACTTTTAATCAAATTCAATCAAAATTTCAACTGAAATTTTAAAATTATCTAGCGTATTTTATGTAACTTTGTATTTATCGGGTGTAGTAAGAATTTTTAAAGTGAATTTTGTGTGAGATATATTGCAAAATGGTACGCTAATCGGTACACTGAGTTTGTGATATGAGGTAGGAAGTGGTTCAAAGTGATAACATCAAATCAGAAATTTCAAGAACGAAAGTAAAATTTACGTTTCAAAGGTGAATGATATCCTACCACAAGTTATTTATACGTCATTACTGTTCTTTTCTCGAGAAAGATATTGAATTGAAAGCAGACGTGAAGTTCGATTTTGAGGTCTTAACAGTGTCGTTTTTTTTTTTTTTTTTTTTTTTATGTTACCGATCGAGAACACAGCGGCATTTGACTGAACGCTAAATATAATGATTCCAAATACTTTTGGGTGAAGATGCGTAATCACAACTAGTTGGTATAGGTGGATTCTGCTCAGTTCCACATCATATGTAAGTTCTCAAAAATTTCTAGTGCAAGACATATTATGATCGTGTTAAGAGAAATGAACTTAAACAAACGCTTGACATTGTGACAGAATGAAATCCCCACTTAATAGGCTATCCACCGTTCACTTCGTTCATTTTTCTTATTCTCTTCTATTAATTTATTTTATTAGGGTCAATTTCATAGTTTAGTTTTCATGCTACTATTCATAATGCAACAATCCTGAAAATGTATATTTATATGGAATATCGCCCAAATTTGCTTTGTTGATAAAATCTTAAATTACGAATAATTTACGAAATTTTCCTATTAGAAATTTTGTAGTCAATCATGCTCAAACAAGTATCATAAATGTTATTTTGAAGTTGTCTGATATATTTATGATCCTCAAAATGGACGTTTATGCTCAGTTTTGCCCTATTCTGCCATGTTGAGTAAATTGTAAATTGTAAATTATTTGCATTTTTTTTAAATTGGAAAATTCATAGTCTATAATATTCATGCCAGTATCCCAATTAATATTTCAAAAGTGGTCTGACAACTTTACGAGGAAAATATCCCTCAAGATTGCGTTTATGTGGAGTTTTGTCCTATTCTCTTATGTTAAGAATTTCGTAAATTTCGAATAATTTACGAAATTTTTATATTGGAAAATTCATAGACAATGATATTCATGCCAGTATCCTAAATAATATTTCAAAGGAGGTTTGACATTTTTACGATGAAATAATTCCTCAAAATTGACATTTATGTGAAATTTTGCCCTATTTTAACATGTTAAGAATTTCGTTAATTTACAATAACTCAAGAAATTTTTATATTGATAAATTCGTAAACAATGATATTCATTCTATTGTCCTAAATATTATTTCTAAAGTGGTCTGGTATCTTTAAGATGAAAATATCTTTCAAAATTGACGTTTATAATTGACGTTATTGACTTTTGTCCTATTCTACCATATTAAGAAATTCGTAAATTTCCAATAACATTCGAAATTTTTAAAGCATCATGTTTATAGTTAGTGATGTTCATTCCGGCATCAAAACTGATATTTTAAAACTAGTCTGACATTTTTACATTAAAGATTTTACATTTAATACCCGTTTAAGTGAAATTTTGTCCTATTCTACACTGTTAAGAAAATCGCAAATTTCTAATAACTTACGAAGTTTTTTAATTCAAATGTTGCAAATTAATAGGATTCTTGCCAGTGTCGAAAGTAATATTTTAAATCTGATCTGACTTATCTACGACTATTTTTTCTTAAGAGGTCAAAAATTTCTGATTTGGAGGACGAAGAAAATGACGAATAAAATTGAAAAAATGCCATATTCTGTCATTATTTCGGCCCCTGAATCCTTATAAAAGGAATAAATTTTATTGTTTTCTGAATTTATGGTAGTTTTTCTTATTATTCTCCCATTTTTAGTGGATTTTTCAAGTGTGTCCACAGCCGTGAACTTTTTTTTGAAGGGGGGGGGGGGAGGACAAAAATGACCACTTTACAAAATTGGTAATGATTTATTTCTGGTTGACCGAATCAATACAGTTTTTTCATCAAACGTTAGCTAAGGGTTCTAGCTTTCCACTGATGTTCATATGTTTGCATAATATCTACTCTATCAAAAGTTATAAGCCAAAATCTAAACTGTGTCCACAACCGGAGACATTCCTCTGCATAATCGACTTTTTTTTTATGTAATAAAATTGTAAATTGAAAAGATTGTTGTAAATTTTGAAATTTAAATTGTTATATGACCTTTAATTTTCTTTGTGCTGAATTTCCTCTTACATGTTTGTCTTTATTTATCTTGTACACATTTTATAAGGGAAATATTGTAAACGCATTTTCCTTTCTTCATTTTATTAATGGCAGTAAATTTCCAAAATAATGCTGCGCGATAAACGCGTATTACATATTACTCAATACACTACTCTGATTATGGTACAGCAATGAAATAAAATAAGAAAAATGCTTTTATATAATCATTTTTTTTTAAATATTTGTTTCTATAAATCTAAAATAAGACACACACGCATATATATTTGTGCGTGTACGTAATTTTGATATGGAAATATAAAAGTGCCGTGGATAAAAACTTTCTAGTTTTCTGTACTTCTTGAGACAATAATATGTATATAACATCGCATTTTTTACCTTAATAAAAAAATAAAATTTTATATAAAACATTTTAAAACCAAAATATATAACGTTTCAAAGTATTGTTTGTACAGAAGAACATTTTCACTTTTTTCAAGTTCATTCATTTATATATATATATATACATATTATTTTTCAATTTAAAAAATAAAAATTATTTTTTTTTAATTGAACAGCATTTTAATATATGCTAATATGTTTTCAAAGTGGTAAGTAACGTTTATTAAGAATGAGAAGAAAATCGCATATTTCTACAATGAGACTATAGGTTTGCAGTAAAACTAAGTTTTTTAAAGAAACTTAATATAGACAGGCATATCCGTTGGCAGATTCAACATAATTGTTTTCAAACCTTAAAAAGAATATCTTAGGGTGCACATTTTTTGGTAGTTATTGGCAAAAAGGGAATTTAAGTAGATTTCAAGATTTATTTTATTTTATTTATTTATTTATTTATTTTGCCTACATACTACTTTTCTTACTGTCTGTAGTCGTTTGAGCTACTCTTTAAAAAATTAAAAATTTTGTAAAATCAAATAAGAATAACATATATATATTAGGGTGGTTCGAAAAAATCGATTTTTTTATTTCGGAATCGCGTTACCTCTCAAAAGTTGTAGTTTGGTATCCTCATTAGGGGAAAAATAACAAAAAAATTCTAAGTTGACATCTTCAGTTCGCGCATGAGGCTGAAAGTTTGAAAAAATATGTTAAAATTTGAAATTTTCAAAAAATAATAAAATTAGTTTTTTTGTAATTTTTTATAATGCAACAGGCATAAATTGTCAGTATATAGCGTAGTTTGCACGTAAAAAAATATTTTATAGCTTTTACATTATATCTTTAGTTCGCGCATACGCCTTAAATTGGGCTAAAATCTTCTAAAATTTGAAATTTACGTGTTTAATATACAATAATACATACATGGCATATTTACGTTTCGAAAGTATTTTAAAAATTCTAAATTTGTTAAATATAACCTTTTATTACAGTATTATACGTACAAGTATAGTTACACACACACATTTATATGTATATAATAACATTGCATGTCCTAGCTAATTACAGAATGATATATAGATTTTACCTATTTTTTGTGTCTTTAAGATTAATCAGATGTGTTGAGCATTGTTTTAAATTGAGATTTATAGTCAAATAACGGCATAGTTGACCTTCAGAGCAAAGTTGTCCTTATGAAACAATCCCTGTTCTCTTCTCCACTTTAGTACAAGATTCTGTTAAGAGTTTTACAATTCTTTCGACACTTTGCGTGGGGCAAAGAAATTTAATTAGCTCGAACTCTGAGAGAACATTAGTATTAATAAGTTCTCCTAGGCTTTGCATTGACACATTGCGCATTATTGGAGGAGGTGTAAGTTTGCACTTGGATCGATCAATAAGTTCAATGTAATTTGAAACTGCAAAATTGATGGTCAGTGGATGAAAAGTTCGCACCGATTACCCTTTTGTCTCTTGTTTTCTTGCTTTTAGCAATCTTCGAAAAGCTAGCTGCCTTACGTGCACTCTCTCATTTAGTACCATTGAAATTAAAAGATTTTCGGGATGACAAAAATACGCATTCCTCTGAATGACAGGATCAATTATTTTACGTACCCTCTCGGGCAGCTGTCAAGTCTTCTGTACTAATTTATACACGTGAACTGCTCCAAACTTTACGGAGGGATGCATTTTAATTCCAAACCATACTGGATCGTATATCTTCATAATATAGAAGTTTATTTTCGTCAGAAAGTTTTACTTCAGAAATATATAGTCTTAAGATCCTATTTGCACAAGTTAACCACATAGAGTTACTAAGAGGACCAGGATCTTTCACAGCGAGATCTGACGCACACACTCCTGTCTTGACTGCTCGATAAATATTAAGTAAATACTGTTGGTCCTTGTGTAAGTCAGTTTTGGTCACCTTTATCTCCTCAGTATTAGTCGTTTCGAAATTAGCAACAGAGTGTTTTTCACAGTCAGTCAACTTCTTGCCAATTTGTCCTGAGAAACTATGCACATAAGGTACGCCAATAAACTGAATAGACGAAATGGTAGAGAATTTCTTATTTACACATTTCTAGATGGTGAAACAATATTCTGAATATTCCGAATATTCCGAATTTTTTGCATTGCGAGAAATTCGCACTTGATTTCCTAGAATTAGGATATACACCATGATTATAGTTGCTGAAACCTGCCTCTTGTAGTCTCATTTATTTGCGAGATTATTAAATAACTTTGCCCTCGAGAATATAAGCAAATGCTCTAGAATTCTAATACGAGCTTCTAGAACTCGCTTGTCTAGGGGACTAAAATTTATAAGGATGACATGGAACTATTTTTTCTAGAGCTACAATTTAGATTCTAGATGTCAGTTACAGAATTTTTCCTCAGTGTGCCTAGACAAGTCGGCAATGGAATAAGAATGCGACGGCGTGGCGCCAACTTTGTGCTTGCCGGTCAGTTACTGTTCGTGTTCAGTTTTTGACATTTTTTTTTTTCAAAGTTTAAGCCTCATGCGCGAACAGAAAATGTCAACTAAATGTTATAATTTTTTTTTAGGTTGAAACTACGCTATATACTAACAATTTATGGCTGTTGCATTATAAAAAACTACAAAAAACTAATTTTATTATTTTTTGAAAATTTCAAATTTTAACACATTTTTTCAAACTTTCAGCCTCATGCGCGAACTGAAGATGTCAACTTAGAATTTTTTTGTTATTTTTCCCCAACTGAGGATACCAAACTACAACTTTTGAGAGGTAACGCGATTCCGAAATAAAAAAATCGATTTTTTCGAACCACCCTAATATATATATATATATATATAATGATATTTTATTATATTAGCTGAAAGTCTTTACTGTTTCTAGCATATCTTGGATTTCGTTATTTATTTAACGGAATGAAATCACCAAAACAGTATTTTGCAATACCTTTATACAAAAACAAAAGTACACAGGAAAAACTTAATTATTGATTTACGGTAAAAGCTTAGAAGCACAGCTATCTTCATTTTTCTCTAAATATTGATTTATGTATGCTATTTATTAGACTGTACAAAACCATAAATGACTATATTAGGACTCTGCCAATTCATCAAAATACTGTTTTTCCTAGCTTGATCAGGGTTTGTAGTCACAAACAAGTAATTTACATGATCTTCTGTTAAATAGTTTAAAATCTGCTTTTCGTTCACTTCTTAAACATATATGGCAGTTGGAGCAATAATAACACTGGAAAAATAATCATATACGGTCAATAAAAAGTTTTTACTGCCTATTATTGATATTTAACGCAATGTTTAAAACAATAAAATAGTTATGCAGTAAAAAAAAATGTTAAAAAAAAGCAATATTTTAGTGTAGTTAGAAATTTACTGTACAAAATGTTGGTTGATAATGTAAAATATCACATAATATTAGATTTTAAAAATAAAATACAGTAAAACATATATTTCTTAATATATAATTTAACAGAGTTTCTCTTTCTTATTACATATTTTTCTTTCAATTTATATATTTGCCTGTAAAATACAGTATAACAATTTTTTAAATATTTCTTTATCAATTTAAAATTATCAGTAATCATTAAGTTTAAATGCAATAAATTTATAAATTTATGAATAAATATGATTTATACTTTTACTTAGTACTATTTCTGCAAAATGATGACATGTATATTTATTAAGGATATTTATTTTAAAGATATACATTCATGATATCAGTATATTTACATTCATTTTTTTTACGCTTTAATTGAAATATCTAGTTATTAATATTACTTCACTGAAACACATTGTCTAACATAAAAATGTCATATATAAAATTATGGGATTCTCTGAGTGCCAAGATAAGAGTTCTCCTCACAAATTTACATTAGTTTCAGAACGTTAGTTTTATAGGCAAACAATAGAGGTAAGCGTCAGAAACGATGCTAAATGGTACGAGAAAATCGCATTACGAAATTGAATCTAACTCAGAAAATATAAAATTTATTAATAGTACTAACTTATATTATAAATATAAGTTAGTCAAAATTTATAGGTATAACATAAACTAACGTAAAGAACTCAAATGTAAATAAACGTAAATTTCTAAAATGTTGTAAAAATTAGTGATTATTCATAATGAAACTTCGTATGCAATGTAGCCAATATATTACGGTTTTTCCGTAAATTTGATACAGGAATTTTTTCTAATAGTATTCTTTTGCAATAATTATCTTCGGTGATTAAGACAAAGATTACTATTCCTAAACAATGGTGTGAAATTTATTTTCAATTTGTAGTAATTTGTCACCTTAGTGTGTATATATACATATATATATATATATATATATATATATATATTGGATAAAATCTCGTTGTTGAAGAAATAATAGCAGGGATGTTTAGGTTATTTTTATTAGTTTTGTGAGGTTTGCGTTAAGTAGAACTAACTAATGAATATATGGGCACTAGACAATTGATTAAAATAAAATAAGAGATTTATTTGACTTGAATAAGGGGCAGGGTAAACCGTCGTGATAAACGTAATCAATGTAAAATAAACACTTAGGAAAACAGACATAAGAAATAACTTAAATAAGTTTAGATGTCTCAACACAGATGACAGCAGAAGATTAGAGAAGGATGCACTCTTTTCACTAACTGGCGTAGATTTAACTTACCCGGTGGCTTTCCAGTCGGATGATTTTCCTATTTACTATTATCTAACTACACCGCACTTCTACACACATCAAACTAACCAGCTCCAACAACACTAGAGCTTAACTATTCGGCAATAACTTAATTCAAAAGCTATGCCATAAAATATAGCGTATTTAGATGTCAGAATTATTTTCACTAGATCAGAACACACCACCACCACACACCTTACGAAAATAACCTCCTACGTATACTTCCTGCAATTAACTTCCCGCCTCTTCATTTCAACCAAATTTTAAAGCTTCTTCACATTCGCAACATACTTTCTCTGTTGCATCGCTATGTTGAAACAAAACTATTCTAAACTAACACTTCGCCGAGACTGACGCCGAAGCATTTTTAGCCTCCCCAACTTATTACGAGAGCTGGATCCAGCAGTATTTTAAATCGGTGGTTACCTACCACAGCCTCAACCTTACAGTTTTAAGAATAAACTTTCTCCATGCATCTGAGAGATATGTAATTTTACATAAGTTTCTGGTGCAAAATTTTATTTTATGCATTCATAATAAACTTAAAGCTAACAAAAATTAGAATTCGAAACTATTCACGAATACAATAATTCTACATGTGTGTATAGATGTGTATATAATGCATGTGTATATAAACGTTGAAATTATAAACTGGAAAAAACAATTATGTAACTGACATCTAGAAAATAAGTTAGAGCTTTAGTGCAAAATGTTTCATGTCATCCTTATAAATTCTAGTCCCTTTTTCTAGTAAGTTCTAGAAAACACTATAGGTATTCTAGACCTCTTTCCATCTATTATCGTGGTCAAAATTATTTAAAAAATCGCTGCAAATAATTGTGAACACAAGACGCAAGTTTTAATCGCTATAATTTTGGATTATGACCTAATTCTAAGAAATTAAGCGCAAATTTCTCGCAAAACGATGGATTCATAATATTCATGTTATTCATAATATTGTTTCACCATCTAGAGAAATATATATTAGGAATTTTTTATCATTTCGTTTATTCAGTTTGTTTATTTATCTTTTGCGAATAATTCGGAAATCTATATTTCTAGTTTTGGGATTCAGAAAACGACTCCTTATTTGTTGTAGATGAAGACTATTTTTTTCTCTGTGCATGGGTTCATTAAAATTATGAAAATTGCGTAACCTAATATTAATGTAAAAACCGCAATATTATTATTATTATTTTAGATATTGGACTGTTTTTTTATTTTAAAAACAAAAAGTTCCTATCTCAAAAACAGTTCTAATGATTTTCTTCAAAATCGGTGTATAAACAACCTTATAGATGTCCTTTCATATGTGTTAGTTCCGGAAAATTGATAGACGATTTAAATAAGTCAATTTGAGGTCTCGCAAGTAAGCGAAAATGGCTCTAAGGTTTTTGTTTTTCAAAACTCGACCTATTAACTCCTTTTTGTATGTCCTTCCCGTATGTGCACAAGTTATTTTCCACAGAGAGAATAAGTTTGTGAAGTTTTGGTGAAAATTGGCTGCAGGACTGAAAATCAGTATCTCAAAAACGGCACTAACGATTATTTCTCCAAATTTGCTGTATACAGGGATGGAACACGGGCACAGAACTCATACCACTTTCAATGTAACAAAAATTTCTACTTCTTAGAACGACAATATTACAGGTAGAAACTTTTTTTAAGCAAATACCAGCATGGATTCAGCACCCGTGTTCCATTCCTGTACATATACCTCTTTTTAGATATACTTTCTTGTGTATTATTTGGTTACAACTGAAAAAATGAGAATTGTCCTGATAGTTTTAAATTTCTGACATTGGTGTTCAAGAAAAGGTAAGACCGATTTTCTTTTTTTTAACTTTTTTTTTTAATATATTTTTACGACGTATGTATTAGATCTTACATGATAGCTGTTAGGTTTTACATCTTCTCACCACACTATATCCAACATGCGTATATTTAAAATGTGGTAATAAAATCGTAAGGTTGTTGCACACTAGATTGTTTTTAAAAATGCATGTAACGTTTTTAATTTTTATATATTAATTAATGAGATAAGTCCTTTTTTTTTATAAATAGTTTAAATATAAATAGTTCGTACATATCCTCTTAAATGAAATTCTAGTTCTGTTTCGAGATGGATGTTAGAAAGCAGATCAAAATTCAACCATCTGAAACATTTGGAATTGTGTTTATTGAAGATAATTACGATTTTGGAGGTATTTGATTTAAAAAAATATTACATTTTCTCACTCTTTCGTGAAATGAAAATCGTTATTTTAAATTAAGCCTTCTTGAATTCATTAATTGTGACGGATATGTTTTAATCAAAGGAAATTATAAAATAAATAGTCACTGTTTTTTAGCTTTCAAAATACATCCGTTTTTCGTTCTAAGGACATTTTGGCATTTATGTGTTTTTATTAAAATAAGCGCTAAGTTAAAGAACGGTACTTTAAGACTTCCGAAAATCACTGTTTAGTTAGACAATAATTCTCAATTTACGCGCTTAACGAAATTGCATCTACCTCATTTCATTAATGAAATTGTTATGTCTATAATTATGTCTATAATGTTTTGATGCATTGGATATAAACAGGACACACGCTTGAAAGTAACAAAGGGTATCTGTTTCTTTGATTTAAAATTTAGAAAATTACAAAGGGTATCATTTTCTTTGATTTAAAATTTAGAAAATCACAAAATAACAAAACTCACCAGTGTCTGAGTTTGAGTCTGATTAAAAAAATAATAATAATAATATGCAATATGATATTTAACTTTCTGTTTTTTTTTTTTTTTTTTTTTTTTTTTACTATTTTTTAAAAATAAAACTTTGATATATATTTTTTTCTTTTTTCAATGCCTTTAATATTGTGGTGTATGCAGGGTGTTTCAGATCACTTTGGAAAAACATTAAGGACGATAGAACACATATATGCGAGTAGATTTTATCAAACAAACCAACCCCTTGAAAAAAAAAAAAAACAAGCAAAAGTAGTGATCTACTAGATTGCTCTTTAGATTGAATTTACTTTTGACTGTCCCAAAACTAGCGAATAAATTTTCGGCTAAATGTTTTGTTGCAAACACTGCTTATATTAAATACCTGGGGAAACAGCTTTTAACTGTTTACATTAATTAATAGAATTATGGCTAAAATACTCTTGCCACAAGTACATAAAAACAGTTTGAAAAAAAAACTTTTCAGCGTAAATTATATTAAATATAATTAATAGTTAAAAGCTGTTGCCAGAAATACATAAAATCTATTTGCAACAAAATTTGTTTTAAACAAAATAACCGTTTGTAGACAAATTAATCATTTTAGCTTAATTTACAAAAAACTAACAGAGGGAACTGAGTTTCATTGAAGCAGTTGAAATTGCATTTCATCTGAAGCACCATCTAATAATTCACTACTGGTATTTCAACTACAGGTCTCACAGTGTTTCTAAAAAAATAGGTTCATTTTATTATATCGTCACCAAAATTTTATGACAATACGTTTTATATAATCTTTATACATATTTTAGCATTAAAAAATTCAAGTAAAATTTCTTAGTAAACCACATATTTAAAAAAAAAATCCACTTTAAAACACGTATAAAACGATACATTTAATTAAAATCATTAAAATTGCATCGTGTCAAGGCCTTTCGTCCTGAACATCAGGGCATCATCAGGTCAGAGCCATTTTAACTAGAAGTACAGTAATATTGGATTTATATATACAAAAGAACCATATTACGGTTACAGTTATTATACATGAAACACATGAAACAGTTGAGCACAGATCAATCACAAATGAAACAGTCTGAAAGCGTAGAGTCGAGCTTCACTTGGTTACTATGCAGACACTTTTTGTGCAACAGTTGATGCCTTCTTAAATATAGTTGTCAACTTCTCAACTGTTGCACAAAAAGTGTCTCTATAGTAACCAAATGAAGCTCGACTCTACGCTTTCTGACTGTTTCATTTGTGATTGATTTGCGTTCAAATGTTTCCTCTGTTTCATGTATAATAACTGTGTAATATGGTTCTTTTGTATATATAAATCCAATATAACTGTACTTCTAGTTAAAATGGCTCTGTCCTGATGATGCCCTGATGTTCAGGGTGAAAGGCCTTGGCACGATGTAATTTTAATGATTTTAATTAAATGTATCGTTTTATACGTGTTTTAAAGTGGATTTTGTTTATAAAATTGTGGTTTTCTACAAAGACGCGTGTTATTATGATATCTCTATATGAGATGTAATTTTATATAAAATTTCTTAGTGTTGAATTTAGTAAAATTAATTGGTGTTTCTTCATGAACTGCAATCTTTTGACAGGCATCTGAAATATTTTTCTTTTCATGTTCTTATGGCTAATTTAAAACTCAATTTCATGGGAATATCTGGAAAGCAGATATTCTGAGCTGCTTTTAGAAGCACGTATTTAATCATACATGACTTTCGGTTACATATGATACAGGATGTCTTTCTTATGTAGTGTTGGTATAAATATGGACATTCTTTTTTGATGTAAGTATGGATGCTGGAAGCTTCAAATGCATTTTCTACGTTCGATATATCTCTTGTCCTCAATATTAAGAAGATAATCACAACTCATTGACAGAAGGCAGCAAGGTCCAGCTTTGTAAACGAATCACCATGCAAGGATTAATTGGATAAGTTGCTTGAAAAAGCGCTCTAAACAAGAATTCCTTGAGTTTCCCCGGAGTAAAATACTGGCCAGGGTCAGAAAACGTAAGACAATAGCCAAGAGTAAGAAGATAAAGGAACTTCAAAGAAAGAAAATTCGACCCACGGACCGATATGATTCATCATCGAACTTTCCAATCCATTCTGACCCTCCCCTTGTGGACAGTGATGGTAAAGTCAAACTGGATATGTACGATGGGGATGAATTAAATTCAAGCAATGCAACTTGCATCTTTTCTAAAGGAATATTCCTTGAATATATTCTCATGAATAGTGGTATAATGTGTTAAGTACCAATTGTGAGCACACTTAGATTGTGCCGGAGTTGAAAGAGCCAGTTGAGTCTGCGAATTATATAAGTAATTTTTCCCGTAATAAAGAAAATATCTGTAGTTTTTAATATTTTTTAATAAAAAAATTATATATATTTTGTGATATTTTTTTAATAAAGCAGTTATCTATATTTTGTAATAAATTTCGAAAAAAAAAAAAATATTAAAACATAATATTCAAATATTATGATGTATGAAAACATTTAAAACTATTTTTGCGACTTTTTTTGAAAGGGCTTATACTTGTACCGATTTTGTCTTGTGTTATTATTTTTTTTTAAGCTTTTCCTAAATCTTTGTTTTCGAATAGAAGTAATTCATATTAATCATTGCTTTTCCTCCTCGCATTTAGTAAACTTAATACAGTTATTAGTGAATGTCAAAAACCTAGTATGTTTTAAAATTAAAGTAACCTTAACCAAAAAATCAGAGAAGGGTGCCAATATTCTATATATAGATAGGATAGATAGAAAAATTAATTTAATGTTTACAAATATTCATGTATTTTAATTTAGTTTGTTTAAGAAAAAATATTGCAAAATTATTTAAATTCAAATATTTTGTTTAAAAAATAAAATAAAATAAAATATAAATAGTGAGAAAATAAAGCAAAGCTGCGAAAAAGTGCGCATTTTAAGTGCATAAATATATTTTGAAATTTTTGTTGCGCTTTCTCTGTCAGTTTTACAACTTAAGTATGATTGATGATATTTCAAAAATTTTGAACGTATGCATGATTTACTTCATGGAATTGCAAATCTGATGAAAAAATTTCATCATCACAATAAAGAAAGGATAGATATATTTTCATAAAAGATTCGAAATTGATTTTCCGATGAAAAAAATTTTCGCCATCATTTCAAGAATAAAACTGATAAGAGATTTTTGTGCTATCCATTTATCAAAACCTTTATTAGTTTAAGAAACAAATTAAAAAATCGGTATAAATATATATACTGGATCGTGTTACTTGCAAATTTATAAACTTTCAAAAACGGACTGCAGTATAAAAATAATTTTTAATTTAATAAATAAAAACTTCTTACGAAGGTATCATAGATTTCAAATTTACTGGAAATATTACCATCATTAAAATAATGATATTACCCTTAATCATATGAAAAAATTAGTCTTGGGTACTACATCAAAGCCGAAATCACAAAATCGATATAAGTAATGAGATTAAATAATAATAAAAAATTGTAATTTAATTACCATAACTTTCTAATCTTTACTTTATTTATTATTATTTTTTTACTTGCGTCTTTGATGCTGCACTCGTGCCTATTTTTGTAGTCTAACTTACCGTTGTATTATTAATTAGACATGAAACAATTACTACAATTTCTATTCAAGTTTTTAGTTTTTCTTTTTTTTTTAAATCTTATTACGGTTTCACAACAGTTTTTTAATAAATTTTCAATATAAATTAGAAGAGATGATAATTCACGTGGTTCTTAAAAAAAAAAAAAAAAAAAAAAAAAAAAAAATGTTTACATCATGGTCTATCTTAAAATTTCTGCAGTCTCTCTACCTCTCCATGCGAGTTCGTGTCATCCACTTACCCAAAAAATGGCAGCTTTCTATACTTTTGTTAAACGTGGCTTTAATATTCTGTTTTCTTAAGCTCCGAAATTGAATCTGAAACCCATAGCAATTGAGAGTGGTTATCACTCGTCCATTATCGATAAAGCTATCCAAAAATTATAACTTCAACTACTTCGTCTACCAAACCAGTCTCTTCTAATATCAGTATGGATATACCTTATTTTCCTAAACCCAGTCATGCCATAGCTAAAATTCGCAAATAATATGATTTTAAAATAATTTTCTTGCCTTCCAATTAACTCACCCTTTCTCAGTTAAAAGATCCTATAAATATGTGTAATTCTTGGGCATCTATGGTATTCCCTGCTAATGTAGTTTATTATACAATGGTTCTTAAATTCCGTTTAAATAATATTAGTAAATTAAATATTCGTTACCTCCATAAACAAGAAGCGAATAAGTCGATATTTCTAAGCATTTCGATCAGCAAATTTGAATAAGGTAAAATAATTTGCAGGCCTAAATTCACTCAAGAACTGAATTTCTTTGAAGCTATTTACATCTATAAAAATCTTTAAAATATTGTTAATTGTGATTTCGCTCTACCTCATTTGTTTGATTGGTGAAAATTGTACATTCAGTCTACATTTTCTTAATTTCTTCTAAATTTTACATCACTAGTGTTTCTCAAATGCATATTTCCAAATCTCCTATATTCCACGTAATTATATTGGTTGATCAGAATTCATTTCTTTTCCTATATATACGTGCACTTCTCTCTCATTTCTTTATGCACTGAAGACGTTACGCTAAATGCCACGAAAACAGCTGTGTGCTGCTCAGTTTTTTCCGTTTTGCGTTCAGAACGTTGAAGATTTCCTCAGTTTTATGAATTCAGTGTTCAGTCTACTTTTTAATATTATCGTACATTATCCTCATACATAAAAACGAGCTATAAGTCCACCATTACATAATTTTGACACAAGTAAATTGTAAAAAAAAAAAATAGTCACTTAGTATATATATATACATGTATCCAAGACAAACGGCCAAAATGTTAAAAAGTATATCTGTAAAAGTATTTTAAAAATAAAAGCGTATATACTAAGAGATTCACCAATAGCATTAATTAAAAACATAGGTACTGACATTGCTAATTTATATAACAGCATATTTAGTGTTCGCCGCATTTTCACACAGTGATTTTTTTTGGATTTTTTTTTTTTTTTTTCAAATATATAATTTCTCTTTAAAAATAAATCAATAAATAAATAAAACACTCTTCAAATAAAGCAGTGGGTGCTAACAATGTTACGGAAAAAATTATAAAAGTTGGCTGCTATGAGAATTATTTATCCAAACATCATGTGAAATTTATTTATTCAAAAGTTCAGAAAGGGCAAATGCATTATCTGAACATAAACACACAATATATATTCGCAAGTGATTTAAAAAGTCTATAAGTCCTATTACCTGGAGAATAGCAAAATACAACAAATTATTATCATTTGCTATAAATTAGTATAAAAGTATAAAAAAACTTTTTTTAAAAAAATAGTATATATATAATGGATAAGATCATGTAAAATTTATTGTATGCAAGAACAAAATGCTAAAGTATTATTTTCAGTTCCATATTTTCTTTTTATTGTAAATATTTTACATTTTCTACCAAATAATTTATAAAAACTTCCGCTGATTAATTAAAAAATATACTAATAATGTCATACCATGCATTATTCCAACAGCATTAAAGCCTACATTTATATATTTATTCCCTCTGGCATGGTGTTATTGCATACAGTTTTCCTTCATTTTGTTATTTTGTGAAGTCTCCTTCTCCACTTCAACTCGATTCATAGTTCTTAAATTAGTGTAGAATATAATCAGGAGTCTCAGATTAAGGAGACATCTATCCTTTTTTTTTTTTTTTTTTTACCTTAAAGTAAAGAGGGGCATAGAGATATGAAAGAAGTCACTAAATGAACTTAAACTAAGTAATTTAAACCACCGTAAAAATAGTTCACCAATTGCAGCTTGCAAAGGTACTGGTCGAAATGCTGAGGGCTTTTTCAGATAGCCAATAGAAGCACTTTTCCTTCTATAACAATCTCCTTGAAGATGAGTCATCATGTTATATCACCAGCAAATACACATCAAAACATTAGTCACCACCAGCACACTCATCAATTCCACTTTCAACACACAATACTTCTAAATATTCTACAATATCTCCAAAAACACAACTATCAACACATCTATCAAAACATATCAGTATTCCATTGTGCTCTATTTAAAGTCCTCAAGAATAAAAAATACGATTCACTTCATTTTATTAAGCTATTTCTTTAAAGACTATTCGCATTCAATTTTTAATCACATTTCACAATCTACAAAAATCCTGTTTTAAAATTATGCAAATAACTATCCAATAACTAGACACTCCGTGCTAACTCAAATTCACCTCTGTTCGACACCTTCAACTAGCTATCTCACCCACAGCATCGCCAAAATATGCTGGATCCAGGTAGAAACTTCCCCAATCTCAACCAAACATCCTACCTTGACTCGACATTACCACCTTAGGCTACTTTGAACACTGAATTCCCTTCTACCTTTACTTCCTTAACCATTCCTACCTTATAAATTGCTTTACCTTAATATTTTCTTAACATATATCCCTCACTTTATCGTCTCGTTCAGCAAACTAACATTTTCTAATAGATAATTTAACTTATTTTATTCTCTCATTAAATATATATTATTTTTTTCAAACCATAATATATCAAATAATTTATGAACAATTTAATTCTTCAATTAAAAAATATATTAGATTGTTCCACTCGACACAAACCTACTGCATTTAATTTTTTTTACACTTTTTCTACACCTTTTTATTTTATTTTTATTTTTATTCCTTTTCATATTTATTTTTATTATTATTTATTTTTTCATTTGATATAAGTTTTATGTATGCAGTTTTCCTTTATTTTATCATTTGCTTTTTCTTTATGTTCTCTTAACATGACCACTCATTTTATAATCCCATTGTCCATATTGGTATTTTCTAACAGAAAATTTAACTTATTCACTCATTACATATATATTACTTTTCCAAACCACAGTATATTAAATAATTTAGGAAAAATTCTGTTTTTCAGTTAAAAGATATACTTATTAGATTTTTCCAACAGCAGCAAACCTATCCTATTTAAATATTTTTCATTTTTTATAAGTTTTTCTTTCCAGACTGACAACTAGTTCTTAAATGCAGTTTTCTTTCATTTCGTCCTTTTCTTTGTTTTCATGTTCTCTTATCATAACCAGTTACTTTATAATCTCGTTACCCATATTAATATTTCCTAACAATAAACTTAATTTATTCTACCATTAAACGTATATTATTTATCCAAACCATAATATACGAAATCATTTATGAAAATTTCTAATGTCCAATTAAAAAATATAATCAATGACTACATACATTATTCGAATAGCAGCAAAACCTGCCCTAATTAAATTTTTACATTTTTTTATATAGCTTTATTAACTCAAATGTGGTGAATTTGTACGCAATTTTTCTTCATTTCGTAATTTGCTTTATCCTTATATTGTCTTAATAAAATCTGTTAATTTATAATCACATTGCACAAATACAAATTTTCTAACAGTGATTTCAACTTCTTGTCTTTTATTATTAAACATATATATTTTTTTCTTTTAGTTTAAAATTGATATAGACGATTCCCATAATTACTCTTCTATAACTCTTAAAAATTATTAAATGAAAATTTTAAATTTCTATAAAATTACAAATAGCAGATTTAAGAATCATTATAATACAAATAATCCAATTTGGAACTTGTACTGTACATTGCGATTTAATGGTAATCCAAATCAGATGAATGCACTCAGAAATTAAAATAAAACAAAGCGAATAAATATATTTTTTAAATACAATATTTTATGTATAAATTATTTCTTCTTATATTTTGTACATGGAAAATATTAATCAGTAACTACTCTCTCTCCCTAAAATTGCACAAATATATTTACTATTTCTGCTTAAGCAGATAAAAATTTCGTTAAAAGATTTCACTTATCTAGCTATGTCTGTTTTGATTTCTACAAAAGCAACTATTTGTACGAAGGATTTTAGTTTAGAAGCCCAGAAAATCACTGTTCATTTGTTTAGTACAGCTTGTAGTTTATTCACTTGATGAAATTGCTTTCATTCCATTTGATTAATGAAATTACTCACACGCCGTAATGTCTTTAAAGCGCTAACATTAAATTAAGCGTTAACAGTAAATTCGAAAACAGCATTTGCAACTGTTTATTTTGATGTACGTTTTTTTTTTTTATAAAAATAATAAATAATTTTGTAGAAATAATTAATTTTTCAAAACAAGAAATAATTCTAAGACAAGTTCAAATACAGTTAAAACAAGCTTATGAAATACAGCTTATTGAAATAATAATAATAATAATAATAATAATAAAAATCAGAAAAAGTATTTTGCTATAATTTTAAACAACATTTTAATTTTTAAAAAGGATATTTCAATTAGTGGCATTTATTAAACGTGTTTTTTTTTTTTTTTTTTTTTTTTTTATAATAATAGTATTATTTTAAAAATTAGCAAATTCTAAAAAAATAGCAAATTCTAAATTTTTATATTGCAGTTATTGCTGATAAGCTAATTTTTCAGAATAATAAATACTTCAATATATTAAGCGAGAGTTGGAGTAACCAGGAACTCTAAAAATATCGATTTTTTTTTTTTTTTTTTATTAAATACATTTGAATCAATAATTGCATACACTTTTTTATTACAATTTTAGAAAATTTGCTAAAAGCATTCTTTTATTTGGAAAACTGTCTTACTTGTATCTTTTTTATTTCTTATTTCTTATTTTTCTGTAGCAATGCGTACAATTTGTTTGTATTTCAAAGTTTTTAATGAATTGCGAGAGATGATAATAATCCAAGATAACATTGTACTAGATAAAAGTTTCAGCCAGTCGGCGGAAGCAATTCGTAGCTAATCTAGTGACTGAAATAAAAATTTTAAGTGATCCAATTTCCTGGCATCATTCAAAGATTCAAAGATGGAAGGAGGCCGCTCACCACTATGCAGCAGTTTTGAACCATTTTAACATCCAATGAAGGGCTCTAATGACAAATATCCCATGAAGATGTGAAATTCTGAAAGAGTCCGTTTCTAGGGGTTAAGCCTCCCTCGTTGTATATTACATAAATAAAAACAACAACAACAACAAAAAGAAAAGTTTCGAAAAATACAATCATTTTGACCTATTGACCAGAGAAACTAATGTTAAATCTCTTCTAGACAACTCTATGTGGTGGCATGACCAACCATTTTTGAGTGATCAGGAATTGTTCACAGCAGACGAGAACATTATCGTTCTAGAATAAGACTATTATCGTGAGGCTAAAAAGGTCATTTTTGATTCTGAACAATTTCTTAATTTTAATATTTATCTCACTGGATAAAAATTGAAACTTATTGATAACATATTAACTATTAGTTTTTATTTTACAAAAAATGTCATGTTTTAGCGTTTACTTTCAGGTTTATAACTAATATAATGAACCCTACAAAAAATATATATAAAGTAAATAAATAAAATAAAATAAAAATAATTATTAAAAATTTTCATGAGAAATTTTACCATGCAGGCTCTCAAACATTACTTAATAACATTAGTCTAGAATATTGGCTCTTAAACGGTCGAAATGAATGTCATAAAACTATCCATATAATTGCGCTAAATGTTTAAGGCTAACGCTAAATTATGTTCTCAGAAAATGAGTGATCTACATAAGGAACGGACTAATCGGACCACTTAATAGCACAGGTAAAAATATTTGTAACACATTAATTATAAAAAATATGCATCAAGGAAAAGGATTTTCCATGAAAATTTATGATTTTGTACTTTTTGATTTCCTTACAATTAAGACTATACATTTAGAAATCGTCTCTGACTTAACTTGAAATTCACTTATAGCAGCATTGAAACATTTGATGAGCAGACGTTGTAAGTGTGCTAAAAATTTTTGGAGAATTGGAGTAATCGTGTTCGAGCCAATAAAGACCTAAAGGATCATTTTAATTAGTTACTCAACAAGACGAAAATTTGGCATTTTTTTCCTTAAATGAGAAAAACGAATGGAAACTTATCTCACCAAGTGCGCCAAATTTTGGCTTCTTATGGGAAGTTGGAATTAAATCCTTCAACTAGTATTCCAAACGTATTATAGGTGACACTAAATTGACATACGAAGTCTTTCAAACTACCATGATTCAAATTGAAACGATGTTGAATTCTCACCCGTTAACATTAATACCGTTAAGAGAATTTGGAAATTCTGATTCCTCTAAATTTCCTTATTGGTCGATCACTAAAGTTCAACCCCGAATACTCACTAATCGACATTCAAACCAATAAATTAAATTTGTGGCAACAAATATGTAAATTAACACGAACTTTTTGGAAATTCTGGACCAATAATTACCTAAACAATCTAAAGCAAAGAAACAAAAGATATTTTGAGAAACAAAACGTAAAATTAGAGGAAATGATTGTCATAAAAGAGGATAATTTCTGAAGCTAACATAGTTATAAGGCTGCATTATTAAAACCTATATAGGAAAATATGACATTGTTAGAGAGGTAGATATTCGAACAAAAAATAGTACTGATAAGGTTTATTTCAAAATTGGGTCTTTTACCAATTGACGCTTAATATATATATATTTACGTGTGCATTAATGTTGCCACAGATATTTTTATTAATGTTGTTACAGTACTGCACTAATTTAACAGAATGAAAATTATTATGTTAAAGATGGATTATTAAATATTATTTAACTTGAAAAATAACATGAATACGCATCTACTTTTTTTAAAAACTTTCTAGAACTATACAGATAAAATTATTAAAAAATAGATACATTGATATATTTCACATCATTTCCTGCGATTATTTATTAATAGTTTTTAATTTTTTTTCTTTAACTTTAGAATAGTAGTGTAGTAAGAAGAAAAAAATTATATTCTGTATAAGAAATAAAGTTTTATTTCAAAAGAGATATATATTCTGATACGTGAATAGAAACTAAAAGTTAAAATATCTTTAATATTTTTACCCGTGTTAAAACCACACATTAAAAAAGAAAATGACATTAATATCAGCTTACTTTAAAAAAAAAAAAAAAAAAAAAAAAAAAAAGTTTATAATGTGCATCTCATAAAACACAATTTTTGACACGTATTTTAACACTTTTTTTCTATAGAAATATAAGTATGACAGATGAAGTCTGATAATTTTTGAATGCACGCATGAGATATTCTTAGGAAAACCACAAATCCGATAATAGCATTTTCAACTCTGAAAAGATATATTTCCATCAAGTTTCTCAAATCGATTTTTCAGGTCATTATAAAAGATGAAAAAGAAATTTTCTTTATTTTACAAGTCTCCAAATGTCACTTGACATATTATTCAAGTTAATATTTTATTAGCAGAGTTTAAGAATTGATAAAAATGCCAAAGTAATATTAAATTATTTTACGAAAAAAAATGCTCTGCCGAAAGTATAATGCTTATGTTTATTTGGAAAATAAACAGATAAATTTCTTCAGATTTTTGGATAAAATATGAAATTTGTGATATTCAGTTAATGATAGAATATTATAGTTATAGTTTCGTTATAATTATATATATATATATATATATATATATATATATATATTGAATCAAATTTGTTTGTTTATTGAGAATGTCACATTTTTCAATATTGTTAAAAAAAAATAAAAAAATAAGGAAGCATTTTAATTTATTTCCGTCTTTTTTCAACAGAGAAATTCTGCTCTAGAAGCTGGTAGACGGGAAGTGCCTGGTTAGTAAACATATCACATCCGTCGGCCTAGCCGTTCTGAGTTTTGCATTCCCCCCCCCCCCCGAAATCGTGTGTATTCGGAATATATCATTTTAGAAAGACCCCCCCCCCCCCATGGAGATCACTTCATACAGGCACACAACATACTCGTTTAGTCAAATGTCTTTAGCCCCTACAACAACACCATTGCATATTTATTTTTAAATTACACTTTAATTATTATTATTGCACAACTAGTACCTTAATGTAAAGGAATATATATATATATATATATATATATATATATACCGTGGATCTTTCCTTGGAATATTGCACCCGTTATAAAACTAATTTTCGAAAGTTAAATAATAGAATTATTTAGCTAATACCCTAGAGTACTAACTAGATTAATTTCTACAATTCTACTTTAAAAGTATTTTGTACCATTGAATTAGGTTTCATTAAAAAAAGAAAAAAAATCATTTTTTTTATAAATTGAACTGCATTAGGTTTGTTCAATAAAATATATATTCAGGCAACAATTCTTACATTATTCATTTACTTTTTATAGATATGAAACATTTGAACTAATTATCATAATTCATTTTTTTTTTTTTTTAACATCCTAAAAAGTATTAAGTCCTTTTTTAAATATCGGTAAAATATTAGCAATTTTCAGATTAGGCCTTCAAGAAAAATTCAAACTGGGAAAACCAGATTTTAAAATTTCAAGTCTATAGACAATTATATTAAAAACCATAAAAACCCCTGCCTGAATATATGTTTCGCTGAACAAACCTAATATAATATGTAAATATTAAATAGAAATATACGCTTTTTTATAAAATCATCAATGGTTTCAAGTCAAATGTTCTAAGTCCTCCTAAAGCGATAGAAAAATGTTTCTACTATTTAGTTTACGAAATTAGTTTTTTAAAATGTGACTATGCATAGAATTGTCTCTGTATATGAACCGACTAAATAATGCTTAGGATGCACTTATGCTGCTTTGTAACTGCATTAGTATATTTTTAAAAAGGCTAATTGCGATTTATTATTTTTCAAAGGCGTCCATACGTAAATATTAACACTTCTTAAGGAATTCCACGTAAAGCCCACGCGCTGCTTAGAAGCGCATTATGTTTACTGTGTTTCAAAAAAATCCATTAAAATGCCTTAACGGCCCTCTTCACTCGGAAGCCCGAGCCAATGTTATTATATGGGGAAATTTACTTTACAAATAACTTATTAACTAATACATATTTTTAAATTCTGTTTTCACATTCAGAAAATTCCCAGCTGTTAAATTGACGGACCCTTGTTAAAAATGTATTTTTTTAATTTTTAATATTTTATTTTGAAATTGCAAAATGAAAGAATTTCACATATTGAAAATTCGTATTATATTCGTATTATTCGTAAAATAAAATACAAAGAAAAAAAAAAAAAAAAAAAAAAAAAGATCCGTCAATTTAACAGCTGGGAATTTTCAGAATATGAAAATAAAATTAAAAAATATGTATTAGTTAGTAAGTTATTTGTAAAGAAAAATTTCTCATAGAATAATATTAGCTTCGGCTTCCGGTGGCGGTGAGTGAAGAGGGCCCTTATTGATATAATCCTGTAATAAATAAAATAAAAAAAAATAAATTAATATTCAGCAATTACTTAAAGTATATATATATATATATATATATATATATATATTTGTTTGGCATCATATTTTACGCTTGTCAGCCTCCGGTGGTTGACGCAGCTTTACATCATATTTTACACTGTCAGCAACTTCTAAACGGAAAGTTCAGTGTTAGCCAACAATGGCTGACATGGTACTCAAAGTATTAAATGTCAACAGATATTTTTCGATGGAGTTTGATTTATTATATGTTGAATTCTCAGTATTTACGTTCAAATCTATAAAATGGAAAATGTATTTTTTTTATGTTATATTTGTATTTAAAATTGTTGTGTAACATACGTTTACGGTTCGACCGAAACATGAGGAACGGTATCTCAGTTTATTACGGTATCTCATTATCTTAATTTTAGGTAATCAACATGTTTTTTTTTTTTTTTTTTTTTGATTGAGTCACATACTAAGTTGCTATTTGTAATTTAATTAATGGTTACAATAGAATATTTTTAAATGAATCAACACTAAGTTTCCTAAAATACTCACCATAAAGCAAGTGTTAAAGTAAGGGTTTTAAAGTCTTAAATTCGTAAAGCTTTTCGTAATTCATATCGCTTTTGCAGTGAAACAACTTCTCTTTGAAAATACATTTTTAAATCGTTATCTCATTTTAAACTATTTCACACGGGATAAACTGTATAGTTAAAAAAAAAAAAATCTCCAATGTAAAAAGTTAAGTAAACGGCAGACATTATTGTAAAAAGCACAGAAAATCGAATGAGTAACGAAGAAGACAAATTTTAAAATGAGCATCATAAAATTCAGAAATATGCATCGGTGGTTTACAGTTGAATAAATGTTAGGTAAGAGTAAAACAGTAATACTACAATGGTAAATTAACAGCAAGTTATTAAAATTGACGCTCGTGCAATTTTTTCTGCTCTAATAAAGAAAAATTATAAAAATTTTGATCAGAAACATTTGTTTATTTTATAACATTTTATTCATTCACTTACAAAATTATTCTTGTATATTAGTTAGAATATCAATATTACTATTAAACAAATGTTTGTACATATTCTTTTTAACTATAGATCATTTGAGCGATAGTACATAAAGTGAAAAAAAATTGCATTAATTATAAATTTTAAAATAGTTCTATCTGTCTATCTATCTATCTATCTATCTATCTATCTATATATATATATATATATATATATATATATAAATAATTTAACTTTATATTGGAAGTATTTTATTATTACACCTAAGTTTTCTCAAATTATTAATAACCATTTTTAGTATAAACAGCTGACAAATAGACAGTTGTGGGGAATTAATACACACACACACACATACATATATATATATAAGAAACTTTTAAAACAAGTATTAATAAATATGAAATAAAAATAAAAAATTGAAGATTAAAAAAAACAACAGGAGATTTACAAACCAATGCGCAAAATTGCTGCAAAAGGAAATGTAAAACTTGAATATAGGAATAATTTAACAAATGAAATGAAATAAAACCCCAAAACACACAGAAGTCTTCATCAGGGAGACCCTTCCGTGTAGGAATTAAAGAGAAGTTTCTGAAAGGATAGCAGCAATTAGCAAATAACTATCCTTAGCCCCCAACTTCTCACCAAACAGAAAACCATCTTTAACAGAATAGAAATCTAACAGATCTGAAATAGATCGAAAGAGGAAAACACTGAAACATTCGGTTATAAGTTAAGACATGACAGTTAATTTGGACGGTTTTTAAGAGCTATTTTTAAATCACAATCGTTATTGAATAAAATGCGAATTCTTTTATACAGTGTGAACAAATGAAAGGTACGAAATATTTGTAAAGAAATCCTATAGTCGAGGTCGTTAACTAAAAGTTTTAAAGACATTAAAAAAAAATCCTGTTGGTTTTTCTAATCTTTAAATTTTTATTTTAATTTCATATTTATAAATACTTGTTTTAAAAGTTTCTTATTTAATAAACAACATTGTTTAGCTAAGCAGCTTTTAGCGCTAGCTTTCTCTGTTTTACGTTATATCATAATAATCATAAATTTTACTTCATTTTATATCGTACACATATTCGTTTTTAAAAAATTTCTTTTATATATATATATATATATATATAATATATGTGTGTGTGTGTGTGTGTGTATTAATTCCCCACAACTATGAATATATATATAAACGCACATTCACTGTAACGAATAGAATGATTAAAAATAATAGGAAAAAATACTGTTAATTGAGATGTCGAGTTATTGACAGTTAAACTAAGCGCATGCAAATGTAATCATCAGGGAATTAACTTTCTGTCGAAATGAACCATCATATAATATATTAATGAGGAATTTCGAACAATACACAGAACTTGTCAATGTATTTGCTTAATGTTAAACGATTCATCATTTGAAACACAATGCATATTCTACTAATGTAATCATCTGCGCATTCTAATTTAGAATTTCCGTTGAAGTCTGTTTGAAGTGCATAATGACGTAAACTGATCATTTATGTCATCGTCTAATAGGTTGTCAAACGACTGACAGAATGGTGAAATTCTGATAATTCGTCATGACTGCTTTGTAAATTTCAACTGACGTTTAATCACTCATATTAATTTATTTATTTGCTCTTGATCAATTATGAATATTGCCTTATAAAACATAGAAAGTTTATCTTCATTCACATGTAATAAATAAAATATATGTCAATGAATATGGAAAAGTAAGCATTAAATGCAAATAAGCAATGTCTCTTGAGTGTGTAACTAAGAATAATATAAACCTAGCCTTTGTTAAGAATAAAATCACCGAAATATCTGCGTTAAACTGTAATAAATAATATTAGAAAATACACCAGAACATATTTTTCTTTCTTTCTCTTTCTTTCTTTCTTTTTATTTTTTTAATAAAGTCATCCTATTGTTTCGACGAATACAGCTGTTGCCAGATTGGGAAATTTACGATGTTTGTTTGCAAATGTTTTGCTTATTAGCTTTTTTTATTTATTCTAAAAACTTAAAGTTAACCGACTGGTTCTTCATATAAATGAGATAGAAGTTTATCTTTTACTTTTCTTTCACCAAATCAAAAATATTATTTTATCATTACGCAGACTTTGCCTAAAACTCAATCTACAAATATTTATTATTTTGAATTAATAAATGGCCCCCTTTCTAATAAATTCGATAATAACGAATACAATCGCGTATGAAATTGTTTATTGGAATTGTATTCTATATACTGAATAGTTTTTCCCAGTTAATCATATATATATATATATATATATATATATATATATATATAGTACTGTGTAATATGAATGAATAGATTTTCAGGTTTTAAAAAATTCAGAGACTTATCTTACATTTAAAATTTCCTTCAAAATTATAAAAGTTGTAAGGTGAAAAACTATTAATGAAATGAAAAAATACATTTTAAATTGGTGGTAAGTATTTGTATTTAAGTTTTGCTTAAATAGATAATATTGTATATTTCATATTAAGCTATTTTAATTGTTGTTGAATATAGATGATATTTCCCAAAATGGTCGAAAGTAAAATTTTAATGGAAAATTAAGAATCGGTGTTGTTTTGAAAACTAAATAACGGAAAATTACTCATCAATATCTCTTTCAAGATCTCAAAATTATTCAGTGTTTTCGGAAATCAAGATTGCTTTTAGATAACTACTTAAGCCGATAGTAAATTCTAATAAATATTTAAAATCTTACTATTTAAATGGTGATTGAATTAATGAGGCAGCTTAGGGAAATAAGGAGATAACTATCAAATATTTACTATTTTACGTGAAAATCCTTTTAAATCATGAAAGCATTAAGTAATCCAATAGTTACAAAATGTATACTTTAAAAGCATTTGAAGAATTTAGTAGAATAGAAACTTTAAGCATTAATTACATAAATAATTCCTAAATAATTTCATAACTGGAAAATTAAATTTGTTGTGATAGACTGTTAAATTAGAATAATTGCTAAAATTATAATAAAATTACATTATTATTATTATTATTAATATTATTATGTTATAGATATCAGCACTTTTTTTTTTCTTTTTTGTATAGAGATATATTGGACATTTAATTTAATAATTCAACTAGAATTGAAACTGAAGTTAAATTTATGGAAGATATTTCTGAAACTCAACTTTTTTTTTTTTTTTTTTTTTTTACACTCGAATGACTTGAGACTAATTTTTGCACAGAATAGAAGAACATAATATTTTGTTTAATATATTTATTTCTATATTAATAAATCATTCACGTGAGAAACAATAACCCTAGTAAAAACCGTAGTAAAAAAAGCATATTTATAAAAAAACGAAAGATAATCAAAATAAACTTTCAAGTCAATCTTACACGGGCTTTCAAAATTAAAACAACAAGCTATTTTTTCAATTCCACCATTTGCGCATAAGTGTTAAGCAGTTGAAACTCTGAACACAAAATTTGTATGAAAGTTTTTTTTTTTTTTTTTCGTAATGATTCATTTTTGTTTCTCAAAAGTAATCTTTTAAAAAAATTGCATACATAGAACAATTTTAGAAAAGAATGCTGAGTGAAAAATGGTATTAAGGATGTATTGTTGATAGGTGAAGACACATATGCATCAACACGTTAAATGAAAACTCACGTTTCGTTCATGTATCCATATTTCTCTTTTCGATATACATATATAACGATATATATATATTAATATAATAATTCCTTAGTAAACTATGGTATCATCAGGATATAATAAAACTGTCAATAAATAATTTTGTAATAAACATATCATTTAATTGGCTTCTAGTGTTTATATTACCCGAGAGTCGTCGTGCCCTTTCTTGTAAAGCTAGTGGTCACGTTTCGGTCTATTCCCCGCCGCCTGTAATGTTGAGGGAAAGCCGAAATAAACTCAGTAGAGAAAGTGCATTTATTTCATGCAATGTTTTTCCCGCGAAACACTGGCCTGTCTGAAAAACCGGAAGATGAAGAAACAAATGAATGTACGTTACTGGTCTAGCCGCGGTCAAATAGACCGAATTTAGAAGTAAAATGTTATTAACTGCTCCATAAATAGTAGGAATGATTTGGAAACATACTATGTTAGATGGGACTCATCCAAAGTCAGCTACACAGAGTTTTCCCGCTTTATCTTTAAGGGGTGATCCGTAGGAGGAATTAATAAAGGATGGGCGTGGAAAAGACCGATACGCGACTACTAACGGGTTAAAAAAACAAAGTAAAGAAGAAGACAAAATGCAGGCTGAAAGCTATATTTATGCAGAGGCACCAAATTATGCAGAGGCGCACGAATGGCTTCTTTTATTTACGTATGTTTAAAACAAAAATTATTGCAGGTAGAAAAAAAAAATGTAATGTATGAACTCATAAATGGAATTCCGTAAAAACAGGATACATTTTCGTACAACGACATTCAGATGCATAAATAAGTATTTGATTTTGAAAGCAGTATATATATATATCTTATTAATTTAAATATGAAAATATGAATAATATGAGACTCAAGAATATTCATTTACTAATAGTTCTAAAAAAGCATCAAGTATATAATATACAGTTTAATTAATATCATCACAATGCGTAAACAAAAATCGATATGTCCTCGGATAAGAATTAAATTCAGGATAGAAATCTTTAAGCGGTATCAAATTCTATTTTCTTAGATTGCCTTCTCCTAAAACTTTTGTAATGCCTGTGAAGTCTGATCCATATTAATTTAAAAGCTCTCTTCTCAAATAATGATAATAGTGTAAAGGGATAACGTAAATGGGATGAAGAGCTATTAAGCCATCAAAGTGATATCAGCTAACACAAAAAAGCTTTTCGATCGAATGGTCATTATATTATCGTATAATTCAAAATTTCTCATCAGATAAAGCAATTTCCTTTCGCTAAGTATGAAAGTATACTTTGTCTAGTCTTTCAATACTGCAATGGCACACTATTTATCGTTTAAATGGAAAATTTCATTGACGATTAAATAAATATTCAATTGAAGTTTAAATATCTATCACACTGAAATAGCAAAAAAGCTATCTAAATAAACCAGCTGAGAAATCGTGTCTAATATTTTAGTTAAACAGAAACACTTAAGACATTATTGAAATCGAATTAGATATTATCACATAATCTATTTTAAATACAAATATTTTAATGTATTTTTATCATATCTTTTTTTAAATTATGTATTATTATTACTTTTATTTGGTAGAGATTTGCCCCTGAATCTATGGTTTGGTTAAAACAAACAAATAAATAAATAAACTAATTTTCTCATTCTGTATTATAAAAATGCCTTGAAAATATACTCTTTACTTTTAGATATGTGTATAAGATATTAGATATGTGTATTAGATATGTAGATATGTGTATTTGATAAATCAAATTATGATAATTTAAATCATTTTTTTTTTATATATTGCATATCCAACATATGCCTCAGCATATCATGTGCTCATTTTATTTTTTGTCTTTTTAATTTTTATAAGCTAATGACGTAAAATGTACTTATTATTATATTTAAAAATAAAACCCAAGTAATTAAAATAAACATTCTTCATAAATTCTGATAATACCGTATAGTTTTATGTATTTAATTTAGATAAATTTCATCCAAAATATTACATTATTTCATAAATTTTTGAGCAATAAAAATTAATGTTCAGTGCGAAAATAAATAAATAAAAAAATAATGCGAATGTTACATATTCGTCTTTTTTTCTTTTAAACAGTCAGACGATAAATTACTTTTGAAATTAAAGTACTCTTAGATTCCATACTTGCATTAAGATATTGAAAACATACTTATGAATATTTCATAATTTCAAAATATTCATTTTTAAGACGTAAATTGAATTTTTCATTTACAGCATCATTTAAAAGTAAAAACATTTTTAACTTTTCACAAGTAAATACTCCAAGAAAAAAATATAGTATAAAGAAATTATTATTACAATTAAAGAAAATGTTAAAGAAAATAAAAATTATTATACATTTGTTTAAATTACTAAAAAAAAAAAAAAAAAAATCGTGGTATTGCTAAAAATTGAATGCAATTAAACGATTATACTTATTTTATGTACGAAAATTAAATTGTATCTATCAATGCTTCAATAAACGAACCTAACAAGTTAAAATTTATCTAAATAATTATTCAATCAAAAACAATTTTTAGTTATTGTGTGTTTTAAATAAAAATTTGTATATTGTAATATATTCATGTGCATTTCAATACAATTAATTTTATTCATTTACATATATATTAAAGCATATTGAATTTTTCCTCCAATTTTGTAAAACAAAACAAATAAATAAATAAATAAATAAAACATTCAAGTAAAAACACATTTTTATAGTTTAGAGGTAACTATTCATTATATTAATAAAGTATTTTCACGAAGTGTTGTATTGAAAAAGAAAATCGCATGATAAAACTGACATTTGTAAACAAGAAACTTTATATCAAGTTTACATGAAATACAGCCCGATCTACTATGTCAGCATTTCAACGTAGCGTTAAACATTTCATTATTCAGAAAGCACTCCATAGTTTCATTATGCAATCATCAACACAATCGGAATTAGAGTAGGATTTAGCATCCGTTTAGTATATATAATGCCTGAAACATGGTGTATATTTTAGTTAATAATGATTTGCTAAATGTTACAATTTATTTTGGTTTTCTTTTAATAAAGTCACCATATTTATTTATTATTTCATTTTTTATGTATTTTATATGTTTAATTTTATTTATTTATTATTCACATTTTTTATTTTTTCGAAAATTAAACATTTAATTTACTAAAAAATAGCTTGATCAGTTTACATCTTGAAAGTAATAAAATAACTAGCACAATACGTTACAATTTAGATAAACAAAACTTTATTATTTTTATATAAATAAATAAATAAAATAAATAAATAAATCATTTACGTTAATACAGTTTTTATATATGTTATTTACTAAATGTGTTATATACTAAATGTATCTATATTTGTTATATAATGCTTGTATATATTTATATTGATTTTACTATATATCTATATATTGAGAAACCGTGAACCTGTATGTAAATCTGGGGAATATGCTAAACAATTAATTAATTTATTTAAACTTTTAAAAATTTGCAATGCCTCAAAATTCATTTTCAAATTTTACTGATATTTATCTGAATTTCTATAAAATTCATATTGATATATTTTTATTTCAACTATTATTTTCTCGACGTAAATATGTATACATGTAATTTAATATAAAACCAAATTAGTGCAGTTTATAATGAGATTAGAGTATCTGATTTATCTTAAAATGTAACCTTGACAGAACAAAACGTATTTTCTGTGAAACATATATTACATTTAAAAATATTTTTCACAAAAGCAATTACTTTAAATTTCATAGGCAAGTGATACAAATAATTGGAAATAAAAGAAAATTACTGAAAAATCTTCAAATTTATTTTGCTACTTAAATGGTTATTTAAATTTATGTAACCGATTCATTCAAATAGAAATATCTACTCGAAGTACAATTTTCGAGTCATAAAGGTCAAACATTAATCGAGAGAATTCATAAGCGAGCATAATGTGCCTTTGTGCAATGAAATCAATTCACTTGTGGATTAAATTCCTATTACATTATGGATACAGCTGCATCCTTGAATGGATTTTAGAGATTGCGACTTGCAAATTCTCATTTAAGGAGATCTGCAGTACTCTCAAGTGTACCAAATAGACAGCATATTGAAAATCCATTTACATGCAACGTATTTAAAGGATCACGTTTTAAAAAATTTATTTAGAAAATAAACTTTTGTGTTGTTAAACAAACGTACAATGAGTCTGATTCACGTAACTGTATACGTTCGCACGTGCACACGTACAAACACGTATACATTCAGGATATATGCTAAACTGTCGCATCTTCCACCTTCACTTTAGAATAATTAAATCCATTGGGGGTAAATGTTATATTTAGCTATAAAGTTTCAGCTTTCTCTATTGTATGAGTTAGGGACCCTCAATAGAGAGAGACTGGACATGGACGCGCCGGCTTTTTGACGAAATTCTCCATTTTAGTGCCAGTTGCTCCATTGCTTACCATTACGCTAAGAAGAAATTTTGATTGTTTTACGTCATAATCGAAAAAGAACTTACTTATTACATTTTTACTTCGTTGGGAGATAAATTGCTTTAATTTTAGAATACTTTTAAAAGATAAAAATGCATAATTATTTATTTTATATCATGTTTTAAATACTTTGAATTCTCTTATTGCATGCTGTTTTTCGTATTTATTTCCTAACATATGATATAATTACATTATTTATTTGCTAGCTATTAGTTTTTAAGTTCTGTTGTGCAATATATTTAATATGTTAGATCTCAATGTATTTTTCTGATATATTTTAAAATACATATTTGAAATAACTATATGAATTTTTTTTGGTTTTTTGCTAGTACGCAAAATGTATCAGATTTCTTAAAATAAATTATTAAAAATAAAGAAAATAAGGTGTTTATTATTCGTTAATATATGAAATATAAATTTCTTTTAAATAATAATTGCCATAAAAAATTTTATAAATAATAATTAAATAAGTAATTATTTTTATGGTCATAATATTTAAATGAACTGAAAAAAAAAATCAATGAAATAAGCAAATGTAAATAAAATAAATAAAATTTTTTTTAATATCTAAGGATATTAGTTACGATTTTTACAAATTATTATTAATAAAATTTTTATCTTTAATATTTAACTAAGTCATTTTTATTAATAATGCGTAATTGAAATAAATAAAATATGTATTTTTAGCTTGTAAATATATTACGTAAATATTTTTATAAAATAATAAAAAATAATTTCTGTTCTTCTGCCGTAGTTTTACATTTATTCATGAATTACTTGACAAAAACTAAGATTACCATATTTTTGTTAAAAATTTTCTAACTTTTTATGTATAAAATGTATGTTCTCAAAAAAAAAAAAAAAAAAAAAAAAAAAAAGGTAGAATTACTTTCACTAAGGTAGAATTAGTTACACAATCAACGTATTTTGCTTAATATAGAAATATACAACAACAAATTCCTCTGTTTTCCGATAGGAATTGAAAAAGTAACCATGTCAAAGGTTAAAACAAAATTCGTTTTTCTTCAAATTATTTTTCTCTAAGACAAAAAAAATTACATATTTATATTCTGCATTACCTTCTGCACAAATTTAATACAATTTCCTTTCATTTATGTTGTATAGTAAAGCGTCATTCGCGAAGAAAAAAGCATTACGTTCTACGGGGATCGCTCCCAATTGGCACTAAGATGGCCGACTTTCGGTCAATGTCCAGTCTTTCTATATATAGTGTCCCTAGTATGAGTTTTATTTAAGCGCCACCTGGTGGTTTAGAGGTGAGTTAGTGTTACCAGCGAAAAATGCTGCTAAAATTCAGTTAAATTTAAGTAGATAACTGTTGGCTTAATGAAAAAAGAAACATTAAGCACGACAATTCAATGAACAAATCTTGCAGATACACGCGTTTTCCTGGTCGGTGTTTCATACAACCATGATTTACTATCTACGAAAGTGCAAATAAAAAAGAAAATTTTTAATGCTGAAAATTAACTCTCTTTTAAATTTAAATCATTTAAAAACTAGCTCTCAATAAACTGCAGTCAAGTTAGAATAAGACGGAATTTTTCACTGAATTTGTCCTTCGTACTGGAAAACATCTGAATAGAGCTTTCTTATTGAGGATTATGAGAGATGCTACAATTTTAGGAACTTGAACATACTACAATTGAAGCCAGTACTTTTTAAAGTAAAAGATGGGAGGCATGATTTCGTATAACGGAAAGTTATGACCCGCATAACACCTATTATTCATCTATGAGAATACTAAATGACACATTGAATTTTGGCAATTGTTGCTCTAGTCAGATAATTTCCGTTGTAGAATTGACAGTAACAGGTTTTAGAACCCAGGTTACAAGGTTACAGTTACAGCCCTGTATTTTCGGATGTCACGTTAACTGTATTATGATACCTCGAGGTACTACAAAAAACTGTTTCAGAATTAATTAAGAATGTTTTATTGATCTAACTTTTAATCAAAATAGTCCAGTGATAGAAGCGTTGAGTAAGACCTCAACAATACAGAAATATCTGGTGGATCCCAGTATCAAGTCCTCAAATGTTGTTGCTGCATTAAAAAAAAAATGCTTATTGTAACGTGATCTGAACATACTAGACTAATTTCTGTAGGATATCTGAAATGACAAGTGTATGTCTCCTCTCCACCAACAGTGTATTTTCTCAGTTATCCCGTAAAAGTGTGTGATATAATATGCTATAAAATGTAGTATAAAATATCAAAAAATATAACGGGATCTGCATTCTAACTCTCGGATAGTATATTGAATACCGTAAATATATGTATTTGTTTACGTTTGCAAGAAGACGATCCATAGAATGGATAATGTATATGTCCACTATGAATCGATTAATGTAATGCAAAACAGATTTGAATTGACGGAAATGAAGAAGAATTTATGCCGTCAATGGACGTCTTGATAATGATTTTATTTTATTTTATTTTATTTTATTTTTATTTAATATGTAGGAGTCTTAATTAAACACACAGACAGTGCTCCATAATATAGCAAATCATAACATACCTTTTCCCCACAAACATTGAAAATTCTACCTCGTTTTATTCGTCCAGTTAAATACGAGTTACAAATGGTTGAAGTTAGAAAAGGTATAATATTTTCGTGTTTTAAATTT
>OZ005650.1:49103109-49190609 GCA_963930645.1 Salticus scenicus
TTTCAATAAATAATTCTTAAGAAATCGTAATTTTACGCACACATATATTTAAAATTCATCTCGAGATACGCGTTTGTAAAATAATTAATACGAATGTTTAAATTTATAAATTAAAAGTTGAACAAATCTTTATTTAAATAAAATCTTATTTAAATCAGTTACAGTTACTTTTTAGTATAAATTTTAATCATTGTTGTACCTAGCATAAATGAATTTCAGTATGATAAATATTTTGAATAATTATATTGTTTTATCAAATAATATGAATTATGCTCTAAGTTGATTTTTCCAAAAACAATAATAGAATTGTTAAAAAAAAAAAAAAAAAATGAATGACATATGTAACAAGAAGTGTTTGTCAACCTCAAAAAGTTTTTTTGTGATGCATAAATATTTATATTTATTTTCATTGTTCTTGTTTTTTTTGTGTTTTTTTTTTTTTTTTTTTTTTTGTTATTTTTTAATTGCGCAACATAATATATATATGAGAAAGTTAGTCATTCTTAAAAACATTCAACGATCATTTCTTGATGCTTTTTCCCTTTTGAGGCATGATAAATCTAAAAATCACAAATTGCTGTGGTCGTCTGTAGGTTTTTCAGTTATATATTCCTGTGTTACGTAGTTAGTTTGTTATTGTTTCTAGATTGATTTAAATTTATATTAAACATTAAAATTATATATATATATATATAATATAGTTTTTTTTTCTTATTATATTTAAGTTTAATATTCGCAATAAATTTACATTAAAATAATAAATTTTACATTAAATTAAATTACATTAAAATAATAAATAAGTAATTTCCTGTAGATTTCTAATGGTGTAGCTATTAACAGTCTACACAGTCTGTAGTTATAATATTGTTTAAATAATATTTTGCTTCTACGCTTTAGAGAAAACAAATATAAACTAGTATGTTGTGCTTTGTTTTAAATTATCACAGATTTATAGTTCAACCATTCGTTTTAAAGGTATTGACGAGATCTTTCGAAAGATACCCATCATGAAAATTTACACCCCTGGGGGGAAGCAATGCCCCCACAGGCCCTTTTTTTCCTAGTTAAGTACTACTATTATCAATAATTCATAATTATTTTACAATCACAAGTTAAAAATAACTCTCATTATGTCATTTTTGCGAAATTTTGTCATATACTGCCATGTTAAAAATTTAGAAAAAATGCGACCACAGCGCCACCTGCTGAGCGATTGATCCCCAAATATAAAGAGCACCAGTTTATGTCAGGGGGCAGGTAAATACCAAGTTTGGTTATATTTCATTCATTGGTTCGTGAGATACAGTGTCCACAATAATCGTGATACACAGAGACACACTGACAGACAGCCATTTTCTAAATCTATCAATTCGTGTTCAGGACATCCCAAAACGTGTAAATCCATCAGAAAATGGAGGTCGAAAATTTTCACGAACGCAATACTTTCTCTATAGTACATATAGATGAAAGTAAAAACACATTTCGCTACTAGTTTTTTCGATGCTTTAAATAAACACCATTCATAAACATATTTTGGTTAAAAAATAATTTACAATGAAATTCAACAAATACATTATTATTATTATTATTATTATTATTATTTTAATTTGAACACGTTGTGTCTTGTGGTATACTTTTATATTGTAAATGAAGGCTTAGAAACTGCTTATAAATTTCTATAATTTTCAAACCATTTTGTCAAAAATATATAGAGTAGTTGAAATTTCCATCAGCTGCACCTCGCAATCGAACAACAAAATATTCAATAAAAAAAAAAATCTCTTTAATTCCTTAATAAAATTCCAATGAATTTACACATTTGGTTCTATTGGAACATTATTATTATTATTATTATTTTTTAATATATTTTTAAAAAGAGAAAAAAAGAAGAATAAAAAAACGCAGCTTTAAACGTAGAAGAAATATTTTTCTTTAATTGTTCTGCGATTAAACCTCAAATTCAAATTTATAACTTCTTTTAATTTTTAAAGCTGTTGCCCCCCCCCCCCCTCCAATTATACATACTGGCATTCACGGTTAAAAATTAGTTCTGTTGTTATCAGCCTCTCCAAACGTATTCATGAATATGGTGAATTTTGTTAAATCTGGTCAACCATGCAGCTTAAACATCATACTGCTAACTTTAAAAAAATTAGAATTCTAATCTGAGCCTACGATACCTTTTATTTCCTGTATTTTCTTGGAAGGGCGACTAACAAAATATAAAACTACTCAGCATTTAATGTACCATCACTGTACCATCTGAAAATGACTCATGCATTATAACATCCGAACATGCAATCTTGGTTTGGATTCTTTGTTTATGTATTATGTTCTTGCTGCGAATTTGTAGGGTGTTGAGATGCTATGACAATAGCACTTGGCGTTTATTCCTACTTCAGAAGATAATGGGAGTATTGTTTTCTTTCAAAAATTTTGATTTCTAGTTATCGCCTGATTTATACGTTTTCAGATTTTCTGAGTCCAAAAATGTGGTTTTCGGCAACTGGTCAGTGTATGCCTGTATATGTGTAAAGAATTGTCTGTGGATATTTACCGTTATTATTTATAGTGTAGAGTAAGTGTTCCGAGAATCCAGGACGTTGCACAACATCGATAACAGAGTGCGGATTTGAATGCGCATGTTGATCTTTTTAATCGTCTAAGATAAAACACGGTTAATTTGTCTTGTTTCCAAAAATGATTGATTAAATTTTCAAAACTCTTCCTAGGAATTTCTGTAGAATGGTAGTATTACATGTACGTTCCTTGTGGCAGGTGGTTGCAAGACAGCTGCACCATTTACAAAAGTAAGCGCTGCGATTGTGGATAACGACAAGGTCAGCAAACAAGAAAACATTCACTTCGAAAAAGAAATGTACTAGTTTTATTTAAATGCGTTATCTAGTAAAAATGTTATTTTGTAATCATATATAGTGTAGTATTTTTTTTTTTCAATTTTTTTCTTTAAATAAAATTTTTAAATTCTTTTAAAATTTCTATTAAATTTTGGTTTTTTAAATTATAAAAATAAAATATCTACTTCTAAATAAAAATATTTGTTTACAAAAACCTTACAACAATGTCATTTAAGTGCATCTATTATTGTTAACAATTTAATTGTAATTATTGTATTTTAGCTCTACTCAGTCATTCCTACGCATGTGTGCAATCTCACTCAGTAAGAACCCAGGTAGCACGTAACGTTGTTATAAAGTTGTTATATTTAATAATTCAGTTTTCAGACTTAATTGCAACGGTATTACAAAGTTGTGTGCTACCTGGGAAGAGATTGCGCAAAATAGTTCGCTTGGATTTACTACAGCGGTTGCTTAAGTTTATAGCATAACAACAAAATATTAATGAATATGCATAGAACACGAAGGAATACAAAATTATTCACAATAATTTAGAAAAAAAAAAAAAAAAAAAAAAAAAAAGATTTGAAAAAAAAAAAAAAATTACCAATAATTATTTTTTCTTTAAGCTAAATTAGCTATGTTGCAAGATAGCTCTGAAAAAATACACTTATAGGAAAAACAATAATCTGGTGTGTCACTCACATGACTTTCTCTTACCCTGAAATTTAATACTATAAATACAGGTTGGAGATTAAGAGGTAAGATAACGATGTTATTTAAACCTATGTTAAACAATTCAAATTAGGCTTCGGAAGAGTTTTATATGATCATTAAATCTGTGTGAGGGGGGCTGCCGCCCTCCTCAACCCCCCGTTTCATTAATGCACCTAGATTTATATAAAATTTAATTCGGTTATTAAAAAATAATTCTGTTTTTAAAAAATAATTGCTTAAAATTATTATTAAATATATATATATATATTTTATGATAATGCAGACGACTTCCATATTAGAGAAGTAGTATAACACTAAATATCCAAAAAAAAGTCAATTTTATTGTCAATATTTAAAAAAAAAAAAAAAAAAAAGTTGCCCTTCGGGAGTGCCGACAAAAGTGAAAATGTTAACAATTACGTGTGTATTTCTTGAATCGTCCGGAAATATTTTATTGTGTAGGAAATACTTTTAAATGAAGTGTTCTTTTATTCATTAATATAAACTACTACTACAAAAATTATATTACAATTTTATTTAATGCGCTAACTGCAATAGAGACAGTGTCCGGAGATGAGAAAAGTCGCGTAGAGTCGCACCAGATTGTAAAAACGTGAGAAAAATGGCGTCTTTGGCCTTTATCACGGTTTTGTGAGGTCTAACTGCAATAGAGACAGCGTCCGGAGATGAGAGAATTCGTGTAGAGCCGCACCAGATTGTCAAAACGTGAGAAAAATTGCGACTTTGGCCTTTCTCACGGTTTTGTGAGGTCTAACTGCAACGTTTCCGGCTGCAATCTTTAAGAGACAGTGTCCGGAGATGAGTGAAGTCGTGTAGAGCCGCACCCGATTGTAAAAACGTGAGAAAAATGGCGGCTTTGGCCTTTCTCACTGTTTTGTGAGGTCTAACTGCAATAGAGACAGTGTCCGGAGAGGTGAGAAGTCGTGTAGAGCCACACCAGATTGTAAAAACGTGAGAAAAATTGCGGCTTTGGCCTTTCTCACGGTTTTATGAAGTCTAACTGCAACATTTCCGGCTGCAATCTTTAAGAGACAGTGTTTGGAGATAAGAAAAGTCGTGTGGAGCCGCACCAGGTTATAAAAACGTTAGAAAAATGGCAGCTTTTGGCTTTCTTACGGTTTTATGAGGTCTAACTGCAAAACAGACAGTGTCCGGAGATGAGAGAAGTCGTGTAGAGCCGCACCAGATTTTAAAACAATATACAATATATAATTATTAACACTTCACATTAGCAAGTTAATTGTATGATACATAATTTGTATCATACAAGGATGGAAAGCGTTTGCTGACAATGACGCGAATTCAATGATTTTTGTTCACCCAAAAGTTTTCACTTCAAATGGACAGCGTTAGCTGACGATGACGGGAGTTCAATGATTTTTGTGCACCCAAAAGTGCTCAACGCGCCTAAAGAAGTTTTCACTTCAAAAAATACGATTTTTTTTCTAATTTTTTTTTTTTTTTTTCGTTAAAATTAAAAAAAAAAAAAAAAATCGATAAATTTGTTTTAAATTATCGCAGATCGATGGTTCAACCATTCGTTTTAAACGTATTGGCGAGCTCTTTTGAAAGATACCCTTCATGAAAATTTACTCCGCTCGAGGGGGGACTTCCCCCCCAGGGGGGGAGGTGAGGCTCCTACATACACAAAAAATGTTTCCCAGTTTACTATCTCTATTACAAAAAATATATATTCGTTTCATTTGGTTTAGTGCAGTCTATAGACGTTCAACTCTATTTACCAGCAATTTCCCCCATAGACGTAATGTATTAGAATTCTCTTGATTGTCCCTGTACACGAACCATTTGCTTGATCTTAACGAGAAGCTTACTGTATCATCCCTATATCATACACATTTATCATACCAAGTTTGAACTTTCTGCCATAATTTGTTTTTGAGGTATGTTGAAAAAAGTCAGACACACACACAGACATACACATAGACCATTTGCTAAAAACATGATTTTCGTATTCAGGGGACCTCAAAACGTGTAAATATAACAAAATCTCGCGTTCGAAAATTTGACCCAAAAACAATACTTTCTCTACCGTATGGGTAAGAGAAAGTAAAAATAGTCACTTATTTATACTAAATTAGCCATGTCACATGGTAGCTCTAAGAAAATACACTCACAGAAAAAAAGTCACATACCAACTAAGCCAAACATGAAATACCTTTTCGGAAGAAAAATGTTATGTGTGAATATTTGTATTATAAAACGACCATTTGATGCTAGCAACGCATCGAAAATTTAGTAGCTCCACATCTTATTTATTTATTTTTTAAAGATTTAATTATTACTTGAACGAAAACAGTTTTACTGATTAATGCAAATTTTCATCGTATAAAAAAAAATAATAATAATAATAATAAAGTGTTTTGGATCATTTATAATTTTTCCATGGTTTCATTTGTATTTCATAGAATCGTTTTTATAATACAAATCATAAGATTTTAGATATTTTCCTAATTTTAATGAAAAATTGGATTGTTTATTAATATTTATTTAATATTGTGACTCAAATTAATCGAAGTTATAAATGTTATTTTTTTTAAAGAATAAAATTGATATATAATTTGCTTTTCTAATACATAATCGTTACGAAAATGAAGTATGTAGATATGTGTGCGCATTAGCCTTGAATTATTTTTTTGCAAAAATCCATTCATTATTTGCATGAATTCAATTTGCCTCATTGCCTTTTCAAAATCTTTAACATGTAACCTTGGGTCATAAACCAAAATTACAATTGCTACAACTCGCTTCTTGTGTTCGCATTTATTTGCAGACATTTTTAAATGAGTTTGACACTCCTTTGTAATATACACAACTGCTCTAGAATTCTAATAGATGTTTCTAGAACACGATTTAAAAGTGCACTAGAGTTTATAAGGATGACATGGAACTATTTTTACTAGAGTCACAGTTGAAATTCTAGATGTCAATTAGAGACTTTTTTCTCAATGTGCATCTGACCTTGTTTAATAAATAATTGATTATTAAGTTATGTTTAATGTCGAGTTGGCTAATTTTTGACAAATTGTCCTTTTTTTTCAGTTTTATACGCTTTTACAAAAGTATTCTAAAAATAGTTTTTTAGCAACTTTGTGTAATATTCATCTTTAAATGTTAAAAAAAAAAAAAAAAAAAAAGGACTTTCTAGACACATGAAACAACTTGTGCTATACAAAATTCTAAATATGTTTTTTTGTCCAATGGTTTTCTTTAAAATTGTAGAACAATATAATCAAAGAATAAAAAAATATAAATCATAATGCAATAATAAGACAGTTATTTTAATAAATCCTTTAAGTATTAGGGAAGGAAGAACTAAGTATATATTTAACGTTTTAAAATATGTAAAACTACATATACATATATGCAGAAAATACTTTCCGAATATACATATATAAGTAAAGTATTCTGTTTGGAAAATATATTTTATTGAATCCTATTGACAATAAATCACTTAATATATATATATATATATATATATTTAATTTAGTCTTCTAAAAAAATATTTACAATGTATATCGAAAACTGTATTAAATTGTTTCAATATTTTTTTGTTATTCCCATGGCAGGTAACTAAACTACATTTTTACTTTCTCTTACCCATAAGATAGAGAAAGTATTGTTTTCGGGTCAAATTTTCGAATGCGAGTTTTTGTTATATTTACATGATCTAAGGTCCCCTGAATACGAAAATCATGTTTTTAGCAAATGGTCTGTGTGTGTGTCTGTGCAGCATCAGCATATCTCAAAAACTCTCAGCATATCTCTTTCTGTGCATATCTCTCTCTCAGCATATCTCTATCAGCATATCTCTCTCTCAGCATATCTCTCTCTGTGCTGTATCAGCATATCTCAAAAACAAATTATGGCAGAAAGTTCAAACTTGGTATTGTAAATGTGTAACATATAAGGATGCTACACTAAGTTTTTCGTTAAGATCAAGCAAATGGTTCGTGTACAAGGACACTCAAAACTATGCAAATACATTACGTCTATGGGAGAAATTGCAGGTAAGTAGTGTTTAACATCTATAGACTGCACTAAACCAAATGAAACGATTATATATTTTTTGTAATAGAGATAGTCAACAGGGAAAAAAATTGTGTATGTAGGAGTCGCACCTCCTCCCCCTGGTGGGGAAGACCCCCCACGAGGGGAGTAAATTTTCATGATGAGTATCTTTCAAAAGAGCTCGCCAATACCTTTAATACGAATGGTTGAACCATCGATCTGCGATAATTTAAAACAAAGTTATAGATTTTTTTTTTTTTTTTTTTTTTTTTTTCTACAAAAAAAAAAAAAAAAAAAAAAAAAAAAAAACTTGGAAAAAAAAATCGTATATATTTTTTTTAAATATTGAGAATAAAATGGACTTTTTTTTATATATATTTGGTGTTATACTACTTCTCTAATATGGAAATCATCTGCATTATCATAAAAGATAATTTTTTTTAAATAATAATTTTAATAAATTATTTTTTAAAAACAGAATTATTTTTTAATAACCGAATTAAATTCTATATAAATGTAGGTGTATTAATGAAACGGCGGGTTGAAGGGGGCGGTAGACCCCTCACACATAACTAATTATCTTATAAATCTCTCCCGAAGCCTAATTTGAATTGATTAACATAGGTTTACATAACATCGTTATCTTACCTCTTAATCTCCAACCTGTATTTATAGTATTAAATTTCAGGATAAGAGAAAGTCGTGTGAGTGACACACCAGATTATTGAATTTAGCTATAAGTTATTTTCGTTTCAATGTAGTGTAAATTTATAGAAATTGTGACTTAGCCTGTTTTGTGGCTTCACTTAAATTAAAATGTAACTAATGAAAAATATCTATAACGTATTGCACATATCGTCATATTTTTGGACATAATTTGTCAATTGTCGACTTCAAAAACCTAATTCCAGTTTAATAAAATTGCGATATATTTTAAGAATTGCAAAATATATATATATATATATATATACATATATTTATTAAATAAAAAATCAAATATTTGAAAAAAAAAATGAAACTGTTGAAATTATACAAATATAATTCCTGACATTTAAAAAATTTTAATGCAGCTAGTAAATTTTTGAGATGTAATGAAAAACTGACTCTGTGAAATATAGATTTATTTTCCTTTAACTTCATAGAATAAAATTGATTGTTTCAGTTGAATGTCTACAAATCTAATTTTATGCTGGATGGCGATTTCTCAAAATATGTTCATCCCTTTATGTATGAAATTTAGAATATGTATTGTTACATAATTACGAAAAAATTTTATGTTAATGCATATTATTTATTCGTAATGCATTTAACAGCAAAACTGTGATATGAAAATTTTATTATTTTAAACTTTGGCAATTGTTTAGTTTATAACAATGATAAAAGATCCTTGATTGTCCCATTTTTTTTTTCATTGGAAGCATAGAGGAAGAGAAAGAAAGTAAAGACGTTCACAAGCTGATCAACTCTTCATAGTTCGAAATTTCAAAACTTAATATTAGTGGAAGAAATTCTCTAATAGATACAAAAGTGTGTCCTGACAGTTGAACTCTAAACTTTAGTATTCTTCAGTAGGCTAAAAAAGCTGAGGTAAGTTAAGTAAATGACAGCTATCGTTGTAAAAATCACAGAAAACCGAGCAAGTATTGAAGAATAATAAATTCGAAAATAAACATCATAAAATTCAGAAAAAAGTATCGGGGGTTTAGAGTTGAATAAATGTTAGGTATAAGTAAAAAAAAAAAAGCTGCTAGTTTAATAGTAAGTTATCAAAAATAGATACTCATGTAATTTTTTATCATCTAATAAAACAAAATGATTAAAAATTTTGATCAAAAACACTTGTTTTATAGTATTCTATTTTATTACATTTACATACAAAAATCTTATTGCAATTTAGTTAGAATATTAATATTAATTTAGATAAAGTGAAGAGTTAAGGTTGATATTTTATACCAACTATGTGAAAAATACCGGAGCTGTTAATCGAACCCGGGCAATCCGCTTAACGTGCGGTTGCTCTACCACTGAGCTACCCTGGATGATAACCATCTTGGGATTCCTCACATAATGTCCATTGGCAATGTCACCGAGTCTGTAAACGCAGATATGTCAGGTGAAAAAATTAATCGTAGCACAACTCCAATAGACCACGAAATTTCAACTTCAAATTTATTCAATAGTTTATCAACCTAGAAATTAACTTTCACATGAAATTATTTTCCTGTATGAAAAATACCGGCTACGGTATTTTTCACATAGTTGGTATAAAAAATCAACCTTAATACTCCAATTTATCTAAATTAATTTCATAGTTGATAAACTATTGAAAATAAATTTGTAAATTAATATTAATATTAAAGAAATGTGTGTACCTATATTTTTTAAGCATAGAGAATTTGAATGATAGTAGATAAAGTGAAGAAAAAATGCATCAATGATAAATTTTATAATATTTCTAGTATTATAAAAATAAATAACTTTATATTTGAAATATTTTGTTATTACATCTAAATTTTCCTGAAATATTAATATTTATTTTTGGTATAAACAGCTAACGAATAGATAGTTGTGTGAAATCTATCTATATATATAAATATATGTATGTATGTATAAACGTACATTTGCTGCAATGAATCTTAAAATAAAGTATATTAGGAAAAAAATATTGTTAATTATGATGTCAAATAATTGAGTGTTATACTGTCGATTTATTGACAGTTAAACTAAGCGCATGTAAATGTAGTCGCCAGGGAATTAACTTTCTGTCGAAATGAACCATCATATAATATATTAATGAGGAATTTCGAACAATACACAGAACTTGTCAATGTATTTGCTTAATGTTAAATGATTCATCATTTGAAACACAATGCATATTCTACTAATGTAATCATCTGCGCATTCTAATTTAGAATTTCCGTTAAAGTCTGTTTGAAGTGCATAATGACGTAAACTGATCATTTATGTCATCGTCTAATAGGTTGTCATACGACTGACAGAATGGAGAAATTCTGATAATTCAACAAGACTGCTTTGTAAATTTCAACTGACGTTTAATCACTCATATTCACTTATTTATTTGCACTTGATAAATTATGAATATTGCCTTATAAAACATAAAATGTTTATCATCATTCACATGTAATAAATAAAATATATGTCGATGAATATGGATATGGAATAGGAAGCATTAAATGCAAATAAGGAATATGTCATGCATATATAATTAAAAACAGTATAGACATAGCCTTTGTTACGAAAAAAAAAAAACGAAATTATCTATGTTAAACTATAATAAATAATTTTAAAAAATGCACAGAACATATTCTTCTTTTATACTTTCTTCCTTTTTTTTTTTTTTTTTTGAATAAAGTGATGGTATTATCTGGACGAAAGAAATTGTTGCAAATTTGGGAATTTACGATGGTTGTTTATAAAGGATTTATTTATTAGCTTTTATTAATTATTTAAAAAAAAATAAAATATACCAACGGATTTCTGATATAAATCAGATAGAAGTTTACCTTAAAAAAATCAAGCATGAAATTTATTATTTGAAGTATACTTTATATACTCAATAGGCTTTTTAGGTTAATGAAAAATATAAACTTTATTTAATGGTAAAATGAATTATTAAATTTTCTGCATTTTTATTAACTTTTTCTTTCTTTCTTTTTTCTTTTTCTTTTTCATTTTTAATTAGCATTATAATTTTTCGATATATGGCACGTGCCAATCACGCATTTTGTGCATATGAATGTATATAATATGTATGAAAACATTCTCACATTTTAGTAAATTAAGAGGTTTATTACATTTAAAACTTCTTTCAAAACTAAAAAAGTTGTTAGGTAGCAACGGAAAATATTAATCTAATAAAAAATAAATAAATAAATAAATAAATAAATAAATAAAAATAAAAACGTTTTAAGCAGAAAGTGTGGAAGTTTTACCTAAATGAATGATATTGTATATTTCATATTAAACTATTTTTAATGTTTAAAAATACTGATGATGTTTCACAAAATACACGAAAGTAAAATTTTAATGGAAAATTAAGTATGGATGTTCTTTTGAAAGCTAAATAACGCAAAATTACTTATCAAGATCTCTTTCAAGATCTCAGAATTATTCAGAGTTTTCCGAAATCCAGATTGCTTTTAGGTATCAACTTAAGCTGATGGTAAATTCTGATAAATATTTAAAATCTTACTGTTTAAATGGTGATTGAATTAAAGAGGCAGCTTAGGGAAATAAGGAGATAACTATCAAATATTTACCATTTTACGCAAAAATGCTTTTAAATCATGTAATGATTAAGTAATCCAATAATTAGAAAATTCATACTTTAAAAGCATTTAAAGGTATTACAAGAATAGTACCTTAAGGCATTACTTTCATAAATAATACCTATATAATTTAATAACTGAAAAAATAAATTTATTGTGATAAATTGGTAAATTTGAATAATACGTAAATAAATAAATTAACAATTTTTTTGTAAATAGTATAAATTGATAATATGTATATATATATATATATATACTGCAACCGTTGTTTAAGGTAAAAACAACAGCACGCTTCTTCATAATGTTAAAACAAAAATAGGCACCCTGTCATTATGAAAGACGAATCTACTTGCACCTGTTGAGGAATTTGAAATGACTTCTGCATACAACTTCTTCTGAAACATTATCTATAAATTTTCAGTCTATTGCTGCTATCTTCCGAACACAGATGGAACAGAAGTTTAAATATCGATATCAATTAAATCTAGAAAAAAAAAAAAAAAAAAGAAAAAAAAAAAAAAAAAAAAAAGAAAACTTTAAATGTTAATTGTGTGGTTTCAGTGCGAAATCGATGAACGTAAAAAATTAAAGGAGAATGTATGTGTTAGTATATTCTAATGAGAGTTATTACATGGTTTAGCAGTTCCTTCATGAAGACGAACGTTTGAAAATGGAATTTTTAAAACGATTTTAATCCAGTGTTGAACAAGTCATAATGTAACTAAATTCTATTCTTTTTAAATATAACATATGCTCTGCCTCCAAGACAGTACACTTCTTACACTTCAAGAAGGAAGGGCGCGTCTTTTCAAAATCTGTAGTTATTTTCATGGGGTATGAAGAAGTTTTAAAATTTAATAATGCTTCAATAATGCTTCAATTTAATAATGCTACTTTTCATAATGATTCAATACTTATTGTGTTCGATGGGAAATACCAAAAATTCTTAAATTTTATGTTATTATGGTATACCATTGACATTTTAGAACAATTCTACAGAGTCTCACAAATTTCTTCTTTTAATTATATGCTAGCCGCCTTTGGCGACCAGCTGGTTGACTATACTTGAAAAATCTGACGTTACAAAACTCCCTCTTGGGGGTACCCCTTGCGCCTTTCTCACGTTTCAGATCCTACAACAGCTTATTGACATATAGCTTTATTGACAAAAAGCTTTAATAAAAAATTTCACCGCAATAAATTCCCGCTCTGTAGCGCCTGCGGCGTCCTCTTCCCGTCTCAATATCTGAAACAGCCTATTCGCTCACCGTGTTGTGATCTTTGAAAATTCTGACTTTAGCAAAGTCCCACTCGGTGACGCCTGCGGCCCCTTATTCCCGTTTCAGAACTTAAAACAGCTTGCTCGCTCATAGTGCAAGTAGCTCTGAAAATTTTAACTGTAGAAAATTCCCGCTCTGTAGTAATAAAGGCGCCGCTTTACGTTTCATGATTTGAAACAGACTTTAAGCTCACCATGTAAAGGATCTTTGAAGATTCTGATCGTGGCAAATCCCGAACCCGGTGGGGCCTCCGGTCTCCTAATCTCCTCCCTTTAACTAATTTAATCATAATCAGTATTAAAGATATTGAATTACTAAAGTATCAAAGCACCCTTTGGGACAGAGATTTCCAATATGTATTCTTCAATTTCAATTTAAATGACTTTTAAAATGATATTTACTTATGGAATTATATTAATTAGAAGCTGAGATACAAAGGTAATATGAGCATAGTTATAAAAAAAAAGTCTTACCCAAAATGTAGATAAAGTACTGTTTTGGGGTCAAATTTTCGAAATAGATTTTTTGTTATATTTACACGTTTTGAGGTCCCATGAATCCAAAAATCATGTTTTTAGCAGTTGGTATAATTGTGTGTGTGTGTTTGTCTGTCTCTGTGTGTGTCTCTGTGTATCTGTCTGCGTGTCTGTCTGTTACCAGGAGACCTCAAAACATATTATAGAGAAAGTTCAAACTTGGTATTATAAATGTGTATCACATAGGAATGTGTATCACATATAAATGTGTATCACATGTGTGTCTGTCTGTTTTCAGCATATCTCAAAAACAAATTATGGCAGAAAGTTCAAACTTGGTATTCTAAATGTGTATCATATAAGGATGCAACACTAAGCTTTTCTTTAAGATCAAGCGAATGGTTCGTGTACAGGGACACCCAAGAGAATTACAATACATTACGTCTATGGGAAAAATTGCATGTAAGTAGATTTTTAACATCTATAGACTCTACTAAACCAATTGAAACAAATATATATATTTTTATATGCGTAAAAACATGTTTCATGTAGAATATGGTATAGAAATTGCTCACTATTCGTATACAGAACTACACAAAAAACTATATTATAATGTGACAATACATGAAAATTGATGAAAGTGTATTTCAGGTTGTGCCGCGTGTTATTAATATATGAATAAATTTATGTGTACCATGTGATGTGTACATAACTTTCAGAAGCTATACAGCGCTGCAAATATTTAAGCCATAACATTTTTCTTTATTTGTTAGTGGAAGTGCTTTACTATAATATACTATATCATATAGTATTTTACCATGTCCAGGAAAGCTGTTCAAGAATTGAAATTAATAACTTAAACCATATGGTAAATAATGTATTTTTTAAGCTAAAAATTAATCGATTTGTTTCTTGTACATTTACATGTTTTGAGGCTTCCTGAATACCGAAGCCAAATTTTACAATTTTGATCTTTGACTGAGTCTGTTAGAGTAAATTAAAAACAAATAATTTCAGGCGACCCAAATCATGTATTTTGAAGTTAATACGTTTCTTACTAAAAATGTTTGTTCAAGATTTATAAGTCTCAAAGAATGATGCGTGTGAAAGTTGACTGAATAATTTTAAATAAACTTTTGAAATAAATAACAGATATGAATTCTATATAAATATAGATACAATAGTGAAACGGGCGGTATTAAATATAAATATATGTCAAATAAAGATATTCTGAAGCCTAATTTGACTTGTTTTAACATATGCTTACATAAGAGTACTCGTTATCTTACCCCTTAACCTGTACTTTTAGCATTAAATTTCAGTGTAAGAGAAAGTCGTGTAAGTGACACACCAGATTATTTTATATGCGTAAAAACATGTTTCATGTAGAATATGGCATGGAAATTTATCGTTGGCTATTGGATACTATTGGCTACAATAAAGAAGTAGATTATAGTGCGACAATGCTTAAAACTTGATGAAAGTGTATTTCAGGTTGTGCCGTGTGTTATTAATATAGGATTATATTTATGTGCAACATGTGGCGTGTAAATAATCTTCAGAAGATATACAGGGCTGCCAATATTTAAGCCATAACAATCTTTTTATTGTTAGTGAAAGTGCTTTACTATAATATTTTACAATGTCCAGGAAAGCTACTAGGGAATTGAAATTAATTCCTAATAGCCATATGGCAAATAATGTAGGTTTTTAATTAAATATTCATCGCTAGTTTTTTTTTTTTTCTTTTTTTAATTATTATTATATATATTTACACGTTTTGAGGTTTCCAGAATACCAAAGTCAAATTTTTAACGTTTGTTCTTCGCCTATGTTTCTTAAAGAAAAACAAATAATTTCAGGAGATTCAAATGTTGCATTTTGAAGTTTATACGTTTGTAACTTGAATGTTTGGTCAAGATTGATAAGTTTCAAGGAATGCTGTGTGTGAAAGTTTTCTGGATTATTTCAACTGATTTTTTTTGTTAATAACAAAACTGAATTCTATATAAATGTAGGTACAATAATGAAACAGGGGGTTGAGGGGTCATTAGCCCCCCTCACATAGAATTATTTCTCAAATAAAGCGGTTCGGAAGCCTAATTTGAATTGTTATAACATACATTTACATAGCAGTATCATAGCAGTATCTACAATCTCCATTTATAATATTAAATTTCATGGTAAGAGAAAATTATTTTTTATTTTAAAGCTTTTCTTTAAACTTTTTAACTGCAGACAGGTGAACAGTAAAGACACGAGATTGTCAAATTTCTGTTTAAATAGATTTAAAAAAAAAAAAAAACTTTTTTTTTTTAAATTTCAAGTATTTTGTGACGTGATCGAAAAGCAACGTATTCCGGACCGGAAGAATAGCCAGCCAATGTGTCTGGCACTGAATAATTAAGAATTGAAATAATCAAGTGTTTCCACCTAAATTTCATAGTTTAGTTAATTTAAAAAAATCTACTTGTCGCGTTGAAATTCTGTTTGCCCTCCTGGATTCTGACAAAATCGCTCCTTTCATTTGGTACCAAATTTGTAACGATTGGATCAACATTTCTAATTTATTTTGCCATTTAACGTTCTTTAAACGCGTCTTAAGCACAAAATTGTCTGGTGTTTTAATTGGCATAGGTCGATGTTTTAATGAATATCTCCGCAACTAATTAAAATTTTTAAATTTTGTTTTCAGGAGCCCCTCGGGAAGGTTTCTGAGAATCCGTGTGTCAATGTTTGTACTTCTGCGCTCAGTGGGGCCTGGACGTATACAAGAAATGATCGACAGAAAAACATTTCCTTTTATTATTATAGATTAAAATTAAAGATATTGCATGTAGAAAAATAATAATAGTAATGCATGAACTCATAAACGAGCTTTCGTAAAAACAGAATACATTTTCGTACAACTATATTCAGATGCAAAAAATAATTATTTAATTTTGAAAGCAGTACATATATATATATATATATATATATATCTTGGTATTTTAAATGGGGATATAAGTATAATATGAATCTCAAAAATATTCATTTACTAATAATTTTAAACATCTATCATGTATGTAATATACAGTTTAATTCATATCATCACAACGCATAAACTAAAGTCGATATGTTCTCGGATAAGAATTAAATTCAGTATAGAAATCTTTACGCGATACCAAATTCTATTTTCTTAGATTGCTTTCTCCTGAAACTTTTGTAATGCTTGTGAAGTCTGATACATATTAATTTAAAAGTTCTCTTCTCAAATAATGATAATAGTGTAAGGGGATAACGTAAATGGGATGAAGAGCTATTAAGCCATCAAACTGATATCAGCTAACACAAAAAAGCTTTTCGATCGAATGATCATTATGTTATCGTATAATTCAAAATTTCTCATCTGATAAAGCAATTTCCTTTCGCTAAGTATGAAAGTATACATTCCGTAGTCTTTAAATAATGCAATGGCACACTATTTATCGTTTAAATGGAAAATTTCATTGACAATTGAATATATATTCATTTCAAATTTAATTTTCCATTACATTGAAACAGCAATCGAAATACAACAGCTGAGAAATCGTGTCTAATATTTTAGTTAAACAGAAACACTTAAGAAATGGTAATTATTAAAAGGGAAATATATATTATCTCAATTTCTATTTTAAATACAGATATTTTAATGTATTTATATTATTATTTTTTTAACATTATCTATTATTATTAAAATTTTTTCGGTGGGGATTTGCCCCTTAATCTATGATTTGGCTTAAAAAATATCAACTAATTTTCTCACTCGATATTATAAAATTGCTTTGAAAATATCATATTTTATATTTTTAGTTATTTGTTTATACTTTTCATAAATCACAATATGATAATTGAAATTATTGATTTTAATATATTTTATACCCAATATATACCTGAGCGTATCACGTTGAGTTAAAATAATAATAATAATAATAATAATTTTTGTAAGTTAATTACGTAAAATGTATTTACTGATATATTCAAAAAGAAAACCCACATTATCAAATTAGACATTCTTCATAAATCCTGATAATGCTGTATAGTGTTAGTTATAGTTCACACGTAATGTAGATAACTTTCACCCAAAACAATATATTTTTTTCTTAATTTTTTGAAAAATAAAAAAAAAAAATCAGTAAAAAAATTACAAAAGTTATATATTTGTCTTTTTTTTTTTTTTTTTTTTTTTTTTTTTTAACACAGCCAGACGATAGATTACATTTCAGATTACGTATTTTTAGATTCTATACTTATATTAAGATATTTAAAACATCCCGAACTGCACATCTTCTCCAAATGACATCCTAAGGATGTCTTATTGATGAAAATATACCCTTTGGACATATTCAGGATGTATTATGAACAAGCGTATTATTAGGGGTATCTTTCGGTATTTTCTAATTAAATTCATTTAAATTTCATTTAAAATACTAAATTTGAATTTTTCATTTATATCATCATTTAAGAGTAAGAACATTTTTTAACAATTCACACGTAAATGCTCGAAACAAAAGGAAACAATTAAAGGAAATCTCAAAGAAAATAGAAATGCTTATATATTTCGTTAAATTACAGAAAAATTGCCCTATAGCTTATACAGCTCTACAGCTCTACAGCTCTAGGCAATTAAACAATTATTATTAATGTATTTATCTATGCTTCATTAAAACAAACCAATAACCAAATAAAAATAAAGAAAGAAAGAAAATGTCAAACAATTTAAACATTTAGCCAGTTAATATTTCAATCAAGAACAATTGTTACTTATTGCATATTGTATATAAAAATTTCTATTTTGTAACATATTCATGTACGTTTTGATGCATTTAATTTTGTTTATTTACATATATATTAAAGTATATTAAAATTTTCTTCCAATTTATAAATAATAATAATAATAATAACAATAAAATAAAACATTCGTGTTTAAACTAATTTTTATAGTTTAGAGGTAAGTATTCATCATATTAATAAAGTATTTTCACGAAGTATTGCATTGAAAAAGAAAATCTCATGACAAAACTAACTTTTATAAACAGGAAACTTTATATCAAGTTTACATCAAATAAATAACCCGATCTACTATGTCAGCATTTCAACGTAGCGTTAAACATTTCATTATTCAGAAAGCACTCCATAGTCTCATTATGCAATCATCAACACAATCTGAATTAGAGTAGGATTTAGCATCCGTTTAGTATCTGTAATGGCTGAAACAGAGTGTATGCTTTAGTTAGTAATTCTTTGCTAAATGTTACAATTTATTCTGATTTTCTTGTAACATAGTCACTGTGTTATTAGTTATGTATTTTATATGATTTAATTTTATAATTATAATTATAATAATTATTATTACTTTATTCATACTACTTTATTTTTTTCTTTGAAAATTTAAGATTTAATTTACTAAAAAAATAGCTTACGGTTTACATATTGAAATTCTTAAAATAAATGACACAACCTGTTACTTTTACCGAAACAAAACATTATTACACCAGTGCCGCTTATTCGAGTCCCGATTAACCGATATCCGGGTTAACCGAGGTAGTCCCGAAAAGGTCACGCCCGGAGGAGGCGTGGCTTTTGACAAATGGCGAAGATAACATTGAAAAATGTTACTATACATCACTCTGTTTTAGAATTTATACATGTATATATTTCGTTGCATATTAACTGACTACATTTCAATATGTAATATATGTATTATTTTACTTTATTGACTACACTTTCTTTCATTTTAAGCTTTACCATATGTTTCGCCCCCGATTTACAACAGTGCCCTTGTTAATCGAGTTTCGATTATCCAAAGTATTCTCGGTCCACATTACCTCGAATAAGCAAAGCTCTACAGTATATTCTAAATAAAAATATTTCAAACAGTTCCATTTATATTAATGTAGTTTTAATATATAGCAATATATACTATAGCCTTCTTGAAAAATCATCTGAGTCATCTTGAGGAATAGTTTAACCTGTATATATATATATGAAAATCGCTAAACAATCAATTAACGTATTTAAACATTTAAATTTTGTAACATCTTGAAATTTTCATTTTAAAAATTTAACCGATATTTATCTGAATTTCTATAAAAATAACAATAATATATTTTTATTTCAATTGCTATATCCTCGAGGAAATTGTGTACACATGTAATTTAATACAAAAGCAAGTTAGTGCAGTTTTATAATGGGATTAAATTATGTGAATTTTCAAAAAATGCAATCTTTACAGAATTGAAAAGTAATACGCGTATTTTCTATGCAGCCATCATTACATTTTTAAATATTTTTTCACAAAAGTAATTACTTAAAATTCTCAGAAAAGTGATACAAATAACGAAAATAAAATAAATTAAAACTACTTAAAAACTTCACATTGATTTTTCCATTTAAATGGTTATTCATATTTGTATAACCAATTCCGTTAAATTGAAATCTCTATTCGAAATACAATTTTCGAGTCCTAAAAGTCAAACATTAATCGAGAGAAATCATAAGTGAGCATAATATGCTTTTGTGTAATGAAATCGATTCACTTGTGGATTAAATTTCTATTACAGTATGGATGCTGCTGAATCCTTAAAAGGATTTTAGAGTTCGACTTGCAAATTCTCATTTAAGGAGATCTGTAGTGTTCCCATGTGTACCAAATGTATGGCATATTAAAAATTGATTTACATGCGATGGATTTCTTGGATCACATTTAATAACATGTATTTAGAAGTTAAACTGTTTTGCTTTTAAACAAATGTAGAATTGTATACGCTCGTGCATGCTTACGTACAAACACACATACATTCGGGATGTATGATAAAGTCTCGCTTCATCCACCTTCATTTTAGAATAACTAACACCGTTGAGGTAAACGTTATATTTAACTAGTTTGAGCTGTTCTCTATAATATGAGTTTTGTTTGAGCGCCATCTAGTGGTAAGAGTTGAATTAATGTTCCCAGCAAAAAATGCGGATACAATTCAATTAAATCTAAGTAGATCACGCTTTTCTTAATGAAAAAAAAAAAAAAAAAAAAAAAAACATTGTGCAAAAAGATTCAAAGAAAAAATCTTCCAAAAACACGTATTTTTCTGGTCGGTGTTTCATACACACATGAATTACAAATAAATAAATAAATAACAAAATAAATAAATTAATTAAAAATAAAAAAAAAAGTTGAAAATTAACTTTTTTTTAAAATTAAAATCCACAAAAAAAACCCTTTCAATAAAATGTATTAAAATTAAAACAAGGCGGAATTTCATACTAAATTTCTTAATGAAGAAAGGCTCATTTGTAAAGGAAAATATCTGAATACAACTTTTTTATTGAGGATTATGAGAGATACTACAATTTTAGGAACTTCCAACAAGAAGAAAATAAATTGAAAAGATAAAATACAAATACAAATACAAATAAACAAGAAATATTTTCATGATTCAAAATAAATTTCCAGTTTTTTCAGTTTTCACATACTTTTATTCAAGATTCAAGCTTCATGATGCATAATTCTAAATCAAAACTTTTCGAACAGAAAATAGCTGTTGTCATTCATTCTACAAACATGAAAATATAAACATAGAGGCTACATTATGTAGACAGTCAATCTTAAAATAAATTATCATCTGCGACAAAATATTTCTAACAAATTACAGTCGGTAACAAAAGTGTCCGAACACTAGCAAAAATTCCTATGTAAAAAAAAGTACACTTTATACGGTTCTGTTAAATAAATCCTTTTCCAATCAAGTTCTTAGACTGACTAAGAAGATTCGAAAAGGATTTATTTAACAAAACCGTATGAAGTGTACTTTTTTTAAATAGGAATTTTTGCTAGTGTTCGGAGATTTTTGTTACTGACTGTACAACTGAAGCCGATACTTCTTAAAATTTAAGATTAGTGGATTAAACATGCTTTTTACGTAACGGAAAGTTTTGATTCGCATAACACTTACTATTGATCTCTGAGAATATTAAATGCCATATTTAAGTTCGACATTCATTGCTCTGGTCAGATAATGCCTGTTGCGGAATTTACAGTAAAAGGTTGATTGTCCCTGTATTTTAGGATATCAATTTTAACTGAATAAGGATACTTCGAGCTCCTACAAGGCGCAATTTCAGAATTAGTCGGGAATCTCATTCATCCAACTTTGAATCCAATTGTCCCAATAATAGAAGCCTTGAATAAAACATCAACAATACATAAATACCTGATGGAGAAATCCCATCATCAAGTCATCAAATGTTGTTGTTGTATAGAATAATGTTTTACATTTACGTGATCTGAACACAATAGACTTATTTCTGTAAGATAACTGAAACGGCAATTGTATGTGTCCTCTCCACCGACAGTGTATTTTCTCAGACGACGTTTCATCTCGTGAAAGTGTGTGATCTGATGTAGTGCTATATGTAGCATAAAATATCAAAAAAAATATAACGAGATTTGCATTATAGCTACAGATCGTATATTGAATACCGTACATATATGCGTTTATTTACATTTGCAACAAGATAATCCATAGGAAGAATTATGTATTTGTCATAAAAGAATCGATTAACTCGTTGAATACCATGTCAGCCGTTCTAGATTTTAGACATTTTCTGATATATCTCTAAGTACTGAAGGAATCATCTTGAAACTTTAGGAGTGTGCAGAACATGTTATACTTCAAACATTTCAGTGAAAGTTTTACCCCGAAAGTAAAAGCAGTACTAATAAAAAAATAAAACATTGAGCCTCCTGTCCAAATATGATATAAAGCTGGGTCAACCCTCGGTGGCGGATATAAAATAGGATATAAAACTAAAAATATTGCATTTAATGATTGAGAAATTATTAAAAATATTTGCTTAATTTTTATTTATTACAGGAGGAATCATCATGGAATTTTAATGGATTTTAAGAATTTGCGTGGCGCTCAACGTGTTAATGTGACACGAAACAGATTTGAATGGAGGACATGACTCTTTAACGTCATTGCACGTTATCATGACGCCTTTCTTTCATTTAAACTATAGGATTCTTAATTTAACGAACAAAAATGGGTCCACAATATAGCTAATCATGACATAACTTTTTCCCACAAACATTGGAAATTCCACCTCATTTGATTCATTCATTTAAATACGAGTTACAATTGCTAGAAATTAGAAATGCTGTAATATTATCCTGTTTTAAATTTAATTAGCATTTTCTATACTATGTAATGTATACGAATTTTATTTTTTATATGCAGAAAAGCGAAATAGAATTTTGACAGCAATGAAATAGTTAAGCATCATGATATCTTCTAAATTTTACCAATTGTACTTAGGCAAATTTCAAATCATAGTATTTGGTAAAATGCTAAAAAAATAAACAAGTATTTAAATTGTGATAATTATAACTGCAGTAATGAACAATTACTAATTCAAAATGAAAAATAAATTTTACAAAATAAAAGATCTTTCTGTCTCTCCATGTTTCCATTATGTTTTTTTTTTTTTTTTTTTAGGTTGATTTCTTTAGAAATCGACCTATTGCAATCACTTCGTTTATCTATATATCTATCTATCTATCTATCTATCTATCTATCTATCTATAATGAAAATTTTGTCATCACGATAACTCCCGAAATAATACTCGAAATGGAACCAAATTTGGACAGTGAACTGATCTTATAAATATCTTGGATGAGTTCGTTAACCAAGTTGCTCCGACCTTTTGTTTTCAAGTGGCAGCCACTTGAAAATTTCAAACCGATATTGTAAAAAGCATATTTAAAGCAAGATTTGCTTGAATTTTGTTGTAAATACAGGCCACAGAAGGGTCTCAATGAAGTTTATTAATGAAGTTTGTCCGCCATTTTTAATAAAGTGGCAGATATTTTAAGTTAAGTGGGACCACTTGAAATCAGGCTACTACTTGAAAATTTAAAATCACTATAACTTCCGAAATAATACTCCAAATAGATCCAAATTTAGACAGTGTCTTAACTTATCTTATAAATATCTTAGATGAGTTTATTAACCAAGTTGCTCCACCATTTTGTTTTCAAGTGGAGACCACTTGAAAATTTCAAATTCAAATTGTAAAAAGCGTATTCCGAATTTGTTTGAAATTTGATGTAAATATAGACCACATAAGTGTCTCAATGAAGTTTATTAATGAAATTTATAAGTCATTTTTAATAAAGGTTATAGATATCTTAAGTTAAGCGGGGCCACTTGAAATCACTCTACCACTTGAAAATTTAAAATCAGAATAACTTCTGAAATAATACTCCAAATCGAACCAAATTTCGATAGTGTTTTAAGTTATCTTATAAATAAGTCAGATGAATTTGTTAACCAAGTTGCTCCGCCGTTTTGTTTTCAAGTGGAGATCACTTGAAAATTTCAAATTCAAATTATAAAAAGCATATTCCGATTTTTTTTTTATTTTGATGCATACATAGATTATACAAGTGTCTCAAATAACTTTATTAATGAACTTTATTCGCCATTTTTAATAAAGTGGCGGATATCTTAACTTAAGCGGGACCACTTGAAATCAGGATACCACTTGAAAATTTAAAACCATGATAACTTACGAAATAATACTCCAAACGGAAACAAATTTGAACAGTGTCTTAACTTATCTTATAAATATCTTAGATGAGTTTGTTAACCAAGTTGCTCCGCCATTTTGTTTTCAAGTGGAGACCATTTGAAAATTTCAAATTTAAATTGTAAAAAGCGTATTCCGAAATTGTTTGAATTTTGATGTAAATACAGACCACATAAGGATCTCAACGAAGTTTATTAGTAAACTATATCCACCATTTTTAATAAAGTGGCAGATATCTTAAGTTAAGCGGGACCACTTGAAATCAGGCTCCCACTTGAAAATTTAAAATCACGATAACTTCTGAAATAATACTCCAAATCGAACCAAATTTGGACAGGGTCTTAACTTATCGTATATAAATGAAATCACACTGCCGCTTGAAAATATGCCATCACGATAATTTTTAAAATACTAAACGGATTCAAATAAAAGTTGGATAGTGAACTTATGGTTCAAATATCTAGGATAAGTTCACTTGGTGACTTGATCCGCAATTTTTATGTCCAACTGGCTGCCACTTGAAAATTGGTCAATATAGTAACTTTAGTAATACAGAATCGATTCGCATGAAATTTGGGTACTGGATTTATCCTTCAAATATCTCAGATAAGTTCGCTGGGCATCTCACTCCGCTTTTTTTTTTTTTTTTCCAAGTGGCGCCACCTGAAAATTTCTTATGACGATAATTTTGAAATACTGATTTAATTTGAACTAGAACTGGACAAGGAACTTATATTAGTATACTGGATGATTTCACTGGGCAAGTAGTTTTGCCATTTTGTTTCCAAGTTGCAACCACTTAGACTGCCCCTTGAAAATTTGCCATAGAATTAACTTTTGAAACACGGCACTGATTTAAACCACAGTTGGACAGTGAACCTATGCTTCAAATACCTTGGATATGTTTGCTGGGCAACTTGTCCCGCTGTATTGTTTCCAACTGGAGGCCACTGGAAAATTTGTTATCATGGTAACTTTAAAAATACTTAATCAATACAAATCAAAGTTGAAAAATGGAGTTATCTTTCAAATAACAAAAATCTAGAAAATTCACGTAACTCATGAACCAATCAAGTTATTGCGTCCATCTTTGGTATATCGATTATAAGTATTTTCTCGCCAAAAAAGTCGCCATAGGGAAAAGTCGCCAAATTTGGCGCCAAATCCATTACCTGCGTTGCTGGATCTTTTAAATGCGTTTTTAAGGAAAAATTAGGCTATTTTAGTGCTAAAACAAGCTAGAAATGTAGAAAACTAACATTTTATCAATTTACTAATTGAAAGAATTTCTAATAAAAAATTATTTGCAAATTTGAAACGATATTTTAGATGAGGAACTTTCTCTGCCATTTTGATCGATGTGCCAGCCACTTAATTTTTCAACACGATGACTTTTGAGATTTTGAATTAATTCGAGCTATATGTGTACAGTAGACTTATCTCACAAATACATTTCATATATTTGTCAACTTATCTCACCATTTTGCTTCCAAGCGCCGGCCACTTAAAAATTTTAAATTCACATAAAAAGGTATTTATGAACCGATTTGCTTAAAAATCTATATGTGCATAGCCTACATCAATATTTCTACCAAATGCATTAATAATTTGTAGCCGCCATTTTCAAACAAAATGACGGCTACTTGATAAGGAAAAAGAAATCAACCTACCCTTCCGAAAAAGCCGGAAGGTCTTGTTTTTTTTTTTTTTTTTTTTTTTTTCTTTAACTTTATTTAATTTTTTTTTCTAAAATTAATTTTAAAAAATCTGGTGTATCACACACACGACTTTCTCTTACCCTGAAATTTAATACTATAAATACAGGTTGCAGATTAATATGTAAGATAACGAGTCCTGTTATGTAAACCTATGTTAAACAATTCATATTAGGCTTCTGAAGAGTTTTATATGATAATTAGTTCTGTGTGAGGGGGGCTACCGCCCCCTCAACCCCTCGTTTCATTAATGCACCTACATTTATAAAGAATTTAATTCGGTTATTAAAAAATATTTCTCTTTTTAAAAAATAATTTATTAAAATTATTATTTAAAAAAATTATCTTTTATGATAAGGCAGACGATTTCTATATTAAAAAAGTAGTATAACACCAAATATCCAAAAAAAGTCCATTTTATTCTCAATATTTAAAAAAAAAAAAAAAAAAAAAAAAAAAGGACGATTTTTTTTTCACAGTTTTTTTTTTTTTTCGTTAAAAGTAAAATAAAAATCGATAACTTTGTTTTAAATTATCGCAGATCGATGGTTCAACCATTCGTTTTAAGGGTATTGGCGAGCTCTTTTGAAAGATACCCATCATGAAAATTTATTCCCGTCGAGGGGGAACTTCCCCCCCAGTGGGGGAGGCGAGGCTCGTACATACACAAAAATTTTTTCTCAGTTAACTGTCTCTATCACAAAAATATATATTTGTTTCATTTGGTTTAGTGCGGTCTATAGACGTTAAACTCCATTTTCCTGCAATTTCCCCCATAGACGTAACGTATTAGAATTCTCTTGATTGTCCCTGTACACGAACCATTTGCTTGATCTTAACGAAAGGCTTACTGTAGCATCCGTATATCATACACATTTTGAATTCCAAGTTTGAACTTTCTGCCATAATTTGTTTTTGAGATATGCTGATAACAGACAGACACACACACACAGACACACAGACATACAGACATACACACAGACCATTTGCTAAAAACATGATCACTTAACTTTAATGCATTACATTTTAAAGAAAAAAACTTTTAATTAATATTGCTTTTGTTTCCATTATACATATTTTGTCTCTGTATTCCTTTAAAATATTTCGATATAGATTTAATTAAAATTTTCTCATAGTAAAATAAATAGAAAGTTATTATGTAACGTTTTAGAATCAAAAATATTTTTCAAGGCACTATTATTATTACTTTTTTTTTTTTTATTAACTCTTGATTTAGCCCTTTCCGGAGCAAGGTAATTGGGATAATTTAAATTACACTGCCACCGGAATAAAATTAAAATTAAAAAAAATTGACAACATTTTCTGCGATGTTATAAAAGTAAAATTTTTCTAAAAAAATTCCGAGTTTTTGCAGTTGAAAATTAAAATTAGGTGATGCTGTAGGGACATCACCACCCCTGAAAGCGTTAAGTAAAATCTTTATAGTATTACTTGTATATTTTCTGGGCGCTTTATTTTTTTACATTGAAAAACTTATAATAAATATGAATTCATGTAAACATTTAAATATTAAGCATTTTGTTAACAGTCTCCTGTCTTTTCACCACATTATTCACTATAAAAGTCTAATTTAAATGGAGAATTTTATGGTGAAAAATAAGTCAGGGATGTTAAATATATATATATATATATATATATCCAATTTTCTTCTATATCTTTTATTTTAAAATAAAAAAGGAAATATTCTTATTAAAATTCAGAGAAAAGTCATAAGTAAATAGATTATTTTTTAACAATGTTATTTATTTCATAGTATCTACTTGATAGAAAAACAAAATGTGTACGTTAGAACTTAGTTGAATCCCCGCTTGCCTTTTTCAGAGCCTTTACTCTGTCTGGCATGGACCCAATTAGTTCTGCTGTCTTAGCCTGAAGAATTTTAGTTCATTCCTCACGTAAACATTTCGAAAGTTCTTTACGGGAATTTGGTTGTAGTGGACGTCGCTTAACTGCACGATCGAACAGAGCCCATACGTGTTTTATGGGGTACATATCCGGTGTCTGTCTGGGCCATGTAAGCTTTCAAATACCCTGACTTGATCCCATTCTTTTGTCCTTTTAGCCGTATGGCAAGTAGCGCCATCTTCCATGAAAAGCGTCAATGATTTGTTAATTACTCCAACTACGAATATTGTCAAAACTCCCTTCTCCAATATGACAATGCATTTTTCACTATTTACATTACCCACACATTCCACTAGTTCTGATTTTCCAGTACTCCAAATCGAACCCCACACGAGAATGGAAAATCCGCCATGCTTTACGGTTGGTGTTAATCGATTTAGGCAATATTCTTGTGTTGATTGTCTCCTGATCCATGTTCGTCCGCTGCATGAAAATGTGCAAAAGTGCACTTATCTGAGAAGATGAGATGCTGCCAAAATGTCAAATCATAATTGGACATTGCAGTTGCTCATTCGTTTCTTTTCTTAATATTGGCTGCAGTGGGAAGAGGTTTGCGTCTAGCAGCTCTACCATGATATCCTAACTTATGAATATATTTGATAGCATTACGGCGACTCACATTAAGCCGTGCTCCCTTATCTGTAGCCTTGCAACGAGGATTCTTTTCGACGATCACTTTGAAAGCCCTCAGTTGACGTGCTGTTGGTCCAGTGCAACCTGGACCGTGTTTAACAGTTTTTTTTTTTTTTTGGTCAATTAGGAATTGCACAGTCACCCGATTGACAGTTGAGAGAGGAATCTGCAGCATTAAGGCGATTTGCCTCTGACTTCTACCAGCTTCATATTGTCCAATTATTCTCCCTCGTTAAAAATCACTCAATTCTTTTGAACCAGGATTTCGAGGCATGTTTTAAGAGCTTGCCAATATGTTACATTTTACAAAACTGCAAAAAAAAAAAAAAAAATAAATAAAATAAAATAAAATAAAATAAATAAATAAATAAAAGGAAAAGAAAGTAAATAAAAGTAAATAAAAGTAAATAAAATTATATATGTTGTTACCAAGAAATTCAATAATGTTCATAAAATTCAGGGTGTCTATTTTCTTATGACACGTCTCTGTATAAATAAATTGAAAAAAAAAAAAAAATCTGGAGTGACTCCACTCGACTTTCCGAACATTGAGTAACTAACAGTTTTGTAGATAAAATAAAGAAAGAGGAGTTGCTAAACAAACAAAAAAGAGAAAACCTTAACAGAGTGTTTGAGTATTTTTCTCCATATATCACACGAGGTTTTATATAACGCTACTGAACTTTGAGCCCTTAGATCATAAGGATAAAGAATTTTTCGTTGTGTCCCTGTAAAAATCTATAAATGCTAGATTCACCAAAATGCTTATAGTTAGTGCAACAGTGATTTATAATATTCATACAAATTTTCAGCTCAATTGAATAAGGCGTTTAGATGCTATCGCTGGTCTCATAGGCCATAAAGATAAAGAATTTTTCTTTGTGTCCCTGTAAAAAACTGTAAGTGCTAGATTCACCAAAATCTATACAGTTGGTTCAAATGTGACCTATAACATGTGTACAAATTCTTCGCTGAGATTAATAAGGCGTTTAGACGCTATCACACTTTTAAAAATTTGGCAAAGAATTTTTCTTTGTGTCCCTGTAAAAAAACTATAAGTGCTAGATTCTCCAAAATGTATACAGATTGAGTATCTGTGACCTATAATATGTGTATAAAGTTTTTGCTCAATTGAATAAGGCGTTTAGATGCTATCGCACTTTTAAGATTTTGGTCCCTTGGCCATAATGATAAAGAATTTTTCTTTGTGTCCCTGTAAAAAAACTATAAGTGCTAGATTCACCAAAATCTATAGGGTTCTTACTATGGTGACTTACAATATACGTACCAACTTTCAGCTTATTCGAACAAAGCGTTTAGACGCTAGAGTGTTCACTCACAGACATACACACATACATACACACACACATACACACATACATACACACATACATACACACACACATACATACATCATCGTAAAAATAGTGAAAACGGACTCGTTGGACCTCGAAACGTATAGAAACATCAAAATCTCGAATTTGGATTTTTGACATGATTACAATACTTTCCTCACTATAGTGTTCGGAAAGTAAAAAAGGAGAGAGAGAGAGAGAGAGAGAGAGAGAGATAACTTTGTAAAAAATTTAAGAGCTTCATAGAAAATTGCATGTATATATCTAACACTTTTTTCCCAATGAAACTGTAATCGACAGACTTTGTTTTAAATATAATATATATTACTAATGTACGTTTTCTAAAGATATCACAATATGTATATATATATAAATTATTAAAAATAATGTGAATGCGTATTTTATATACGTAAAAATATAAGAATTATATATGTTGTTACCAAGAAATTCAATAATGTTCATAAAATTCAGGATATATACATTCAGGATAATAAACTATAAGAATTTCAATGGTTCATCACAATTACTACTAATAATAATAATAATAAATAGTTCATCTCCTATATTATTAAAATCTGTACGCGTGTTTGTGTGTGTTTCTGTGTGTCTGTCTGTGAGAAACGGTTTGAAATAGCTAAGGCTCCGCCGCTAATGGTCGCATGAACTTCGGACAAGTACCGTCGGACGGAGAATTTATCGCAGGTGTACGTTATCTAATTTGCTAAACGATGCGACCCTAATTAGCGGAGATAGTAATTAAAATGTCGACCCATGTCTAACGAAAAAACGATTCAAAATTGCACGCGATCATCATATTCGACCGGGACCGCTTACCTCAAAAGAAGAAAGAGAAAGAGGAAATTTCGTAGGTTTTTGTAAAGCGATCGCTTCCGATCTGTTGGAAATATCGAAAATACACCTGTACCACGAGAAAGGGCATTTATAACCGATTCTTACGGTATTTTTTTTTTTTTAAATACGGATTTTTTATATAAAAAAAAATAAAAGGTTCGAAAATTTCTCTTTTTCGCGATTGTCTTTTTTGAAACGCCCTGTACGACCGAGTCACTGTTCCATTTCTTAACAACTGGTATATAAGGAAAGGTCTTTTAATCCTTTTTCGAACCATATAAACATTTTTACAAAATACGGATTAGCGATCCATATCTTTAGATTTTACGAAACATTGATTTTTTCACAAAACATTTTATAACTCAAAAGCATTTAGAGATAAATGATTTTTTTTTTTTTTTTTTTTTTTTTTTTTGTATATAGATCTCGCTTCAACAATTGAACTCCCAAAGGATTGAGAGAAAATTTCAAAAACTGAATGAGTTATAATTTTTTTAATTTTAGGCATTAAAGCATCATTTGAATAAGGCGACCTTCCTTAAATGAGATTGTATAATGTGTTCATTGCCGCTTTTCGTTACCATGGAAACCATTTCAAGGAAGAGAGATGTTTGCTCGGAAACGGGAAAAAAAAAAAAAAAAAAAAAAAAAAAAAAAAAAAAAAAACCTGCCGTTGATAATCAGATGTATTTTAAGTGCAATAAAAAATTGCAAATTTCTATTTTATTGAATTTTTAGAATTCGCACACGACACTTGGTATACGATCTAACTTTGTATAAAACCTATACAAAGAAACTTGCAGTTCAAATTTCATCGATTTTTGTCCATCTTCCATGAAAAGCGTCAATGATTTATTAAGTACTCCAACTACGAATATTGTCAAAAGTCCCTTCTCCAATGTGACAATGCATTTTTCACTATTTACATTACCCACACATTCCACTAGTTCTGATTTTCCAGCACTCCAAATCGAACCCCACACGAGAATGGAAAATCCGCCATGCTTTACGGTTGGTGTTAATCGATTTAGGCAATATTCTTGTGTTGATTGTCTCCTGATCCACTCATCAGAGAAGATGAGATGCTGCCAAAATGTCAAATCATAATTGGACATTGCAGTTGCTCATTCGTTTCTTTTCTTAATATTGGCTGCAGTGGGAAGAGGTTTGCGTCTAGCAGCTCTACCATGATATCCTAACTTATGAATATATTTGATAGCATTACGGCGACTCACATTAAGCCGTGCTCCCTAATCTGTAGCCTTGCAACGAGGATTCTTTTCGACGATCCCTTTGAAAGCCCTCAGTTGACGTGCTGTTGGTCCAGGGCGACATGGACCGTGTTTAACAGTTTTTTTTTTTTTTTTTTGGTCAATTGTGAATTGCACAGTCACCCGATTGAGAGTTGAGAGAGGAATCTGCAGCATTAAGGCGATTTGCCTCTGACTTCTACCAGCTTCATATTGTCCAATTATTCTCCCTCGTTAAAAATCCCTCAATTCTTTTGAACCAGGATTTCGAGGCATGTTTTAAGAGCTTGCCAATATGTTACATTTTACAAAACTGCAAAAAAATAAAATAAAAAATAAATAAATAAATAAAAAGAAAAGAAAGTAAATAAAAGTAAATAAAATTATATATGTTGTTACCAAGAAATTCAATAATGTTCATAAAATTCAGGGTGTCTATTTTCTTATGACACGTCTCTGTATAAATAAATTGAAAAAAAAAAAAAAAAAAAGGAGAGAGAGAGAGAGAGATAACTTTGTAAAAAATTTAAGAGCTTCATAGAAAATTGCATGTATATATCTAACACTTTTTTCCCAATGAAACTGTAATAGACAGACTTTGTTTTAAACATAATATATATTACAAATGTACGTTTTCTAAAGATATCACAATATGTGTATATATATATATATATATATATATATATATATATAAATTATTAAAAATAATGTGAATGCGTATTTTATATACGTAAAAATTAGGAACTATAAGAATTTCAATAGTTCATCACAATTAATAATAATAATAATAATAATAAATAGTTCATCTCCTATATTATTAAAATCTGTACGCGTGTTTCTGTGTGTTTCTGTGTGTCTGTCTGTGAGAAACGGTTTGAAATAGCTAAGGCTCCGCCGCTAATGGTCGCATGGACTTCGGACAAGTACCGTCGCACGGAGAATTTATCGCAGATGTACGTTATCTAATTTGCTAAACGATGCGACCCTAATTAGCGGAGATAGTAATTAAAATGTCGACCCATGTCTAACGAAAAAACGATTCAAAATTGCACGCGATCATCATTTTCGACCGGGACCGCTTACCTCAAAAGAAGAAAGAGAAAGAGGAAATTTCGTAGGTTTTTGTAAAGCGATCGCTTCCGATCTGTTGGAAATATCGAAAATACACCTGTACCACGAGAAAGGGCATTTATAACCGATTCTTACGGTATTTTTTTTTTTTTAAATACGGATTTTTTATATAAAAAAAAATTAAAAGGTTCGAAAATTTCTCTTTTTCGCGATCGTCTTTTTTGAAACGCCCTGTACGACCGAGTCACTGTTCCATTTCTTAACAACTGGTATATAAGGAAAGGTCTTTTAATCCTTTTTCGAACCATATAAACATTTTTACAAAATACGGATTAGCGATCCATATTTTTAGATTTTACGAAACATTGATTTTTTCACAAAACATTTTATAACTCAAAAGCATTTAGAGATAAAAGTTTTTTTTTTTTTTTTTTTTTTTTTTTTTTTTTTTTTTTTTTTGTATATAGATCTCGCTTCAACAATTAAACTCTCAAAGGATTGAGAGAAAATTTCAAAAACTGAATGAGTTATAATTTTTTTTATTTTAGGCATCAAAGCATCATTTGAATAAGGCGACCTTCCTTAAATGAGATTGTATAATGTGTTCATTGCCGCTTTTCGTTACCATGGAAACCATTTCAAGGAAGAGAGATGTTTGCTCGGAAACGGAAAAAAAAAAAAAAAAAAAAAAAAAAAACCTGCCGTTGATAATCAGATGTATTTTAAGTGCGATAAAAAATTGCAAATTTCTATTTTATTGAATTTTTAGAATTCGCACACGACACTTGGTATACAATCTAACTTTGTATAAAATGTATACAAATAAACTTGCCGTTCAAATTTCATCGATTTTTGTCAATAAACAAAAAGTTTACATTTTAATTGCAAATTAAATTTTATTCTAATACGCGTATTTCAATTTCTAATTATGATTAAATTATTTTTAATACATCATTCGAAAGATATTTTAAAGTTCTTCTATATTATCGAATGTTTTCTCCAGATTTACACGTTTTGAGTTGTCCCGCATCAGTTTTCTTTTGTATCTCAGCTACTAATTAAAATAATTTCATAAGTAAGACATCATTAGAAAACTTCGTTGATTTGGAATCGAACTGTACATTACAGAAATTTCTACCGCAAGATGGCGCTTTAATATTGTAAAATTTCAATTTCAAATTGTGATTAAATTATTTTTAATACATTTTTGAAAGATATTTTAATTTATATTATCGAAAGTTTTCACCTGATTCACACGTTTTGTGGTGTCCTGATTAGGTTTTCTTTTGCATCTCAGCTAATTGAGATAGACCGTTTAAAATTGGTATACGTAAGTTAATTAGGAGGGGCTGAAAGGGTGGGGAAGAAACATTTGTATACCGCGCGCGATGCGCGCGAGATTTCACCCGATTTACACGTTTTGAGGGAGCCTGATTAGGTTTTCTTTTGTATCTCAGCTACTAATTAAAATAATTTCATAAGTAGTACATCATTAGAACGCTTTTTTGATTTGGAATCGAACAGTGGAATACAGAAATTCGTACCGCCAGATGACGCTGTAATATTTTCAAATTTCAATATTTCAATTACTAATTATGATTAAATTATTTTTAATACATCATTTGAAAGGTATTTTAAAGTTGTTTTAAACTATCGAAAGTTTTCACCAGATTTACACGTTTTGAGGTGTCCTGAATCAGTTTTCTTTTATGGCGCTGTAATATTTTCAAATTTCAATATTTCAATTTCTATTTATGATTAAATTATTTTTAATACATCATTCGAATGATATTTTAAAGTTCTTTTAAATTATCGGAAGTTTTCACCAGATTTACACGTTTTCAGGTGTCCTGAATTAGTTTTCTTTTGTATCACAGCTACTAATTAAAATAATTTCATAAGTAATACATCATTAGAAAGCTTTTTTCAATTGGAATCGAGCATTGGAATACAGAAATTTGTACCGCCAGATGGCGCTGTAATATTGTCAAATTTCAATATTTCAATTTCTAATTATGATTAAATTATTTTTAATACATCATTCGAAAGATACTTTAAAGTTCTTTTAAATTATTGAAAATTTTCACCAGATTTATACGGTTTGAGGTCTCCTGAATCAATTCTTATTTATGGCGCTGTAATGTTTTCAAATTTCAATATTTCAATTTCTAATTATGATTAAATTATTTTTAATACATCATTCGAAAGATATTTTAAAGTTCTTTTAAATTATGGAAAGTTTTCACCAGATTTACACGTTTTGAGGTGTCCTGATTACGTTTTCTTTTGCATCTCAGCCTAAAGGAGTTAGATCGTTCAAAATTGGTATACGTAGGTTAATTAAGAGGGCCTGAAAGGGCGGGGAAGAAATAGGTGTGCACCGCGCGCGTATCCTCTAACTTGTGCCCGCGCAGAGCGCACGGGACTGCGCTGCCGAAGGCTGTGGGGACCCGTCCCGACTTTTTAAAAAATGATAATTGATTTTTTTGATTTTCTTCTCATAAGAATAAATATTTGATTTGAGGAGGAATATATACATTCACACGTATGGGACTGCGTTTCTGAAGGAAGTGGGGACCCGGTATGAGTTTTTACCCGATCAGAAATGATTTTTTAAGGGGCCACGAAAGGTCAGGGAAAGAATAGGCGCGCGCAGCGCATGCATATCTAAGCTTTGCGCGCGCAGAGCGCACTGGACTGCGATGTCGAATGCAGTGGGGACCCGGTCCGGCTTTGTACCCGCTGAGAAATGATTTTTTAAATTTTCTTTTCTTAAGAATAAAAATTTGACTTGAGAAGGAATATGTGCGCGCAGCGCACACAGACCTCCATATGTGCGAGCGCAGGGCGCATGGGTCAACGCTGCCGAAGGCAGTGGGGACCCAGTGCGAGTTTTTACCCGATCAGAAATGATTTTTTTTAGGGAGCACGAAGGGTCAGGGAAGGAATACGCGTGCGCAGCGCGCACGGGACTGCGCTGCCGAAGGCAGTGGGGACCCGGGCCGACTTTGTACCCGCTGAGAAATGATTTTTTAAATTTTCTTTTCTTAAGAATAAAAATTTGACTTGAGAAGGAATATGTGCGTGCAGCGCACGTATACCTTCACACGTGCGCGCGCATGGGTCTGCGCTACCGAAGGCAGTGGGGACCCGGTGCGAGTTTTTACCCGATCAGAAATGATTTTTTACTGGACACGAAGGGTCAGGGAAGGAATACGCGCGCGCAGCGCTCACGGGACTGCGCTGCTGAAGGCAGTGGGGACCCGGGCCGACTTTTTACCCAATCATAAATGATATATATTTTTTTAATTTCTTTTCTTAACACTAAAAGTTACTGTTAGTGATTCATTAATTTTAGTGATTCATTTGAAAATACTGACCCGCTAACGGGCGAAGCTCGCTAGTCCCAGTTATAAAACCCGTTACCATAATCCCTTTAAAACACTAATGATATCCCCTAAAATTGATAGGTAGCATTGCTATCAAAATAAAAATATTTTGTGACAATCAATAACTTTTATTAAAAGGTTCTATAATAATACATCAATGAGCTAAAAAATATCTCTTATATTAATTATTTTGAAAAATATTAGTACAGCAGTGATTTTAACGTAACTTAAAAATCAATTGATAAATATAATTAAAATTACAAATATTTATATATATATATATATATATATATATATATATATATATATATATAAATATATACATATACATACATATTAATGTTTTATATAATAGTAAGCATTTAGAAATTTTTTAAACCTCGTTGTTTTTAAAATTAAGTAAAATTTTAAATTTTACACTCAAATAAACTTAAATATTATACTTTAAATTTATCTCATTAGAAAATATTAATACTTTATAATGTGCATTATTCTGAGAGTAAATTTTTCATTATGAAAAAATATATTATCAAAAATAAATTAATTAAATTAATTAATTAATTAAATATTAAATAATTAAATAAAAAAGCCCAAGAATCTTATAAATATAAAAAATAAAATAAAATATAAAATAAAATACTCTCTATGTGTACTATAATATTACTTCCCATAGAGCCACCTTCACCAACAAATAAAGAGCACTTTAAATTTTATTACAAAAAATAGCTAAATTCAAAATCAGTACAAAACATTGAAAGGTACGCAATCAATAAATTATTTTACTAGAAAAATAATTATCGAAAACTAATTGGATTTAGCAATATAACGGTAACATTGTTGTTAAAAACTCATCTTCATTCTTTGAAAAAAGTTCTTTAGGAATTGTATTTCCTTTTAATTAAATTTTTAAAGGTGAGTTTTAATTGGGAACATAAGAAAAATAGATATCGAAAAATAAAAAATCCTAATCTGCCTTTCTATATAAAAATAAAATAAAATAAAATAAATAAAAATAAAACATGATGCAATTACTTCAATAAATAATTCTTAAGAATTCGTAATTTTATACAGACATATTTTTAAAATATATCTCAAGATACGTACATGTAAAATAATTAATACGAATGTTTAAATTTAATAATTATAACTTAATAGAATCTTTATTTAAATAAAACGTTTATTTAAAACAGTTACTGTTACGTTTTAGTATAAATTTTAATCACACATTGTTGTACCTAACATAAATGAATTTCAGTATAATAAATATTTTGCATAGTATATTGTTTTATCAAATAATATGAATTTATATCTAAGTTTTTTTTTTTCAATAAAGACTAGCAGCACTGTATTGAAAATTATATTTGAATCAGATATATAACAAGTTGAGTTTTCCAAACTCAAAAATGTTTTCTGTGGTATAGAAATATTTATTTCTCTTTTCATTGTTCTTGCTTTTTTAAAATCCGCATCATAATATAAATATGAGAAACTTATGTATTTATAAAATCTTTTAACGTTCGTACCTTGATGGTTTTTCCCTTTTGAGGCATGTGAGTTCGAAAATCACAAATTTTTGCTGTCGTCTGTAGGTTTGTCAGTTAGATATTTCTTTATTACGTTAGTTAGTTCGTTAAGTTTTTCTGCTAATTTAGGCTCTGTAGACAACATCTCAAAAACGAATAAACAGAAAATGATCGGAAAATTTTTAAATTAACATTTTTGGTGTGCAAAATCCTTATTTTATTTTTTTCAATATTCTTATACCAAAACTTAAAAGTGTTTTCCAATTGATGGATTTTTCAACCCCTTGATGGGCAGTGCAATATATTTTATGCGAAAAATTTTATCCCCAAGTGTAAAAATTCATCCAGGAAGAAAAAAAAATACATTAATAACGTAGCTGGAAAAATTCATTTTTTTATGTTATCCAATCTTGTTTATAAATCCTTTTGGATTTTGATACTAAATATGAGTAATGTCCTTGTTTCTCAAAAGGTTATTATGTATAAGATGTGCCCAAATGAAAGGGATAACTTAGATGTAGCGGCTTTATATAAAATCCCAAGGAGATAATGTGTTAGACGATAGATGCCATAGTGGTATTGCTAGATACACATACGAATTTAACGGCTTCGTATCAATATTCTCATTGCTGGAGAGTCATTTCCGCAGTTTATTGCATGATGCATTTCTCCAGATCAACACAAAGAGATCGGCTGTGGATGAGCACATACGGCACAAAAGCCGGATCATCACACGTGAAATTGCTGTTAGACTGCCGATAAGCGAAGGAACTGTACATCACACAATCCACAAAAAGTTTGGTTATGGCAAAGTTTGTGCACAATGGGTGCGCAAGCATCTGTCAGAGAATCAAAAGACGGAGAGAATGGGTGCTTGCCTGACCCATATTTTGAGCCATCCACTTTCTTCCTACGCGCTGGGATAAGTGTATCTATGTTAAAGGCTTATAGTTCTATTATTCCACATGAACTGCAATCATAATACTGTTATTAAAATTACTTTACATATAACAAAAGTATCCTTTTCATTTGGGTAAACCTTATATGTTATGTAGGTTTGGTTTAACGTCCCTCTAGTGCTTCTCTTGGGCAATTGGTAACGGTTTGAGGCATGCCATCACAATTTTGATCTCTACGAAGGGAATGGCTTGCCCGCTTCGATGAGCCCATAGGTATATTTTCGATGGGGACATGGAGAACTTTATGTGCAACAGCCGCCATTAACGAACACGACGGTCTTTGGCCGGCTCGACTACAGAAACCGCAATATTTTATTACGAGCTCGGCGATCTGCTATCCGAACTACGGTGGAACTAGAATGTATGTTAGAAAATGGCAAAATTTCGCATAAATGAGCAGCATTAAGATTATGTTTATTATAAAGATGTCAGACGAGTTGTAGAATAGTATTTAATATGGCATCAAAGACATCGCTTACTGTAAGTATACTAATATTTTAATTTTGTATTTAATTAGAAATTATTATTATTTTTGTTGTTTTTAATGTTCAAAACTTCACTTGAATGGAAAATGCATTCTTAAGATTATTGCAATTAAAATACAATGAAATTACATGAAAACTAAAATACAAATGTAACCGTAATAAAATGAATCACTAAATTTCAATATATGGAAACAGAAATATGGTAGCCAGGTGGTTGGTGGTATTTCTCACTCGACTGGGTGATGAGCTAAAAATTATTATTTTCTGGGATTTTAACATTTGTAATATACACTATAGTAGAAATTTATAACAAAAAACATAAGAATTGGATAGAACAGAGTTTATCCATGCAACTAGTTCTTTTATAAATATCTAATAAAAAATAAAAAATTATCTTAATTGCGAAACAAAATTTAGTATTCAAGTTAAGACAACGAAGTATATCGGAATAATGAAAAATATGGAGAGAACATAAGAAAGCAAGTAGAAATTGTATACTTTGAAAATTATCGCAATATATATGAAATTTGCATATATATATATATATATATATATATAATTATTATGCATTAAGTTTATTTTGAAATTGTTTGTATGTCTCAAAAAGCAAATGTTCAAAAAATTGTTTTAGAAATCTATTAATCTATAATATTTACGCTAAACTTAGTTATTGAAAAAAAGTTTACATTTATTGGGAAATATACTTTATTGTTTTTTAACTGTCAACACAATATTTTCGTTAAATTTAATTATTGAATGAAAATTTAGACACACTGTACACTATAGAAAATGCTGCAGTGAAATTACGGGCAAAGCCCGGCAGCAGAGATTCCAGTCAAAGCCCGTAAAAATACATTTAGACGATGAATGATGTATCGCCAGTAATTTTACTTTGTGATAAAACATACATCCAACCTGCAAATAAAGTAGCATTGACCGTAAAATTAAAAGTTAAAATTTGAGTTTATCGAATGCTTTAAAAAAGTTTCTTGCAATTATTACACATGCTTGCAGGGAGAAATCCACAACACTAAAACACTTATTTATTTTTTTACACGCAAAAACTAATTTATTAATTTTCATGCGAAGCAAACCGTCCTGGGTAGTCCGGGATTCGAACTCACAATCACCTGTGTCAGAGGCCAGCGCTTTACCAACCGCGCCTTTGGGATCACATACACTTTTCTTTACAAAAACAGATAAAGTCAACATCAGAACTGACTAGTTGATAAATCTTATCATACGCACCAAAATACTTCTGGAAAATTTTTTTAACCGATTTACAGCACAATGTGAAGTAACAAATCTTGAATTAGTTTTACAGACTTAGCTGTACAAATTTACAGCAACCTATGCTGTATTTATGTTAAAAAAAGTGCTTTATTTTTACAGAATTTTTTACAGTGATTAAATTGTTAACGTTCAAATTATGCATGATTTTTTAAGACTAGTTTAAAATCTAAATTTGCTATTTTTGACAAAATTAAGAAGTCAGCCAATTCTCATATTGAAAAAACAAAAGCTTTTTTTTTTTTTCTTTAATACGGATTGGATTTGGGAATAAGGCCGATTGACTGTTGTAGGTCCAACGTCTGAGGGAAAGAGCACTACGAGGGGTCATTCTAAAGGGGTCCTAGCCCGTATTTACACAAGTTTTGGAGGAAACCACGGAAAACTCCGAACGTCTAGGCTGACGAGCGCGACCTGTGGTCGAGCCCGGCACCTCACGTCTACCAGCTTTGAGGGCAGAACCGCTCGGCCGCTGGTGAGCCTATTTTATTCGTAAACACTAGCAATAAAGAAAGAGTCTTATTTCAAGATTTCCATTAGAGGTAAATAATGGGTGAGAATTTCTCACCCTTTTTCAGAAACAAAATGAAACTTTTGAAAACTATGTGAGATCTCTGAAAATAAACCGAGATACAGAATAAACATTGAATAATAATAATAAATCTTTTACATAAATACAGAGACTTTGTATCTCCAATTAATACGATTTGTTTCATGGTTTTTGATCTTTATGTTTTCAGTAGTGGGTGCAAAGAAGAAATAACTAGAGTCTGATTCTTATTTATCCAAACAGGTTCAAACTGTGTTTATGAAGTGTTAGGCATATTTGCACTTTTTAGAATAGCAGATGAGTTTTTTTTTTTTTTTTTTAAGCTGTATTCCATTGAAGGGAGCCCACCAGCGGCCGAGCAGATCTTCGCTCAAAGCTGGTAGATATAAGTTCCCGTGTTCGATCCCAGGTCGCGCGCGTCGGCCTAGCCGTTCGGAGTTTTCCTTGGTTTTCTTCGAAAAATGAGTAAATACGGGCTAGGACCCTTTAGAAAGACCCCACGGAGGGCACCTCCCCTCTGGCCTAGGACCTATACCATTCAATCGGTCTCATTCCCAAAATCGAAATCCATTGAATGAAAAAAGGACTGAAGTATTTCGAGAGCAGAACCTGCTATATATGATGTACTGTACATATCTGATGGTCATATTCAGATAAAACAGCTTTGTTTTTTAACAGTGAAGATCATATATAATAACCATAAGACTTATCTTCAAACGGTTAATTACATATTCATTTTGTATTGAAATAAACTTTATTTTAGCAAATTGTAAAAATGGCATTGTGGAAACAACAATAAAATTTTCCGTTTTCTAAGGCTTAACTAAAGGGTTAAGAGCAATTAGAATGCTGTATGCTTTAAAAAAAAATGAAAATGAAAAAAATGCGTTTAGTGGATTAAACAATTATTAGGTTGTATTTATTGAAATTTTATTTTTCCGACTGAGTGAAAATAATGCCTGGACCGGGAGTCGAACCCCGGAGCCTTGACCTTGTAAGTCAAAGTTCCGGGGTTCGACTCCCGGTCCAGGCATTATTTTCACTCAGTCGGAAAAATAAAATTTCAATAAATATGATTTTATTCCACAGTTGTTTGTGTAATTTTAATAAAAAAAATTGTATTAGGTTGTAGTTTGTGCTTTAGAAATCTGGCTTCAAATCAAGAAACTATTTTAGCTTTCTTTTTTAATGTTTTCATGTTAATAGACAAAGAATATCAATTTCATCCATATTAATTACTCAGTTTCAGTCAGATGGAAATTTTTTGAATTAAATTAAGAAAACAATAGTTTATTAAAACCAATGGATATTTCTATGCGTCATGCGTGCATAGTTAAACACATTCTATTAGTATAAATAACAGTCATAGTTTCAGTTTTAAAATGAAAGAAAATGGAATTCTCTCTTGATGTCACTGAAATGATAGCATTTGAAGAGATTTTCTCATAAGAAAATGGTTTGGTGAAAGATAAGAGCAATTTGGCATAGATTAACGGCTTTTTCTCGTAAAAATTCAAAAAATTATACTCTCGAAACATCAATTTACGGGCTACGACCGTTTAGCTAGCAAAACGGTCATTTCCCGTACATTTACTAATTATGACCATTTAGGTAGCAAAACGGTCACTTCCCCTAAAATTATACGGTCAAATACCGTGATTTTACATTTTTTTTTTTTTTTTTTTTTTTTTTTTTTTTTTTTTTTACAGTGTAATATATATATATATATATATACATATATATTATATATATATGTGTGTGTATGTGTGGTTGTGTGTGTATGTATGTATTATTATTATTCCAAAAAATTTATAAAAAGTCGTTTTTCATCATCCTGACATGCACATATTATCTGAGAATAAATATGTCTAAACTCCCCAAAAGACTGAATTGTTAAGGAAATGTAATTTAAAAAATAACGCCTTTCCATATTGTAGATTTAAAGTTACAAATGAAATATTTAGTTGAAATAAGTCACGTTACTCTTTTGAAACGATTTAAAACTATAGAAAATCTCAATACAGACCCTATATAAATTTATAAATCTATTTACTTGCATATTTGAATAAAAATATAAATTTGAAATATTTAGTCATACTCACATCCGCAGCAAAAATACAGCGGTACGTAATTCATGAAATACTTTACATATTTGTATTTTAATTGCATTAAATTATTTCTACTACGACTTTCCTCTGGTCTTGAGACAGTACTGAATTTTGTTGAAAACTCTGCATATCATAAATACGAAATTTGTCGATTTTTTTTTTTTTTTTTTTCTGATGTTTCAAAAAGTGTTTACAGTTTTTATTTTATTATTATTATTTTTTTTTTTTATTGACTTGCAATAGTTGCACGCATATATCAATTCTTTGTATATATTATTATTGTATTTATTAATATTTTATTATTAAAAAAATTACCAATCATTTACTTCTTTTGTTATACAAGGAATTTACAAAAACTAAAAAATTAATTTATTGTTTGCCCTTAATTACTGTAATATATTTATCGTCTCTAAACAATTCCGTTATATATTTTAATTGCACTTTATGCAGTAGACAATTTCAAACTATCTATCTATCTATCTATCTATATATATATATATATAAACTTGCATTCTTTTTGAGTAGTTGTATATCATTATAAGTTCTTGATAAAATTAAGTAGTATTAAAAGAAAAGTTGGAATGGAATAGATATTATAAACAAAAGTATAAGTCATATTATTATTTTATTTTAATGCAAATAATACAAAAACATATCTATATTTTACTAATGAATACTAAGCACGCAACAAATAGAAAACCTCTGAAATTAAATGTAGTCTTCTATGCACGTACTGAAAATATGAAAGATTAATGACTTTCATACTACAGAGTAATGTTTAATGTGTAATGGATTATTAGGTTACCTATGAAAATAAATTTCTATCAATTGAAACGTGATCTACTTTGTAATTTAATCAATAATTATAAATATTACATTATTTCTAATGACATTTTACTCTTGACCTTTTAAATTTTTCAAATGATTTTTGGATATTATTCTATCATACTGCGTTACTTTAGAAATATGGTTTATGTAACCTGAAGGTTTGGGAGTTTTTATTATTTCATTAAAGTAAACTTATAAAAATTTAACTTAGAATGAATATGTTATTGCTGTAAGAAAGGTCCTTAGTTAATATAGAAATTAATTAAAAAAGGGTGTTTCAATTATCATAATTTTTTTTAAAAAGTTGCTCAAAAGAAAAACAGCTAACAGTGATACAATATTTATAACTACGATGCATAGATCGGCGTGCATTAGAAAAAAAAATAATAACGTGAAGCACACCAGCAAGTTTTTTGTAAGTAAAAAAAAAAAAAAAAAAAAAAAAATCCGTATACTTGTTGAAATATTTTCCCAGAGAATTTCTTAATTTACAACTCTTTTATCTAAAAAAGAATAAATGACATTCTCAGTCTTGTTTCTACATTTTTGATTATTTTTAATTATTTCTCAAGAAATATTCATAAAAAATTATACAAATATTCTTAAAAATTAATATTTGTACTTCAGATTTTCTTTACAAAACAATAAAAATAATGATAATAATAATAATAAGTACTAATGTATTCCAGATATGATTTTTTAAAAATTATATTAACCATTAAAACAATATAAATAATATAGTTTATATATATATATATATATATATATATATATATATAAGTTTAATTTTCGATATAATTTTACATTAAAGAACTTAAAATAAGTAATTTCCTGTAGATTTCTAATGGCGTAGTTATTAACAATCTACACAGCCTGTAGTTATAGTATTGTATATAATATATTGCTTATAAGCTTTCGAAAAAAGTATAAGAAAAATAGATTTCGTTACTAGTTTTTCGATGCTTAAAATAAACAACGCCATTCATAAAGATATTTTGGTGAAAAAAAAAAATAAATAAATAAAATACAATGAAATTCAACAAATACATTTTTTTTTTAAATTAAATTTGAACACATTGTGGCCTGTGGTTTAATTTTATGTTGTTAATGAACCCTCAGAAAAATCCATTACTGTTTATAAATTTCTGTAATTGGCAAATCATTTTGTCAAAAATGTATAGAGTAGCTGAAATTTCCATCAGCTGCACCACGCGATTGAACTACAAAATATTCATTAAAAAGTAAAAATCTATTTAATTCCTTAGTAAAATTCCATTTAATTTATTATTCACATTTGGTACTACTGGGATTTTATTTTTTTTTAATATAACAAAAAAAAAAAAAAAAAAAAAAAAAAAAAAAAAAAAAAACTTTAAGCGTATAAGGAATATTTTTCTTACTTCTTCTGCGATTAAACTTTAAAATCAAATATATAGCTTTTTTTTCTATTTTTAAAGCTAATGTCATTCCCACCCTCCAGTTAAACATACTGGCATTCATGGAGCCACATACATTGGAGAAAAAGGACGTTCTGTTGATATGGGAATCTCCAAATATGTTCATGAAAATGCTGATTTTTGTTAAACCTGGTCAAGCATGCAGCTGAAACATCAGACTGCTGACTTTGAAAAAAATTAGAATTCTAATCTCAGTCTTCGATATCTTTTATTTCCCGTATTTTCTTGGAAGGGCGGATAAAATATATATATATATATATATATATATATATATAAACCTATTCAGCATGCACGGTACCATTCACTATACCATCCGAATACGCAAACTCGTTTTAAATTCTTTGTTTATGCAATTGTAACCGTGGTTTTCTAGGAGTTATACGCACAGATGGGTGGTTACGACAATAGCAAGAGGCGGTTATTACTTCCATAACTCTACTTCCGTAGGTAATGGTCGTATTGCATTTTGTCAAAAATTTCGATTTCTCGTTATCGCTTGATTTCTATGTTTTACGATTTTTATGAATCCAAAAAAGTGGTTTTCGGCAATTGGTCAGTGTATGTCTATATATGTATGGAGAATTACCGTTATTGTTTATAGTGTAGAGTGGGCGCTCCGAGACTCCGGGAAGTTGCACGACGTCAATAATAGAGTGCAGATTTCAATCCGCTTGTTCATTTTTTCAATCGTCTTGTTTTCAAAAATGATTTATTAAATTTTCTCTACTCTTCGTAGGATTTTCTAATGGTAGTGTTACAAAATATTTTTAAATTTAACGATTTCTCATCGACTAGTTCATGTATGCTAATATAGCAGATGGTTACACAAAAGCTGCACCATTTACAAAAATAAGTATTGCGATCGTGGACAACAACAAGGTCAGCAAACAAGAAAACGTTCAATTCGAAAAAGAAATGTACTAATTGTACTTAAATGTGTTATCTATTACTTTAAATAAAATTTTTAAATTCTTTGAAAATTTCTTTTCAGTTTTTTTTTTTTTTTTTTTTAATTATAAGAATAAAATATCTACTCCTAATTCAAAATTATTTGTATACATAAACCTTACAACAATGTCATTTAAGTGCATTTGTTGTTGTTAACAATTTACTTCTAGTTATTATATTTAAGCTCAACTCAATCATTTCTATGCATATTTGTAATCTCACTTACTCAGTAAGGAGATACTGCGCAAAACAGTTTGCTTGGCTTTACTACAGTGGTTACTTCAATTTATAGCATAACAAGAAAATAGTAATGAAAATTTATAGAACACGAAGGAATAAAAAACTATTCAACAATAATTTAGCAAAAATTTAATATTTTGATTTTATATAATTTTGTTGAATTGTGCACAAATCCATACCTTATAATGAAATTACATGTAATCTGATTTATCAACAACTCATCACAAGCGTAATAGCTTCATAAGTATTTTGTATCATATTTTAATCTATAAAAAATATTGTGGAGACAATGTCCACATTGGCATCTCTACTGATATAATAATGATGAAATTTTTAAGAATAAAAAACTAATACGAGAAAAGCGTTTTCATTTAGAACTCTAATAATATTTACTTGGTAAAATACTACAAATATATAAGGAAATTGATTAATATTTATTTATTTTAAAATATAAAAATATTGCAATAAAATTACATAAATTTAAAAAATACCAATTATATGATTTCTTTAAGCTAAATTAGCTATGTTACAAGATAGCTCTGAAAAAGTACACTTATAGGCGAAATAAAATGTCACTTATTTACACTAAATTAGCCGTGTCACAAGATAGCTCTGAGAAAATACACTTACAGAAAAAAAGTCACATACCAACTAAGCCAAACATGAAATACCTTTTCGGAAGAAAAATGTTTCGTGTGAATAATTGTATTATAAAACGTTCATTTGATGAAATAAAATAGATTTGCCAGTAACGCATCAAAAACTTAATAGCTCCGTATCTCATTTATTACTTTTTTTTAAAGCTGTAATTATTATTTGAAGGATAAGAATTTTACTGATATTTGCAAATTTTCGTAATATAAAAAATAATTCAACGAAAGTTTTTCGGATTACTTACGAATTTCCCATAGTTTCCATTGCAATTCTTGGAATCATTTTTAATATAAAAATCATAAGACATAAAATAATTTTAGATGTTTTCTTAAGTTTAAAAAATTGATTATTCATTAATACTTTGTTTATTATTGTGACCAAATTTAACTGGAGTTATAAATGTTACATTGTTTAAAAAGAATAAATCTGATACATAATTATTGCTTTGCTAATATATTATCGTTATGGAATTGAAGTATGTATATGTGCATGAGAACTAGTCTTGTGCTATTGTTTGTAAAAATCAGTTCGTTATCTGTATGAATTTCCTTTTGTCTCATTGCATGTTCAGAAATTTTCTCAAAGATCTTAGGATTTTACCCTGTGCAATAACTTAAAGCTTTTATTATATATATATATATATATATATATATATACAGGGTGATACCGAAGTCATGGGACAAAACTTGGAGGGGAGGTAGAGAACATCACAATGATTCAGAATTCTATACGAACCTATGCCCCTAAAAGTCATTTTAACCCTTTAAAATCCGAGTGATTTTGCGTTGATATTGGCGCGAATCTTCAAAGTTGCATTAAAAAAAATAGTTTTTACATGCCAATATTTACATAAATAAATAAATTATGTTTAATTTGATGTATTTTATCGCAGTGATTGCAATAATACTAATATTGTGTATGATTTTGCGAAATAATGAAGCATGCAATATTTTAAAATTTACACAGTAGGTGGTGTTAGTAATACACAGCAGCCCAAAACATCCAGTTTTTAAAGGACTAAAATGACGTTTGAGGACATGGGTTCCTACACAATTCTGAATCCTTGTGGTGTTCCCTAACTGTACTCCAAGTCTGCCTGATGACATCAGAATCCCCCTGTATTTGTATATATATATATATAGTTTATATGTTAATTAAAGTATATTTGTATAAAAAAAAAGCGCTAAGTGCAAAACGAAACAAATCACATCAAATGTACAATTTTAAAATTGCTGTTGTTTTACATAATTGCTGTTTTATAAATGTACAAATTTACACTATTTTGTTAAAGTTACGCCTATTTATTACTTTCTATTCAAAACTTTTTATATGTATATGTATTAGATACCAGAAATATTGCAACACTGTTAAGGAGACAAGTTAAAACAACAATACTACTTAAATATATAAATTTTCTGCATTTTTTTTTTTTTTCGTAACATGTTTTATATTCAAGTTTAATATAGTGTAAAGATTCTAAAATTATTTTGAAATAGAATACTTAGTTAAACTATTTTTTCTGTGTTAGATAAAGTCCAAATTGCATAATGTTTCATTTTTTTTTTAAATGTGAAATAATATAACTTAGTTTGCTACCTTAGAATTTCCTTACAACTTACAATAAATCCATGTAATTTATAAATATATAAATATATAAATTATTAAATAAAATGGATATTCAACATATTAGGGATTAAGAACCAGCCAAATATACTATAATCAATATATATGTATCATTGTATTACATGAAGCTATTAACTATTTAATTTAAATCTAAAGAATAAGAAAAGGGGCAGATGATGAGTAGCTTTCAATGAAAGCAAAATATGAATGTAAACAGTATTTCTTAAATAATTATTACTTTAAATATTTCTTGCTTTAAAAATTCTAAAATTATAGTACTTCATAAATAATTATTTCAGGGAGTAAATTTAAACAAGGTTTACTATTAAAATACAAAATTTTAGATGGATTCGTTATCTAAACATTTCTTTATAAAATGAATAAAATAAGCCATTCGAATTACATTTGCTGAAATATTTATTTACTTACATACAAAACGAAATGAAAGTTGATATTTAATGGATATGTCTGATGTACTAACGAGTAAATAATACTTAATATTTTCATTGAAAAATCATCTTTTCAAAAATCATCTTCACCTCTTAATCTATATAAGAAATCATATAATAAGAGTAATATAATTTTGATTTAGATTCTAAAAGTTTTTAATCTACCAAAGGCAAATATTTAATATATATAGTAATATTTGCATCACACCTTGTTTATTAAAGAATTCGTTATGTTTGATACAGAGTTAGCTAGTTTTTGAGAATCTCTCCAATTTTTCAGTTTTATATATATATATATATATATATTTTTAAGTATTCCAAAAGTATTTTTTCAAAAAAAAAAAAAAAAAAAAAAGTCAATTTTGTTTTAATTACTGAAAATCCTTTAGAACTTTCTAGACACTTGAAACCACTTGTTCGATACAAATCTCTAAATATGTTTTTTTGTCCAACGACTTTCTTTACAATTGTAGAATAACAAATGCATTAAAAAAAAAACAGTTAATTTAATAAATCTTTTAAGTATTAAAAAAGAAAAAACTTAGTATATATTTAAACTTTTACAGTACGTAAAACTACACATATATATATGCATAAAATACTTTTTGAACATACATATGTAAGGAAAGTATTCTTTTCGAAATATATATTCTATTGAATTATACTGAAAGTAAAGAGATTTTTTTTTTTTTTTTTTTTTTTTTTTTTTTTTAGTTACTTTTCTAAAAATATAAACACAAAGTATATCTCCAAAGCTAAATTCAAAACTGGTGTACAATTAATACAAAGATTATAAAACTTCTTCACACACCATAAATTTTAGGTCAGCACAACCGGTTTCGAAAGGACGTAGCCTTTCTTCCTCAGGTGCAAAAGAACACGTGCTACTGTCTTGGAGGCAAAAGAAAGACTGTAAGTAGGGCAAAATCCAGAGCGGGAGGAGCAATACAAACAATGAATAGGAAGCATCATGCAGGACCGATCAGAGAGGAACACACATACACATAGACAAAAAAAAAAAAGGAGGGAGGGAACGAATAATCAATTAAATTTTTTATTTTTATTTTATTTATTTATTTTATTTTATTTTTTTATTTAATTAATATTATACTGATAAGTAAATTTAATAAAATTTATTTATTATTATTATTATTATTATTATTTAATTAGAATTATTTAATTAAAACTATTATTATGTTATAAACATAATGACGAAAATTATTTTATTGAATTAAACAAGTTTTTCCAAGCTGTAGACAGCAAAGTGGAATCAGATTTTTAATTAACAATTTTATCACGATTAAGGTAAATAGCTAAATTTTCCAAAAAATCCAGTTCGAAAACGCGTTTGGCATGAAAAATAATTTTGGCACTCTTAAAATTAAAACTATGATCAAATTCCCAAGTGTGCTTCGCAATAGAAGATTTAGAAATTTCTTGATTAACAACATACCGAGAATGATCACGTAAACAGCATTCAAGATTCTTTTTTTTTTTGACCAATATAAGATAAATCACAATTATTACAAGAGACATTATAGATACCCCACTTATGAAGCTCGGGAACAGGGGATTTGGTTGAAGGGAATTGGAATTTATTGACAGGTTTAAAAATAACTTGACAATTGAAACGCTTTAAAACTTTGGCTAATTTAAAACATAAGGGGGGGGGGATAAAAAGGCAAGACAACAAGATTATCAGGCTTAATTTTATCATCAGTGGAAAAAGTAGAATTATAAGTTGGTCTACTGAACTTTTTGAACTGATCACCCATGAGTAATATGACATATTTTGTCATTTTTCGAAATAATCGGACAATTTTTGATCTGAAAAAAAAAAAAAAAAAAAAAAAAACTAATAATAATTGCAATATATTTTAAGCCTTTTTTTTTTTTTTTTTTTTTCAAATAAATAATTAAATATTGGAAACGGATATAATAGAACGAAATTGTTGAAATTTTACAAATATATTTTCTGACACTTTAAATAATTTTAATGCAATTAATAAAGTTTTCAAATGTATCGGAAAACTAACTCTATGAAATATACTAGATTTAACTTCCTTTAACTTCATAGAATAAAATTGATTATTTCAGTTGAATGTCGACAAATCTAGTTTTATGATGGTTGGTGATTTCTCGAAAGATGTACAGCCCTTCATGTATGAAAACTAGAATATGAGGTGTTACATAATTTTCAATAAATTTTACATTAAGGAATATTACTTATACGTATAATATATTTTGTGGGAAAATGAAAATAAATAAAAAGTAAATATATAAATAAAAGATCTTTGTTATAAAATTATAAGACTAAATATCCTTTTTTAAATGATTAAGATAAGGCTTAGTGATCCAATTAAAACAATTATAAATTTATGATCGATTTTCATTTATAAACGTTTGCAAAAATTTGAATGGTCGTAAGTAATATATATATATATATATATATTTAATTCATATAGGTTATGGTGACCAGGTCAGAGTACCTTTAAAAATTAAAAGCGTTAATTATTATTTCAATTACCTAAATAGGAATATAAATTTATATTATTGGTAAATGAGGACATAAATACTAACAATTTTTCTGAATAATTTTCCTGCAAAAAAATTTTAAAACTTAGAAAAACTTTTAAAAAAATCGGACTGTCCTCTAAAAAAGAGAACACGTAGTCAGCATAATGTAGGTTGCTATGGCTTAGAATGCGCAGAATTGTTTTAAAAATGCGGTAAATACAACAGCTAGTTTGTTTACAAGAAAACACAAAAAAATCCAAATCATTCGTTCTATAAGAAGTATTTTTATAAACCATATTTGAATATATTGACTATTCTTACTTCAGTATGACATCAATTAGAGAAGTAATTAATAGAAAGCATTATCAAACATGATATTATTACATGATTTCTGCCACGACATACATTGAAATTCCAAAGTTGCAGTTTTGTGATTTTCAAGTTAAGCCAGCTTAGCATTTCTGCGTGAAAATAGCTTAGTTATTTTTATGCAGAAAATCAATGAATAAAATCAAGCTCTTGAGGGCTACTTCATTATAATCACTGTCTTACTTTGAAACGGTCTTGAAAGTTCTGCGATTATATATAGCCAAAAAATACAGAATATTTAAAAGATTATTAATCTTACAGCCTATGAAACGACAGAGATGTAAATAATAACAGTACTTCAATTTCGATCATTCTAAGCTAAATGCCACGTAAACCAAACGATGATTTCAGTTTTTTCGATTTCTAAACTTTTTACGCAATGTTCTTTAAACTCTGATTTTTTTCTATGAATCCAAAGTATAAAACACCATTTAATTCTATTGCACATTTATAGCAATTTCCTAGCAAATATTTACATTGCATTTAAATATTTTTTCTACTAGATTAATATAAAAGTTATGAAATTCACAATCGCATGTTAAAATAAATCAACTATTTTCAATTTTTTCTTTTAAAATAAGATTTATTTTTTACACCTCTCAACTATTTTTAATATATTTAAATATCCCTACGTATAATTTGTTTTAAAGTTTATGGTGTGTTTCAAACACAAAATAATAATAATAATATTAATAATAAAAATAAAAATAAAAATAAAAATAAAAATAAAAACCTTCTTTTAAAAACAGAATGATCTCGAGGGAATTTATTTTCTTGTTTCAAATAAATTTCGATCTGTTAGTCTAATATTTTTGCTAAACGTAACTATTAAAAAAAAGTTGACAGTTATTTAAAAAAAATATTTTTTTAAACAATCATTCTAACATTTATCAGAATTCTTTATTGAGTAAATGATCACAGTTATTGAAAACCACTTTTGTAAAACTATTTTTTCATATAGAAATTTCTTCAGCTTTAAATATATATTTTTTTTTTTGCCCAATCGTGATGTTCTTGTATTATCGGAAAATAAATATGCCTCTATTTCATTAAATAATAAAATTTTTTAAAAGTTTGAATTGAAATAAAAATAATATTTTAATTTATATATAAAAGAAAAAGATCAATTTCAGATTCATTATTAAAAACGAAATATTGTGATTAAATAAATTATTTACAGTTTTTTCATAACGCCCAACAAATTGTTCAAAAATGTAAATAAATATTTATCTTCTTTTATTGCCGAAATAACTTGCTACATTAAATTTTAAATTTTATAAAGGGCTTGGGACGATATTTTAAACATTTTCGAACCTTTAAACATTGTTACGAATTTGTAAATAATACTAGTTATTTTTATATAATTTCATTCAAAGATTAATAAAATTAATAGATTAATTCAAGATTCACTTAAATTTGCGATTAAAAAGATTAATAGATTAATTCAAAGATTCTGGTGGTCATGTTATAAAATGTTAATTTGCTGCATTTCAAGCTTTTTTTGTGTGTGTGTGCGTGTGTGTGTGTTAAAAACGCTTCTTTCCCTTTAAAAACCCGTTAAAAAGCTTCACCAATGCGAAATATTGCCTTAGCGCCAAATTTGGCGAATTTTTTGGCAACCTTCCAGAGAAAATCATCATTATTGATATTGTGAAAATTTAAGCTCTAATTTCATTGGTTGAGAAGTTACTGAGATATTCTCTAATTTTCTCCGAGGATATATAAGGAATCATATCGCATCCAAGTCAGTCAATTTCTCGCCAATAAGCTTGATGTTAGGAATTCCCAACTGAGCCTCTTTGATTACAGCCAATTGCTGTGTTTAATGATTCGATACAGGTTATGTTTTGAATTTGATGTTATCAGCTGTTAATAAAGCTTCATTTCCTGGTGAAACTGAATTTGATACTTGGTACACGTATATGGTTTTAAAAAAGTTTGGTACAATAAAATTTCCTGATAAAAATTTGACGTTAAATGTTTATTTAATTAAATTAATATTCGTAACTTGGAATTTTTTTCATTTTTCGCATTCCTGAAAAAAAAGAAAGAAAGAAAGAAAGAAATGAAAAAATTTTAAACGATTTTTTGGTGTATATCATTATTATGTTCCTGATTAAATTCATTGGTCTTCTAGTAGGTGACGTCACATAAATGTACAGGTACCTGTGAACTGTATCGTCCAATCAATGATCTGTTAATTCCCCTTAACTTGTATTAATGCTAAAACAGATGAGTCTTCAAAATGTTACCATGTATATGGTACGTGTATGTCAGCTATAATTGTGCTTAGTCGTTTATTAAATTCTACGTGTAAAAATGTAGAAGTAAGCCTCGTCATATCATAGTTATGGATTAACTATAAATCTTCATTCCTGCTAAAATTCAGTAAGGATTTTATTTATTTTTTATTTTTCACTCATGAAATGCCAACTTAATAAATATTTATAAACTATGAATACATAAATAAAAATAATGTATTTATATAAATTTGAAATCTAACTTCTTCTTTGCATCTTAAAAGTTCAAAGTCATTCTATCCGCTGGGAAATTTACGAATTAAAAAGAAATATTTTCGTACAACGTCTTCATTCTTTGATCAAGAATATATTATCTTATTTATTTATTTATTTTTTATTTACGTAGCACAAAAAAAAAAAAAAAAAAAAATTGCATTCACAATTGAATAATTATTACTAACAATCGAATAAATCGTATTTTTATCTTATTTTAGTACAAAACATATCTGCACATGATAAAGAATATCTAGTTTCTACTAATGAATTCTAGACATGCAACAAAGCATATGCAAAACTAAAATTCTCTAACAAATTAAATGTAGTGTTCTGAGCACGCACTGAAATTATGAATGATAAATGCTCTGAACACTACAGAGTATTGTTTAATACCTAATGGATTATTAGATTACATGTGAAAAGGAATTCCTATCAACGGATACGTGATCTACCTACTTTATAATTTAGTCAATAATTGTAAATATTACATTATTTCTAATGAAATTTTACTCTCGATCTTTTATAGTTCTTCAGTATATTTCTTATGTTTTTTTGTTATACAATATAAATTGAGTTGGACTGTATACAATGTTCACAGTTTTAGGTAGGATGTTCATAAACACTGAGAAAAAAATATACCGTTTTCATCTAGAACGAATAGGTGGTCGTTTTCTAAATCCCTATAAACTAGAAATATAGATTTGCGAGCTATGAGTATAAGGCACACTATTCCCTGAGAAATAATTCTGTAACTGACATCTAGAATCTAAATTGTGGTTCTAGAAAAAATAGTTCCATGTCATCCTTATATATTTCTTATAAAAAATTTTCTAGTCCTCTTCGAAAGCGAATTCTAGAGACCTCTATTAGAATTCTTGAGCGCTTGCCTATACTATCGAGGACAAATATCTTTGAGAATATCTCCAAATATATGTGAATACAAGAGGCGGGTTTCAGCAGCTATAATCTTGGTTTATGACCCAAGTCTAGAAAATTAAGCTAGAATTTCTCGAAATACCAAAGATTCAGAATATTCAGAATATTGTTTCACCATCTAGAAATGTGTAGACTAGAAATTCTCGACCATTTCATCTATTCAGTTTATTGGGGTGCCATATGTGCATAGCTCGGAAATCTATATTTCCAGTTTAAGGATTTAGAAAATGACCATTTACTCATTCTAGAGGATGACGGTATAATTTGTTTTCTCAGTGAATACAGCATTTTTTGCGTGAATAATAACATACAAATTAACTGATTAAATTAAGTGAGTTACATACTTATGCAGTGTATCTTACTATTAACTGTATAATCCCATGTAGCATACACAATAAAAATAAGTGATTTAAATTATTTCATCAGTAAATTTGTATGTTATTATGCGCTCAAATGCTTTTATGGAACACTCTATATACTAGAATTAATAGTTACTTATAGAAGTTCAATTGCTTCCGTACGAATACAAAAATCTTACAAAAAATATGTATTTATATAAAATAATTCACATATAAAATAAAAAATAATTTCAGCATAATGTTTTAAAAATTTTACAGAAATGCATTGATACGTAGAGAAAATTATAATAAGCAGAAATATTATTCTGCTGTTGGTGAAAAAATTGTAATTTTTATACAAAAAGATTTATGAAAAACTCAACATCTTAACCAAAACTAAATTCAAATGCTGGCGTACAGTCAATTGAAAGAAATTAAAACTGCTTCATACACCATAAATTTTAAGTCAGCACAACCGGTTTCGAAAGGACGTAGCCTTTCTTCACCAGGTGCAAACACGAATCAAGAATTTTACACAAGAATCACCAAGAATGGTATCAGATCGCGATTTTTTATATTTATTTATTTATTTTTCAGAACAGTGTTATTTGCGCGAAAACATTTTCACAGATATCGCTAATATTATAGTGTGAAAAAAATTTCTTACGCGAAAAAATAATGTAACAAAATTCTTTTTTATATAAAAATATTGATTTATATATATATATATAAATTTATTTATATTTAGTTTTTATTTTATGCAATTGAATGATTTTAAATGAAACAAAAAAATAATATTTTTATACAAAAAACACTTTTGTTACATTATTTTTTCGTGTAAGAAATTTTTTTTCACACACTATATATATATATTTATATATATATATATATATATATATATATATATATTGATATTTATATTTAATTTTTATTATATGCAATTGAGTGATTTAAAAAAAAAAAAAATCTCAATTCACATTCTTTTTATTAAATTATCCATATCACAATTTCGTTCTGTGAAAATAAACTTATAGAAAAAAATGTCATATAGAAAATTAAGCTCATCATAAAATATATTTTTCCAAATGTTTCGTATGAATAAATGCATTATAAATTGAGGGAATACCATTTGAGAGTATAATATAGCTAGCTTTGAAAGTAACGCATCAGAAGCTAAATCATTACGCGACTCTTTTATTCATTTATTGCATTTTTTAAAGCATTAATAATTATTGGGGCGGAAACGTTTTTACTAATATCTCCAACTTTATAATATGATAAAATAACAATAATACAACAAAAGTGTCGTGGATCATTTAGGATATACCCAGATATTTCCATAAAATTCACTTCAAAAATTACCCAAAGAATTATTATTCTGATAATAAGCACACGACATAAAAGTAGTTGATATTTTTTTTTTTTTTTACTTTCTCTTACCCACAAGGTAGAGAAAGTATTGTTTTTTGGGTAAAATTTTCGAAAGTGAGATTTTGTTATATTTACACGTTTTGAGGTCTGCTGAATACGAAAATCATGTTTTTAGAGTATGGTCTGTGTGTGTGTCTGCCGGTTATCAGCATATCTCGAAAAAAAAAAATTATGGCAGAAAGTTAAAACTTGGCATTCTAAATGTGTATCATATAACGATGCTACACTAAACTTTTCGTTAAGATCATGCAAATGGTTCGTGTACAGGGACATAAAAAGTATTCAAATACATTACGCCTATAGGGAAAATTGCAGGTAAGTAGAGTTAACATCTATAGAGTGCACTAAACCAAATGAAACGGATATATATTTTTTGTAATAGAGATAGTCAACTGGGGAAAAAAAGTTGTGTATGTGGAGCCCCACCTCCCCTCCTGGGGGGAAGTTCCCCCTCGAGGGGAGTAAATTTTCATGATGGGTATCTTTCAAAAGAGCTCGTCAATACCTTTAAAACGAGTGATTGAACCATCGATCTGCGATAATTTAAAATAAAGTTATCGATTTTTTTTTTTTTTTTATGTTTAGTGTTATACTGCTTCTCTAATATGGAAATCGTCGATAATTTTTTTAAATAACAATTTCAATAAATTATTCTTTAAAAACAGATTTATTTTTTAATAACCGAATTAAATTCTATATAAATGCAGGTACATTAATGAAACGGGGGGTTGAGGGGGCGGTTGCCCCTTCACGCAGAACTAATTATCATATAAAACTCTTCCGAAACCTAAATTGAATTGTTTAACATAGGTTTACATAACAGTACTCGTTACCTTACGTCTTAATCTCCTACCTGTATTTATAGTATTAAATTTCAGGGTAAGAGAAAGTCGTGTGAATGACACACAAGATTATTTTTTCCAGTTTTGATAAAAGAATTAAAAAAAAAAAAAAAAAAATTCTAATAATTTGTTTATGAAGTAACTTGAAGTGGATCCAAATTTACCCCCTGAGGTGTGTAAATTTTCAATATGGATAGCTTTTGAAAAATCTCGTCAATATCTTTAACACAAATGGTTGAACCATAGATCTGTGATAATTTAAAACTAATTAGTGATTTTTTTTTTTTTCATTTTTTTAACGGAAAAAAAAAAAAAAAAAAAAAACTTAGAAAAAAAAAAAATATTTGATCCTGATATTGGTAAAAAAATTACTTTCTTTCGGCATTTAGTGATGTAATTCTTTCAGATAAAAATCGTCCACATTTATATGATGGAAAATAAATTAGTAAACAATTTGTATTGCATAAATTGTATGTAAAATTATATGGAAGAAAGTCTTGTGATAGCCACATCACATCTTTTTTTTTACTACAGCTAACCTTACAAGACTAAATGTGGGGTAAAAGCACCGAATAATATTCTGTTTTTGCACACAATTCTGCCAAAAAATTCAATTCTATTTTTTTTAAACTTTTTTTTTGAAGTAATAGTCAATTCTGTTTGAAGAAGTATGCGAAATTTCAATAACATAGGACTGTTTGTTTTTCAGAAATCATAACCATCGCTTTCCTTCCTTGTTGAAACCCACCGGTTGAATTTTCCAAATTTTCTTGACTTTGAATATGTATATATATATATTTATATATATTATTTATTTATTTATTTATTTTTTTACAATTTTGGGAAAAATAAAAAATAAAATAAAAATAGACAATATGCCTGTTTTAGCCTTTGAAACGTATGTAAACCCTAAAGCAAACTAATTATTTCATAATTTTAGTATAATTTTCGTATTTAATGATGCTTTTTATTTTGCAAGTTATGAGTATATATTTTGTTTTATATGATATTAAAAATGTAGTTATTTTCAGCATATTTAAGTATAGACCTACATACTGCATTTAATAGATATTTCGCCACTGAGCCTTGGGGCTTCTTAAATTTGTGTGCTGGACCGTGAAATTCTTTTTCGACCGTTATTTGCTTATGTGGATTGCAACATGTCGAACCATCTGTCGTCGATGTAGATTGGATTTGATTGGTTGCGAACGTATTTGTCTGTCAACACTTCCATCATTTGCCACCTTAATGCTTATTGAACATTAATTTAATTAGATAATTTCACTGGAATATTAAATTAATTGTTATACGAACATCAGAAGGATTTTAAATAATAATAATAATAATAATAAAGAACTATTGCTTGAACTAGAATCTGTGAAACAAAATGAAGCAACAAAATTCAATATTGACACTTCAACCGAAACAAAGAAAAATATTTTTCAGGGGATCCACAATGTAAAAGTTTACATCAACCCTTTAGAACCGCAGGAATCTACAAAATGAATTCAATAATAATAATAATAATAATAATAATAATAATAATAATAATGAATCCGGAGCATATACTGGAACAAAGAGAAAAAAAAATTAAAGAGCATGGAAACGATATTAAAATTAAAAAAAATAACGACCGTTTTAACTAAAATTATCAAACCTGAGTGTTAAAAATTAATTTTAATAGTCCAGAGAAATTATGTAATTATGTAAATGGTTAATATGTATTACAAAGTGAAACATTGGGAGTTTTGCCGAAAAATGACGTTTCAACTAGTCATATCCAATCTACATGGACACCAGATGGCTCGACATGTTAGAATCAAGAAGAGCAAAGGACAGTCAAGAAAGAATTTCAGAGTCCAGCACATCAACTAAATTAACTGCGGGGCTCTGGTACATTAAACGGAAGATTTGAGTCTATATTTAATGCATAATACGTGTATATTTTTAATTCATAGGTTCATTGAAATTTTTCGCGAAATTTTTAATTATTTCTGTGGCACATTCTTGAAATAAATCATTAATTTCTAAACTATGAACCTCATTCATAATCTTTATCTACGTGATAGAACATACTTTCTTACTTTATAAATATTTGCGAAGTACATTTATCAAAGGGAAATATTTGATTACACTCGTAATTAATTACAGCATGTTTCTTAGTCCATTTTCATAAACATGCTTATGATGATTTTGAGAAACTAAGAGTGATAGATTAAGGTTTTTTAATCATTGTGTTATTTCTTCGGAAATTCTCCATACACTTTCATTAATAAAATCGTTAGTATTCAATCAGAGATCAGAAGATTGATTGAAGTAATTTTTTAAAACTTTTTTTGTAAAAATAATATGTAGTAGTATCATCACTCATCTGTTAGTATAGAATTATGCAGTGTATCGAAAAAGAGTCCCTAATGCTATTTTATAATTGTGTAGGTGAATTTATATTTTAAATAGTATATATATATATATATATATATATATATATATATATATATATATATATATATATATAATTTATGTGTAAAATTAGCAAAATATATTATTTAATTATTAAAGTAAATAATATTAGGTATAAAAAAAAATGTTTTAACAAATATTTATATATTCATATCAATCGTTAAGTTAAAATCGGGCAAAATCCATACAGGTGCGAAAGCTGTATTACAATGCATTTTGCAACAGAACATGCAAATTTTTACTAATCTCCTACAAAATACCGCATAAAATTATATATATATATATATCTATATATATTTATACACACACACAGACACACAGAGATAGAGAGAGAGGTTTACGTGTATAAAGGTTAGCATACAATTAAACAAGAAAATAAGTTCAGAGCCTGACGGGCAAACACCGATCTTACACGTTTTATTCTGAAGCAAAAACATGTATTCTCTATTCTTTATGTATAACACAAAGAATACAGATTAAATTTAAAAAAAGGTTTAAAAAAAAAAAAAAAAAAGGCTAGAAGATTTATATTATGCCTCTGAAATACAAAATATTGAAAATGTTCAAAGGTTGGTTCGTTATAATGAATTTAATACAGACAAATTCAGTTGAAATGCAAATCCATAAAATTTATAAACAAATCGTTCTATCATTATGCTTTTTCTTCTGTAAAAAATATTTTAACTGTGTGCAACTCTATTAATTATTCAAGGTTATTTTTCGATACACTAACCTCGTTAACATAAAATCTTCCAGTCTTTTCAAAAATTCTTCATTTAATAAAGCACTTATAAGAACGTCTTGTAACAACGGTCTAACAACGGATATTTTCATAACAACAAATATCTAGTCGTCACAATAATTTTACAGTTAAAGAGGACGAGCTGTTTCTTACGTCACCCGGAAAAATGATAAATTAGCTTATATAACTCACCTATTTAATATTTAGATGTATCTTTAGATAGAGACTTATTTGCAAAATTGCTATTGCATTCGCCAATAAAAGAACTTTCCAGTAATTATTTTCTTGTTTAAATTTCATTTTTTCCATAACGAATTGTTCATTTCTCAGCAGTTTAAAGTAATGTTAAACTTACGGAATTGGATTTTTATAAAAATTTATTCGCCTGATCCAGATACCCAGATATGCACCACCAGTAAAATCAGGATGATCTTTTTGATAATACAAGCCTCTGTTTTAAATATGAATTAAAATGAAAAAAATAAAATATTCATAATGTCAATACACGTATATTTAAAAGTAACATGCGTACGGCTGACTATTTAAGATGTTGATTATTAAATAATTCTGCTAAACCCTAAACAGAATAGTTATAACCAATTTTAAAATACAGTAGATATTAATTTAGAGAAGAATTTTCAACTAAGTACTTGTTTTATTGCTAAATTATGTAATAGACTTTTTGAAATATACCGCGATATAGTCCTTTTTTTTTTTTTTTTTTTTTTTTTTTTTATTTAACTTTATCACGGCGAAATATAGTTTTAGGTAGGTTTTGAAACTATCTCACTTTGTGTCTAAGAAATGCAAGAGAAATGTGATAGCTACTACTAATTAACAATTGTGAATTACTATGCATAAATTTCAAATTTAAATTTTTCGTACTGTGATACTGTGACACTGAAAATCCAATTTGTTTTAGGAGTTTATCTTTTTGAGATATCTTTAAAAAAAGCATTTTAAAAGTTATTTTAATAAAATGTATTTTCTAGGTTTAAAGAAATAATAAGATGTAATATAAACGAACGATTGTTTTTTAACAAAAAGTCTATTACCCATTAAGTTTAAATTAAAGTAATTGAAATAAAAACAATTATTAAAGTAGCGTTGTGTATTATACCGTTGATTAAAAACTTCACGTTTATTACTTTGGGAATTACAAAATCATAAATATATCATAATTTCTGGTAGATAATCCGCAGGTAAGATGTGTCATTTCTCCACAAGAAATTTTATTTAATAGATAAATCAATACTTTTTCGAAGGAAGAGCTCGTACAAATATAAATTTATTTATCAATTGAAATTTCTGGTGCAAAACTGGATTATATAACCTGCGGGGTATCTACCAGAAATTACGGTACATTAAAAATATATGTATATATATATATATATATATATATATATATATATATCAGTGAATAATTTTAAATTATATTTTCACAGTATAAATAGAAAACGCATTCTAAAGCGCATTCCCATGTCAAAATTTCTGTCTTAAAAAATAAGATTATATATATATATATATATATGGAAAATTGCAAGGATATATTTATAGATAAATACGTAAAAGGAAAAGAAAGTGAATATTTAACAGATTGGTTTGTAAAACAATACCTAATAACCAATACCTAATGAGAAGGCAACGTAAAAATCCATGTAAATATCTGTACAATGATAAAAGATGTCCATTTAATTAAAATATATATAAATTATGAAAATGAAAAGAAGATCGTGATTTTTGTTGCTAATAGTCTTGATTAATTAAATTATTTTGAAAATCAAATACCATTAAAAATAAAACAATAAATAAATAAACAAACTAATAAAATGTTAAAATTATACAGCTATTTTTCCAAATGTTTTAACAAGTAGTATTAAATTATTTAATAAAGAAATGAGATGTATCTAAAAAGTGACACAATTAAATACTGAATTATCTTCATTCAGTTTCCTGAAAAATTAGGGAATATTTCGATTGAATGCTTACAAGTGCAATTCTATCATGATGGGTCATTTCTCAAAAGGACTTCAGCCTTTCATGTATTTACCTTTTTCCTTAATTTTGAATAGACTTTAAATTAATGCGTATTACATATCCGAAATTATATTATACAGTCGAACCTCGTTAACGTGAATCTCAAGAGGAATTAAAAAATTGTTCATGTTATCAGTGATTCATGCTATAAGTAACTCAGTAAATATTCTTTTTAATAGAATAAGACTAAGTAATACGATTAAAACAATTAAACACTGTTGAGGACCGTTTCTTTATTAATTAATTTTATGCATTAAATGGGATTGAATGTATTTTGTTCAGTTATTGAACAATTAAAATTATCTTCAAATACATATTTATAAAAATGTTCATCAATAATTTAAATAACAAGATTTAGTATTTTTTCAACGAAATATTTTGGATTACACTGTAATAAATTTCAGTTCAAACTTGAACCATTATATGGAGTAATGTTAAAGCAATATCATGTGATGGTTCAATCTTACATTTAATTTTTCTACTACTTGCGATTGATTTTAAGTTGCACCAAAACTTGGAGTTAGAATATATCCATTCACAATGGAACTGTGGATCAGTAAAATTCCTATTGAAACAACCAAGCTTAAACTAAAGAGCATAGTCGAAAACACAGGGTAAACTGCAAATTTTTTTAAACAACTCACATTCAGGCGGAAATTTATCCCCTTTTAGAAAAATAAACGAAACAGAATTAGCAGGCAATAACGCGTGGCACAGTGCTAGTGTTTGACTTGAGACTAGCAGGTTTTCAGTTCATTTCCCGTCTCGGTCGAATTTTGAACTTTTCTTTATTTAATGGGGTCTGGAAAAACCAAATTTTTGTTTTTATTATTTATTGATGAATTGCTGTAATTATTTTTTTCTGAAATTAGAGCTTTTTTGACAATGAAGTTGTGCAAGAAAGAATCTTTAAAAAAAATTAAATAGAAATTTAAAAATTTTAAATTTTAAATTTTTGATAAATTTAAAATTTGTTATATCTCATGAACTAATGGTTCAATTTATAAACTTTTTTCACTCTTATATACAGAAAAGATTTATCTTCAATTTGTTCTCGGAATTTTTAATTAGGAGCAAAACTTGTTTGTTAATCCAAAATTTATGCATGAAATAAGTACTTTTTTCAAATTAAAATTAATATTTAAAAATAATAATTATTATATATAATCAGAAATCCCGAAGACAAATTGAAAATACATCCTTTCTGTATATAAAGGTGAAATAAGTTTGTAAATCGAACCATTAGTTCATGAGATATAACAAATTTAAAATTTATCAAAAATTTTGAATTTTAAATTTTTAAATTTAATTTAATTTAATTTTATTTATTTATTTATTTATTTTTTAGATTTTTTCTTGCTCAACTTCATCGTCAGAAAAGCTTCAATTTCAGAAAAAAAATATCTACAGCAATTCATCTATAAATAATAAAAACAAAAATTTGGTGTCCCGGACCCCCTTAACACATAATATTTGGTTAAAATGTTTAAGAAGACTTATCCTTAAAATAATTTATCGTTTCGCTCAGTAATAGAAAAAAAAAGTTCCTTATTTTTCTATAAACTTTCTTAGAAAACTTATAACAAAAATATAAAATCACAAGTATTAATATTTTTGCAAGAAAGCAATTAAGTTTGTAACTTAAAAGAAAATTCTAAGAGAACATCAATAGAAACAATGTTTGAAAATGTTTGATTTACATTAAAATAATTCTATAACTAGGATAATTTGAAATAATTACTGGTATGATTCAATTTATTCGTTTTTTAATGAGCTATTTAAAAGCTTCTTAAAAGCAAAGTTACCATTTTCTTATTAAATATATATATATATATATATATATATATATATATATATATATAACTATAAAAACACTAAAGATACATCAATTTAAAAAAGAATTCTAAACTGCAGAAAAAGAAAATCACGCAATGTCTAGGAGTATTCTGACAATTTACAGATTCTTATCTCTCAGAGCACTTTTATAAAAAGTTTGTATTAACAGTACTAGCTTTTGTGTTTTGTTCTCATTTTTACTATACAGTTAACTCTTTCTCTTTTGAAAGCATCCTGTTTCCTTTTCCGCTTTTTTTTTTATCAGTTTAGACAGATAAAAGCAATCACAGTAAAGAGTGCATACATTCTACGAATTCTTAAAAGATTTTTTTTTTCACTTCGGAAAAAGTAAGAGTTTTAGTACAGTGTCAACAATGGGGATGCTTCAATAATATTCTAAAAATACTTTATTCATTATAGTATTCTTTAATGGTGAATGAAAAAATTGTCAAGCAGAGTATAAGCTGCAAATTTTCTTGAATATTTTAAAAATGTTTATATTCTACCTTTTTGCACTTTGACATCGTATTAAAGAATACATAGCTTTTATGTCATGTTAACCTTTGAAAATGAAATTTAACATTTACGTGGTTTTATTTAAGGAAATTGCTGTTAAAATGTACTCTATATAAAAGTAATAAACTTTTGGGTTTGAATTTCTCTCTTGGAGAACATTATTATTAGAAAGTATAATACTTTTTTTTTTTTTTTTTCTGAGTTATAGAGGAATTTTCGTTATATTCCAATCAATTTTCTTATAAACGTATAACAAAAATATAAAATAACAAGAATTAATGTTTTTACAATGAAGCGATTATGTTTATACCTAATCCTTAAATGATGATTGTTGTCTTTCGGCAACATACCCAATTTTGTCTTTTAACGTTTTATTAGTATAATATTGAATCTCTATAGCCTCATGTTTTGCAATTAGCAAAAGATAGCTTTTTAGCTATAAACCCTAGTGAAATATAACCACGATCTCCAAACACTTTACCAAAAAGATTTTTTATCATAAAATCTAGTATACGAGGTCTGTCCAATAAATATGTGAACTTATGCCATCAAAAGTTTATTTTGCAAAATTTAGTCTACATCGATTTTGTCCCCTTTAAAGTACTATCCATTCGTTGCTATACACTTATTCCATCTTCTTTTCCACTGTTCAAAGCACCCTTGGAAGTCTTCGACACTCAGGCCTTTTAGTTTTCTCGTTTGCTTTATTGTGTCCACATCTTCCCAGTGATGTCCCCTCATCACATTTCTGCATTTTGGGAATAAAAAAAAAGTCGCATGGGCGAGATCTAGTAATTAAAGAGGATGATGATCAAGGACGGTGATTGAATTTTTTGCCAGAAACTGGCGAACAATCAATGCTGAATGTGCAGGTGCATTGTCATGGTGAAGGATCCATCCATCGCCTTGAGTCAAATTTCGTCGCACACGACGCACGCGACCTTTCAAACGCTTGAGAACTGTAAGAAAAATAATTTATTATTTTCGTCAATTTCAATTTTCGACACCCAGTAAAAACAAGGACAACAGAAACTAACACAACTGGCACAATACGCACAGCTCGACGATCCGCCATGCACTGGTAGTTCATTGGGTCTCAGGTAACTAGCACCGCCAGTCAGCGAGGCTATAATCCGCGTCATGGCCGACAGGTGGCACCAGTTCGCGTATTTATTGGACAGACCTTTTATAGATATACCAAGAATAAGTATGATTTTTTAAAATATTTCTCCTGTGATTTATTTAAGACAGGAAATAATTAAAGCATTTTTAAATGATAATAAAATATTCAGACATTTAAGGGTTAAAAAATATTTAGAGGGCGTCAATCGTAACTGTAATGTTTAAAAATGTTAACATATATTAAAATAATTCAATAAGTAGGACAATCTGAAATATTTTTAGGTACAATTCAATTAACCCGTTTATAATAGGATATTTTAAAAGCTTCTTAAAAGCAAATTTATTAGTTTATCATAAAATAAGAAAATCCAAAAGCATAAAAACTCTAAAGATACATCAATTTTCAAAAGACTTCTAAACTGCAGAAAAAGAAAATCAAGCAATTTCTAGGAGTATACTGACACTTTACAGATTCTTACATCTGAAAAAAGGAAAAAAAAAAAAAAAAAAAAAAAAAAAAGCTTTTATAAAGAGCTTGTATTAACAGTACTAGCGTTTGTGTTTTGTTCTCATTTTTACTATACAGTTAACTCTTTCTCATTTGAAAGCATCCTGTTTCCTTTTCTTTTTTTTCATCAGTTTGTACCGATAAAAGCAATCACAGTAAAAAGTGCATACATTCTAAGAATTCTTAAAAATATTTTTTTTTTCCACATCGGAAAAGTGAGAGTTAAAGTACAGTCTCAACAATGGGAAAGCTTCAATAACATTCTGAAAATACTTTAATCAAAAATATTCTTTAGTGCCAAAAAAAAAAAAAAAATCTCAAGCAGAATGTAAGCTGCAAATTGGCTTGTATTAATTTAAAATGTTTATATTTGTACCTTTTTCCGCTTTGACATCGTTATTAAAAGATACATTTTTACCGTTTTTTCTCACGTTAACCTTTGAAAATGAAATTTAACATTATCCAATTTATTTTATTGGAAAGAAAAAATGTAGTAATATAATTTAAAAAGTAACAAGCTTGTTTTATGTAATAAGTAACAACGCAATATTAAGTTTACATATTTTATACAGGATTTATTGCTAACGCTCAAATAATTTTGTTGTTGACTGTATTACTTAATTTATATATATATATATATATATATATATAAATTAAGTAATCCAGAAAACACATCATGTAATATTTAAAAAATATTTTTTATGTTATTATAATAACTTTAACAATGTTAATAAACAAGAAAATAAATTAAATTTAACACTATTCAAGCTAAAAAATTTCAACTCATGCTGTGTTTTCTTCGGCAGGAGGTGGGAACACAACTATTAAAAGAACTATCTAGTACTAGCAGGTTTCTGAAGATACTTTTATCTTTAGATTATATATATTATCTTCCGATCTATATATGAAAAGAAAAAACTGATACGGAGAGAGAGAAGAAATCTTGAATTCACATGAATTATGTACTTATATTTAAGCACTGAAATTATAAACAACTTCTTTTTGTGTTAATTTCAAATGTAAATGTAATTTTCTTATTTGTGTCAATGTATTACACATCAATAATCATTTTATTAACTTAAAAATATTAAATTAAAAAATGTGATATTATACTATTTTATCAAAAACTTTAAAAACTCATACTAAAAACATTATTTTCAAAAATTTAAATTTCCAAATTTCATTTAATATTTTTAACACACTGTATCAATTTTATTTAACTTTTAACTTTTAGAATGTCTTTTGATAGAAATTTGTCATTAAAATTTAAAAGACCTTTACATAAATTATGAATAAAAGAAAATCTCTAAAGTATTAAAAAAATTGTGATTTCCCGTGTCCGTAACTCTGTATCCAAAACCAGACAAAATACAATATTAGTACTTAAAAAAAAAAAAAAAAAAGGCGGGGGGGGGGGGGTGACTGTTGTTGACAAGTCACATATAAATAATTTGTAAAATAATTACAAACTCTACGGAACTTGATATTTTTATTCTATTCAGGGCAATACATACCTTGAAATACCTTTGCTGCATTCTGTGAGTTCCAAATTAAGCTAACTAAATAGATTTGTGTGAATAAAGCTTACATTATTTTACTATGAAAAGCAAAGAATAAAATAAAACTCTTGCAGACAATTTAGCAGTTTCTTACTTCAAAGTTTATTTTCTGCTACTATGTAGTGCTACAATATATGGAAAAAGAGCCAGTTATAATTTGTTTTATTCCCTCAAAACCACATAAAAAGAATAAAAATATATAATAAATCGATATTGATTAATTTAAATATTTTAAACACTAAAAAAAAAAAAAAAAAAAAAAAAAAAAAAAAAAAAAAAACGCACTCGAATATTTTCCATTTCTCTTTCTGTAATCGCCAATTTTATCGATTTAAAATTAAATTCTGAATAGATTTTATTACGTTGTGTTCCACGTACAATTTAGAATTGAGATAGTATTAAAAATAAGATGAAGTTGTTTTAAAAATTGTAATTTTAGAAAGTATTTCAAAAATGGCAAGAATAAGGCTATTAACGATATTACAAAAAATATTAATTTAGATGGTAAATCAAAAAAAAAAAAAAAAATATTTTAATACACGGGATGTCAAAAAGATTAACTCTGAACAAAATATTGTGAGTTGGTTTTTTAGCAAGTTATATTTTTTTGGCTGTTTAAACTGGAAATTAATCTCTAGGCATTAAATTATATTAATTAAAGAAACGAAGTGAAATTACTAAATTAAATATATTAAAAAACCTTTACTACCTTCGTTGTTTGCCGTTAAATCTTTCCATCGGGATCCCGATTCTCGTCAGACAGCTTCTCTGTGAGTGATTTGGACTATTCTGCTGGTTTCTGCCTTTTCAAAATGTAGCGCCACCTCCTGTCTGGAGCTACTGCGCTGCTGTCATTACATGCATTTTTAATGGTGGTTATTTCGATTGATTCGCGGAGCACGGCGTAGTTGTATTCTTCATAATTAGCTATTTTAGTGGTTTGTTCGAAATTTATATCTATGTTTCCCCTGAAAAAAGTTTTGGCTAACGCTGTATTCTGGATAACGCTGTATATTTTTGGGCTTATCAGAAACGAAAAAGACCCCATTCCCCCCCCCCCCCCTTGAAACCTCAGGAGTTTATAAAATACCTTACACTGACCAAAATAAACAGACTGGCTCGTATATCGGAGTAACTAAAAGAAAAATCAAAACAAGAATAAAAGAACATATAAGAGATATTAAAACAGGAAATCAGAATACAGCGTTAGCCAAAACTTTTTTCAGGAAAAACATAGATATAAATTTCGAACAAACCACTAAAATAGCTAATTATGAAGAATACAACTACTCCATGTTCCGCGAATCAATCGAAATGCGTGTAATGACAGCAGCGCAGTAGCTCCAGACAGGAGGTGGAGCCACATTTTGAAAAGGCAGAAACCAGCAGAATAGTCCAAATCACTCACAGAGAAGCCGTCTGACGAGAATCGGGATACCGATGGAAAGATTTAACGGCAAACAACGAAGGTAGTAAAGGTTTTTTAATATATTTAATTTAATAATCTCTAGGCGTCCACGTTGATCATCCAATCGAGATGACCGCAAGTTAAAAAACCAGTGCTTAAAAAATAAGTTTGTACAGTGGTTCTCATAATTATACGGACACCCGTTTTTCTATATTAACTAAACACTGAACAATATGATTTAAACAAATGTACTTTTTATTAATTTGAATTTCATTAATAGACAATATTTAAAAAGTTTTATCGTTTTTCTCTCTTAAAAAATTTTAAATACGGTCAAAAAGATGACTTTTCAGGTGTTCACAAATTTAAGGACAGCTCGAATCTTAGCAATTTTTTTTCAGTTATTCTTTAAATTAATATTTTACTACATGCCCCGTGCTGCTCCGCAGCATTAGGATAGACTATGTATGAGAGGGTGTAATTATTACATAAAATCATTTTACAGTACTTCCTTCCAGACAATGTTAGCTGTGCGTAAGGGAAATCTTGAAAAATTCTTGAAAAAATTGAATGCAAAGTTGATTGTGCACGTATAACTTTCCTCACACTCTACGAATTTAAGCAGTTAATAGCTCAAAAGAAAGAGCTTGATCCACTGAGTGTTCTTAGACTTGTGTCAACAGCCTACGTTAATTAGAACTCTACTTATAGAGGTTTGAGTGAAGGAAAATCTTGAAAAATTCTTGAAATAATTGAATGCAAAGTTGATTGTGCACGCATAACATTCCTCAAACTCAACGAATTTAAGCAGTTGATAGCTCAAAAGAAAGAGCTTGATCCACGGAGTGTCCTGAGAGTGAAACGATTAAGATCCATTCATTAGAAGAGGAGCTATGAGAATTCGAATTGCTTGAATGACTGTGTTCCATAAGAAATGTACAGGGAAGAATCGCGTTTGAGTATAACTTGAGTAAGGTGGGAGTTGAGTAAATTTCAATGATTGATGACATATCTGTGTCTAAATACCTTTCATTAAAACAAAATGAAGGAAATCGGCCGGATAGAACGGCCAGACGGACTGACTTAATTTTCATAAATTTTTTTAATATATAAGGGTGAAACAGTCAGACATTCTCTCTGGTATATATATATACATTTGTTTTTAACATTCAGTTTCAATACCATTTCATACAACATAGATGATATTCTGAATACATTTAAACTATTGAAAATTGCTTTCCACATGCATGCACTTTTCTAATATGATAAGTTAAGGTTTTTCTAGCCTTTATGCCACAGGACAGGTAATAATGCAGAAGTTTCTTCCTTCAAACTATTTCTTATTGCTCTAGAAGTAGAGCAAAAATGTAAGTCTTATTGAAAAAAATATTATTACCCCCAACATCTAACAAAAATCTGAGAATTCCACGTTTGAAATTTGCTGATATTCTCTTGATGTTCATAATAATAGAAAAAAAAATCATCCATTCATTCTGCCTTCAGTAGAAACAGCTCCCCAGAGCACAATAGATCCACCTTTAAAATGCCCGACTCATATTTGACTTTAAAAAATCTGCTTTGTCTTTCGCTATCATTAGATCGTGTCAGTAACTGTTAAAACCATTTGGTTAATCAAAAATAAAATGTTTTTCATCCGAAAATGCAACATTTTACCATTTGATATTGTCTTTATTTAACTTTAACACAGACGTTCTTTCCCCCATTAAATGCTTATTGATTATTACGGATTTTTTATTCATTTTAACATATTATTAATTATTTTAAACATGCATAAATGCGGGCCCCAACCTTTCGGTAAAAATTACAAGCAAATTCAGCAGCAGTCATTATGAGTAGAACAATAAGAGGGATTATGAGTTTTCGATCTCTGTAAAACAACTCTGATTTTGCATCAGATCTCTCTCCTATCGAACTAGCAGTTCAACGTTTGATCACATTTCCTTCAGCAATTTTAGATCTTCGAATTATATTAGAAATTCGGTGGATTGTAATTATCCTTCCACTTAAAAAACACATTTATCATACTTTACTGCATGAATGTTCTTTCTTTTCGAGGAATTATCAGTAATGCCCGTCCAAGAAAACTCGAAGGCTCCTATATGAATTAATCTAGCCCAGTAGTTAACAAATTCGCATGCCAACCGTAATTTATCCGCGAGTAAGTTAAATAAAACGAAAGAATCTTGATTGTCCCTATAATTATGAACATCTAAAAACGTGGAGAAAAAAATATTTTGCATTAATTTTATTAATTTTGTTTCATATTAAAAAAATTATAGCACTTTTAGTTTTCAGAATACTAGATATATTAAGTGCACTTATTATAATCTTGTTCACAATTATTTTTACATTAGTTATTTCAAAACATAAAGTGTCCTTATATATATGAGAAGGAGTGTATTATAATTAGAACATAGAAATGATTCAGAAAAAGTATTCAACAACATAATTTTTTAAATACAGTGCAACAACGATTAAACAAAGCAAGTTTAAGTGCCAGAAAATCTGAAAAAAAAAATCGATTGTTAACGAAAAGATTTATTAAAGCAAAATTTCTGAGGGTTAAAAAAAAAAAAAAAAAAAAAAAAAAAAAACCGATCAGTTAATTATTGAGTTGAAGTTGTTATCTTTGATGAGTCAATTTTAACTTATTTTGAGCTGACGAAACAAGCAAGTCTGAAGACGAAAATGTGAACGACTTCAAGAAAAGCCCACTTTTAAAACTGTGATACGTTTTCCATACATTATGATGCGAAAGTGCATATTTTTTAAAGGAGTCAAATTTTCATGTTCAAAGGATGAATTAACCCGAAATAAAACTTATATAAAAAATATTATGACTCGCCGACTATTTTAGAGTTATTTCAGACTTTTTCACAATTTGCATTTTAAAATGATAATGCGCCTTGTTACATGGCGCCTGTGGTACGTTTATTTAATTCAAGTTGTTAGAATTGCGTACCTATTCCCATGTGCATCTATAATTTTGTAAGTTATCATTTTTTTTTTTTTTACTTAAATCCCACAAAGAATATAGTAGAATTTCTACTATACTAGACCGGAAAATAGTCCTAATTTCAATCAGCTTGAAAATATTTAGTCTATAAAAGAGAGGAGGGATTCGAAAATTGTACCCTACAACTTCGCAAGAACCAGAAAAAAATATTTACGATATTTGGCACAGTGAAATTTCTGAATTGCATGTTAAAAAACTGTAAAGTACTATGCCATTGCGCTTTAAAGCAGTAAATCCGTACAAAGGTGGAATTATCTAATGCAGAATACATATTTTTTATTAAATAACTGTTTAGATCTAACAAATAAGTAGTTTCATTTCGTATATTAAAATATAACTTGCTTATTTCGATCAATAAATTTTAATAAAGTATATGTTTATTATATTGTGTTAAAAAAAAATTATGTAGATTTTTATAAAATACTCCGTGCAGTGTAATAAACCTAATTATTAAATCTAAAATGCACGGTATCATGTTATGAGTCATGACTTCCGTATTATACAAACATAACAGTTTTATTTGTTTCAATCATTAGTTTTTAAGTCATTACAAACACAACAGGCATAAGTAATTTTTTCTGCTGTGCGGCTTGTTTTTTGTCCCTCAGGGTATATATGAACTTCTATAGTCTCAAAAAGGAAGGCTTACGTCTGTCTCTAAAATTTCCTAACTAATATTCTGCAATCACCGTTTTCCATTACGAATTAAATAATAATAATATTATAGTTTTAAAAAATTAAAGAACACGCTTTTATAGAAATGTGAACTAAAAAACACAAAATATTTGTCTTAGTATTAAAATGAGATAAAATCGTGTGAGTGACACACCATAATATTTACATACATTTAAATCTTTAATTAAAATAATTTAGAATTAAACAAAAACAATTTTTAAAAAATTTCCCCTTACTGGGATCGAACGCTAGACCTTTAGGTTCGTAGCGCGGAGCTATACCTGAACACCATGGTGTTTACGTAGGGAAGGTCTTTTTTTTACAATATAGATTTTTTGTTCACTCCCAGAGCGGTTACAAACATGCAAACATACATACATACAGGTGAAGCTAATAAAAGCGTGTTAAAAATACAATGTTACATAATAGATCTACGTGTAGTTGTTGCGTAAGTGTACAGTCGGTAACAAAAGTATCCGAACACTAGCAAAAATTCATTTATATATTAAAAAAAATAGAGTTAGTACTGTTTTGTTAAATAAATCCTTGTGGAATCATGTTCTTAGTCAGTCTAAGAACATGATTCGACAAGGATTCATTTAACAAAACAGTATTAACTCTACTTTTTTTATATAGGAATTTTTGCTAGTGTTCGGATACTTTTGTTACCGACTGTAAATGAAGTGTTCAATAGTTGTTTTAAATTTCCATAAATTCACGATCATATTGTATTAAACAAATATTTTCCTTAATCTAAATCAAAGAATTAAAAGAATTCTCACCGTGTTATGTTCAGTTCAGGTTGTGTTTAAAAATTGTCGAAACAAATTAATATAATCTTATTTCTAAAATGACTAATCGGCAAGTACTGAAATAAAGGTTGCAATGTGCTGAAAAAAGTCGTTATTCAAAAATATTCTTCTGCCTAATATGCAGTCGGTTGTAGTAAAGGAGTAGTATTGTTGCGCAATATAATCTCATATCGCACATTTATATTACAAAATGTCTCAAGGTGTATATTTTCACAACTATAAATAACCAACGGTAATTAAATAATTAAAGCATAAAAAAATTAAATACTTTAATTTACTTTTTATTTAAATAAATTGAATAATTGGCAGTTTATAATTCTGAGCATTGACAGAACATTGAATGCAAAAATTATTTATCTGACTAAATTTTCCGTGGCCATCAAATGCCGACATCTATTGCAGCAAGAAGTTGTGAGGGAAATGAAAATCGATTTTACTGCTCATCAGAAAGCAAGAACATGACATAAATTATTCTAAAATTACTCTGATTTCTTTTTTTTTTTTTTTTTTTTTTTTTTTTTTAAGAAACAATTTCTAAAATAGAGACGCTCAGTTTTTATATTATATATATATATATATATATATATATATATATATATATATATATATATATATATATAATATTTATAAAACTTCAGAAAAATACCCAAATTATATATTGAACAAAGGTAAAAAACTCCAAATTTCCTGTCTAATCAGAATTAATCATGTGAATTATCACATATCATTATTAAAAATAAAATCCTGTGATATATTCCAAACATATAAAACATTTCAATAATGTAAAAGAAAATGAAATATGTGAACATAAACTAAAATATAATATTTTCCTTATTTTTATTACAAGAAGACTTATTTTAACTATTCCTATTCGTATAAATATCTAATTCAGAAAATACACCTATTAAAGAAATACTATTTGAAGGAAATTTTTAATAACGACTAGGGTTTAAACACTTTCTAGAATTCTGATAAAATGTAGTTTTATTAAAAAAATAAGTGTCTTAAAATAACAAAAGAAATAACTAAGAAATATAAAAATTTACATAAGCACTACTCTTTGAAATGATATAACAGTTCTATTGCATATTTGATATCAAAGCATTTCTTATTTTATTATATATATATATATTTCCTTTTAATAGAAAATATACTGTTTTGTTCCATTCTATTCTAAAATGTTTTGTGGCGCAATGCAATAAAATGCCAAAGTAACGCAAAATAACGTCCGTTTTCATTAACTGAAATTTAAGAAATATTTTATGTTTTTGAAAAAAAAAAAAATTGTTTGTTTATGATATAGTTAAAAATATCATTTTCTGTTATTTGTAAAACATGTGTATTAAATTTGTGCTTTATTTATGAGTTTCTCGCATTTTAGTGATTATATAGAAGTATTTAATATTGCGAAAATTGGTATAGTATGATAATGTTATTGGTATAGTATGATATTGGTATATTTATTGGTATATATTTGTATGATAATGTTTTTTTTATTTTTTTTTTATTATTATGAATATGGAATTATTAATTTAAATATTTAGATATAAAAACCCAAATGGAAAGATATATTTTTTTTTAAATGTATGCATACTTTCAATTTAGGTATGGTTATGCTCATTTACCGAAAATTATTTTACATAATGAGAAATAATTTTAAAATCCACACTAAGTATTTTACATTTTAGTAAATGTAAATATATGTGCAATATATATATATATATATATATATTTATTTATATATACATTTGTTTCCGAAAATCAAACAGAAACATGTTTTACCGTTTTCATCTTTTACGGAATATTAAAAAAAAAAAAAAAAAAAAAAAAAAAAAAAAAAAAAATTAACACAAGAATATAAAATGTAGGTAGCATGTTCGTATATTAACATTGCAGTTTATTTGCAAACCAATATTAGCCTTTAAAATATAATTTCTCTTAAAACTTTTGTTCGTAAAACGAGAAAAAAAAATTAGAAAGGAAATTTAATGAGAGGTTGTGGTGAGATCACATTACCGTTTCAAATAAACAAATCATACTAAATAATAAATTAAATCAGAATTTTTAATCTTCTAATGATTTTTCATATTCTTTTATAAATCAATCTTGTAAATATTGTAAAATATTTGTAATTAAATTTAAAATTTTTTATGGTTTTATAAATATCAATATCGCAAAAATAATATATTTTTTTATTAATTACAACAAACATCTCAGCCAAATTTCGTATTCGCATGTATATTTATAAAAAATATTTACAATTAATTACATGATAATTACTCACAAGTACTAATATATATTTGAAAATAATGAATTACACTAGAATGAAACTATTTTGATTATTAAGTTTTAAGTATGTCATCCAAATTTTCATGTCTTCATTTCATATCTACATTTCTTTAAAAGTTACGCACAGAAAGCTATATTATACCCCGGCGATTCAGAACCATATACCAATACAATATGGGAATAGCTTTTTTGACGCGGTGGTACATAAAAAGAAGAAAACAAAACGTGAATATTTGTTTTAATAATAAATGTACATCAACTATTGTATGCATTACAGTCGGAGTATTAAATTTAAAATACTATCTTTGACCATTTTCAATTTTTCTTGTGCATTTATTATTAAAACAAATACTCACTGTAGGTATATGTTAAAAAAAATATTACATTACGAATATAAAATTAAATTTTATAATACGAACATATAACGGTTAAAGTTTCAAGTTAACATATAACGGTTAAAGTTTCAATTTCGTTTATCTAGCACAGCTCCTTCCTGGTGTTGGGATTTTTTTTTTCCATCAGTGTATATAAATCCTACAGTTTCCATTTATGTGTTTATATCTAGATTTTCTATCAAAGAAGTAACTGCCAACGAACTCATATAAAAATTTTTTTAAGAACTGTTGAAAAATATAAGATTTTATCTTAAACTTTTCTAATTTAATAAAAAAAAGCCATGAGAGAAGAAGGATCATTCTTCTGGTAAATGGTCAATGAATTTTTAATGAATGTTAAATACTGGTGGATCAGATCTCTTTTATAATAACCTTAACCCCATTGACCAATCATTGCTATTTCAAAACTAACTTATAAGACTGAAAATTACGAAAACTGCAAGTACATCATAATTTTACAACGCGTGTTGTATGTGTTCCACATGTAATAATTTTCATAAAAGATATCCGTGTCATACGTTCTATGCTATACATTATAAGAAAAAAAAACACATTACTGATCAATTGACAAGTGATTCTTTTTTTTTTTTTTTTTTTTTTTCGAGCAAAGTTTCAAGATCTTACTTTTATTGGCATCAGAAACACTACATAAAGTATGAATAAGCGATTAAATATAACAATCTATACCGTAAATTTCTAAGAAATGTCTTGTAAGAGCTATTTCTCATGTATCTGAATTAAAGAAAATAAAAAATTCTTTTGTGGCACTTTTTTATTCATTCATTTATTTATTTTTATTTTTTATTTTATTTTATTTTATTTTATTTTATTTTAGGATATTAAATTAAATGTAAATAGAATTTACACTTTTATTACATTAAATTTATTATGAATAACTTATTTATTTATTTATTTTTGAAAATTATCTCATTAAATATATACCATTTTGAACTCAATTGTTATCGAATATTTAAAAAAAAAAATTCCTATATTAAGTAATGCATTTCATCATTGCTTTATCATTTTTAAACAAGAGATTCTATTATATGTTTATTTTACATAAATAACGTTTGTTGAAATACACTGATGGAAAAAAAAAATCCCAACACCAGGAAGGAGCTGTGCTAGATAAACGAAATTTGGTAGGCGCGTTTATACATCTGAAAGATGACGTCGATTCAAATTTCGAGCTACGCACATAAGTGTGGCGCTCGTAGCGTCACTATGAACATGCAAATGAGGTTTGCTTTAAATAAGCGCTGTAAGGTTCGTGATCGTTATTTACAGTTGAGATTTGACGTAGTGGGTTAATGTTAGTCAAGGATGCCTCTAAGAAGACGAAGAAGCCATTATCAACAGCTCACTGAGTTTGAACGAGGTCGTGTACTAGGGCTACGAGAAGGTGGGTTTTCTTTCCGCGATATTGCAGAGAGACTTGGCAGGAATGTATCCACTGTGCATGAGTGTTGGCAGCAGTGGTCAAGGGAAGGTACTGCCTCAAGAAGATCGGGTTCCGGGCAGCCACGTGGCACTACTGAGAGGGAAGACCGCCGTGTTCGGCGTATGGCTGTGGCTAATCGTACTGCGTCTGCAGCTGAAATTAGAGCTGCAGTTGGCACCACAATGACACAACGAAGTGTTACAAATCGGTTACTCCAAGGACAGCTCCGAGCCAGACGCCCTGTAGCGTGCATTCCACTCACTCCAAACCACTGCCGTTTGCGACGTGAGTGGTGTCAAGCTAGAGCTCATTGGAGGACGGAGTGGAGATCTGTTGTGTTTTCTGATGAAAACCGATTCTGCCTTGGTCGCAGTGATAGCCGTGTGTTGGTTAGAAGGAGGTCAGGTGAACGCCTGCTAGCGACCTGTCTGCGGCCTAGACACACAGGGCCTACTCCTGGAGTTATGGTTTGGGGAGCAATTTCGTATGACAGCAGGAGAACTCTCGTGGTTATCCCACGCACCCTGACTGCAAATTTGTACGTCAGTCTAGTGATACAACCTGTTGTGCTGCCATTCATGAACAGCATTCAAGGGGGTGTTTTCCAACAGGATAACGCTCGCCCTCATACCGCTGTTGTAACCCAACATGCTCTACAGTGTGTCGACATGTTGCCTTGGCCTGCTAGATCACCAGATCTTTCTCCAATCGAGCACGTATGGGACATCATTGAACGACAACTCCAGCGTCATCCACAACCAGCATTAACCGTCCCTGCATTGACCGCCCAAGTGCAACAGGCATGGAACTCCATCCCACAAACTGATATCCGACACCTGTACGACACAATGCATGCACGTTTGCATGCTTTTATTCAAAATTCTGGCGGTTACACCGGTTACTAATGTACCAACATTTCACATTTGAAATGGCTCTTCTCGCCAATGGCTCTACCTGAAAGTTTAATCAATTAAATATGTTACCGAGACAAATGTATTGCTGAAATTTCATTACTGTACAATAATTTTTTCTTGGTGTTGGGATTTTTTTTTCCATCAGTGTATATATATATATATATATATATATATATATATTTTTTTATTTATTTATTTATTTATTTATTTTGTGAAAGATGTAAAGAGCTGTATATCCATGCATGATAAATGTTTCTGAGATCATACTTTATTGTGTTTATCTTAACTTAAAAAAAAAAAAAAAAAAAAAAAAAAACAGTGTATGCGAAATAGGAAAGTTGAATCTGATACTAAAAAGGGTTGGTTAGACTGCATAACATGTTGCAAAGTTTATTACTTTCAGAAATAAAAATCGAACAACATTTACATTACAGTTGAAGTTTATTACACATTTTAGGTAACCATTATTCAATGAGCAGTAACACTTTTTATTATTGTTTTTTGTGATATGCATCTTTGTCAGTAGTAACGTTACGTTTGATGCTGAATGGAATTAAACAAAACTACTTGACACAATAACATGGCTTAATATGAGAAAAGACCAAGTTATTATTATAACTATTACATTAAGTAATAAGGGAAATGATTAAAGAGGCACAACGTAATGAATAAAATGAATGAAAAATCTAAAAATTACAATTAAATCTAAAGAAATACACATCCTTTTGATCTAAATCCTACTTCACATGAAAACACTTAAAAATTAAAACTAAATAAGCTATTTGAATTGCATTAAAAGTATGTTTTGTCATTTATAAATGTAATTTTTAAAAACATTTGATAACAAATTCTCAATAAATTGTTGAACAAGAAATTGATCAACCATTTGGTCTTTCTAATAAATAACACTGTTCTGCATGAAAAATGCCCCAACACCATTTTTGCAAATTCTTATGCAAAATGACTTCCTGATTCCGAATATGACGGCCATTTTGCCCTATCACCCAACGTATTTTTAGGGACGTCCCACTTTTTTTATCTCTTATCGGTAATTTATGGGTATAAATTTGATTTATAGTGGAGTGAAGAAATATTTTAACTGTTAAATATTTTCTGAGGACATAAAGTGGTGAAAAATTCTAATACATGAACATTTTCAGCAAGGAGTAGATTTAGGGGTGGATTTGCCACTGAATTTATAAGTTATATTTATTATATTTATTTATAAATTATTACTATCACTTGTTATACATTGTATATTTATATTTTTATTTTTAAGAGTTAAAATAATTCTTTTACATTATCCAAATCAAATTCATGGCCATAAAATTACCGAAGTGTAACCAAAATTGGGGGAGGAAGAGACGTCCCGAGAAAATGGGGGGGAGAGTGATAGGGCAAAATGGGGTCCTATTCGGATTCAGGAGGTCATTTTACATAAGAATCAGTAGGAATGGTTTCAGGGTTCGATTTTTGTTTCCAGCGTAATGTAACTAGAGTAAATGCAATGCATGAAAAATCACATAGTGATAATAACAATAAGAAGAAGGACAGCAAAAATTACAACATTATTATTATTTTTTTTTTATATTGTTGTTGTTATTTGTATCAAGTAACAAGTAAACAAATAGAAATAATATCTAAATAATTATATTAAATCCATAATAATGGTTAGACAAACAAAATATACTACGCGGTTTAATAAATATAATAATAAAAATAATTATATTTTTATAATATTTAAAAATGTTTGTTTTTTGCAATGGTCTTTGATTAAGAAAAAGATACAAAAATAACATTTAATATCTAACAAAAGTTGAAAATAGTTTTAAAAATATATATTTCTGAACATTTTTTTTTTTCTTCTTTTGTATCTTCACTTCTTGAACATTAAACAACTTTAGGCTCAGTTAATGAATCTAATTATAATTATGCTTCATAATTCTAAGTAAAAGTAATTTATAGATAAACTCTTTTGCATTTTTATAAAAAAAAACATCGATGTTTGTATGTTAAATTCTGTAATAATAATGAAAAATTTATCATGTCAAATATTCGACATTAGAAATAAAAATACTTTTAAATATAATATAAGTACAAGTAGCTAAGAATCTTATAATAAAAAATACAATTTCTATATATATTTTTTCCAATAAAGAACATTTTCCAATAACTTAATTACAAAACCTTTAATTTAAAAATTTAAAGTAAAAACCATGTTGCTAAAAACACACTACATGGCTAGAAAGACTAAAATATTTAAGTTTAGACTTCGTCTAAAATGTTTATAAAATGTTGTTTTGTTCAAAATAACACGTAAAGGAAACAAGAATGAAAACATTATGTAATGGTTATTCTTTAAAAAGGATCTGTTTTTCAAATCAAACGTTAAAGCACTTCTCGTTTTCTTTATTCCTTTGTTACGTTTCCAATATCCAAGAATTCTTTTCGATACTTTTATTAATGTATTCAGAAATTATTTTTGTATTGCATCGCAATATAATGGCAAAGGAACTTTAATTTAAGTGAGCTAAAATTAAAGAAATGAAATATTTATTTCTTTCATATAAAAATATATTGATAAAGACGTTTTATTATTCTGCACTCGTAATGCAGTTTTTATTGCTTTTGTTACAACCACGTAAAATCTATAAAAGTGTTTTATATTTAAGGAGTTTCCTTGTTTAAAAATAAAAAGTATATCTAAATTAAAAGAAAAGGAAATTCAGTTGGCATTTTATGCTAAAAATCGATTTGTGATAACAATAATAGTAATAGTATTTCTTTCTTCTGTTAATCTTAGAAGTTATTTTTAAAGACAAGAATTTATAAATACCAGATATTAATTAAAATATTTATATTTAGAATGATAACTCACTAATAGAAATTGAAGTCATTTTATAAAGACTCGGTAATAAATCGGTCGCCTTTAATTCATTATTGTTAAAAATAAGTGTCAAATAAAATTCAATTTAAATATTTGTATGTATTGTTAAACTTTGTTAACCGAATATAAATATGTTATTTCGTTAAACTTCATTTAAATTTGGTTCAGCTCAGGCTTAAATTTTCCACAAAGCACATTAAAAGAATAAAAAATAATGTATTGTAAATATTACTTATTTTAGTTTTACATAAATAATAATAATAATAATAATAATAAATAGAAAATTGGAAAGTTAATAAAATTATAAGATTGGATATATACTAAACATGTGGATAAGAGAAAAGACCAGAGGGGGGAGGGAACCTTTATACCACCAGAGGACACATTTAAATTATGTTATAATAAAGGAGGCCGTACAAGCCGACGTATCTAAAAAAAAAAAAAAAATGAGTTCGTATAAAATTATTATAGTAGTTGTATCGTTTTATCAATTTTATGTAGAAGTACTGCAAAACAATTTAGTTATTAACTTATTTTTTAATGCAAAAAAGTTACTATATAAAATATTTTTGTATTCACACAAGGGTAATGACTTGTTATAGGATAACTCCTAGTTTTAAAACAGGATATGGGCCTACTAGCTAAGAAAAAGGGTAATGTGCTACTAAGAAAAAAAAGGGGGGGGGGGTATATTAGGGGAGGTGAAAAGTAGTACATTTTACTTAAAAAAAAAAAAAAAAAAAAAAAAAAAAAAAAGACATTTTACTTTTATTTTATATTTATAAATGTAGTTTTTGCGCTGGTTAATTTTATTTATTCAAAATAGGGGTAAGAGGAAATATAAAAATGAATAGATATTTGCTTTGTATCGAGATTGGATTAATTGGTATATTTTACATATTGTTCCTTTTTTGCTCTTTTTAGAAAATATCGTATTATTATTATTATTATTATTATTATTATTATTATTATAGAGTAATTATTAATTTTTATCATTATTGCAGCCCGTGAAAAATATTGGGGAGACTGCATGCATCCGCGAGACCGCAGGTATCCCACCTCTCGGGTAGACCAATATATTTCCAAAGGTCTCTTATTTATTTGAATATTATTGTCCATTTTTCTTCTTCTTGTTCTTACACAACGAATAACCATAAAATGTATAGTTTATTAGATTTTAGATATAGTTCATAAAAGATTTTGTTAAAAAGAAATAAGCTGTGTATTAAAAGGCAACTAATTTTTATGTACTACTCATTGAGTAAAAAACAGTTTTTTTTATGAAAAAGATTTTTTTTTGAATACTCATAAATATTTCTACGCATACAAATGCTCAATAACGAACACGTTTACGAACACTATACATTTTTATTAATTTTGAATAATTTATACAGCTGTTTTTTTTTTTTTTTTTTTTTTTTTCTAAATTTTCAAATACAGTGGATTTATATAAAAATATCACGAAGTTTTAAAGCTTATGTTTTATCTAAAAATTTCTCAAATATTAAATTTTACATTTATTAACTGAAATAGAATTCCATATTTTCAAATTAAAAAAAAATCTGGTGTGGACACCACATCAGATTTTTTATGCACCCATTGCACCCATTGTAATATGAAAACATTAACATTTTTGTGTGAGATAATTGATTCATAAATAAACAGGCAGGTTCCAACCACGACAAAAAAGAAAAAAAAAACTGAAATATTGAAAAACTACTATTTTAATCACAAAAGTAATGATAATAGGATTACATCGCCAAACTAATATGATAGTTTTTTTTTTTTTTTTTTTTTCAGGTATAGCTTAGTGCAGAATCTTTCATTGGCAAATTCATAGATTACAGTTTAATGAAAATCATCCGAGTATAGATGGCCGACTTTTGGTCTCGGTGTCGAAAATTAGAGGTGAAAAAGATAAATTTTACACAAACAATTAATTCATTTAAAATTGAGAAAGGATTTACTAATTCTGGCTATTCTGAAACAATATTTGCCTCCAAATTTTATCGCTAATCTCGCCAAGTCGCCCAGTTTTAGCCAACTTTGATTTTGGTCTCGAAAGCTTTCATAATAATATCATTACGGGTTCTATCATTAGCATATTTTGAAATCTCTATCGTGGTAGGTCACATATAATGGTCATAATCTTTGTATATTTGGTCATTATGAATATAATTTACGTAAATATCTCCAAAACGGAGAGTCACAGAAGAACCACAAAAGGAGATGCACAACTAGATGTTATAAAAAACCTATATTCCAATTTACAACGTTCTACGTCGAATTGTTTATGAGTTATGCGAGGTACATACACACATGCATACATACGTACATACTTACATACAGACGTCACGAAAATTCGTGCAAAGCCGTTGATATCCCTGAAACTTGAATTGGTATTAAAACCAAAGTTGCAGGTGTGCACCTAGATAGAATAGCAGCGATACATATAAATTTGCAACATTCTACGATGATTCATTTTTGAACTATGCGAGATATAAAATACATTTCGAAAATTAGGATTACAATACTTATTTATCAGTTGTATAAGAAAATAAAAAAATCAAATCTCATGAAACGAATTGTTCAATAAAATTAGTTATGTATTAATTTTTTTAATACATAATAACCCTTTTTTGCCACCAATAATTGTTTCACACAAACAAATGTTTGATATGGAACGAATATGTACGAGGGGTGACTAAGGAGTTCATGGCCTATCAATGAAAGTTGATCTTTGATCAATCAATTTTGACTGCGATCTAACGATCTGATACACACGCTTGTCTGCCATCAAGATATACAGGGTTACTTTGCCGGCTTTCCTAATATGTTCAAGCAGCTTCTGGCCTTGCACGGCGAGGGGTATCTGGACAGAGTTGCTTCTTCTTTTAAATCCCGCTACATAATTTTTAACGGTGGGGCAGTTAAATATTGGGTTTACACTTTTTCCTCTGTTTATTCCATTTTTTTCGCGTTTTTTCATCCACCTTTTCCTCTGTATAAATTTATTTATTTATTTATTTACTAGTATTGTATCACAGCTCGTTTGCTTTCTTTATCTATTTCTGAAAAACTGTTATTCTTTGTACATTCAATCTGCAGTAACTGAAAAAAAAAATAATAATGAGATCAGCATGAAATGTGGTAAGAAACTTTGCGAAGATATGCATTATATATAGAGGTATAAAATTCGGCTAACAAGGATACATTCGAAAGGTGTCGTCTTCAAAAAATATTAAAAAACATATATGTGATTCTACTCTTTGTAAAACACCAGAAAGTGAAAAAGATTATCAGCTGAAATGAATTACAGCGAGCATAAAAACATTAAGCATATTTGGCGATTTCACACGGTTAGGCGATTGATTTTAAGTACTTGGCGGAGAAGCAAAACACGGTTATGTTCGTACACGGCAACCTCAGTCATAGTAAACTTATCGCCCAATAGCGCTAAATCGCCAAAAATGCTTAATTTTGATACTTTTTTGTGGTCGCTGTAATTCATTTCAGCCGATAACTTTTCACTTTCTGGTTTTTTATGAAGAGTAGAAACACATGTATTTTTTTTCAATATTTTATGAAGAGACACAGCTTCTTAATGTTTTCTTGTAAGACAAATATTTCATGATTACGCCGACAACTTTTCATTCACCTCTGGTATGTAACATACCTATTTAATTAAAGTTTACAATAATTTATCCAAACTTTGCTCCAAATATTCTAAATATATATATACCTCATTAGAACTGCAAAAATTTTAAATTTTGCGTTTCATTTAACTATTTTTTAAATGCCAAATGTTGTTTATTTTATATAATAGATATGCAATTTATTAAATTAATTAAATTCGATAAATATTGATTAAATATTTTTAGCTTCTCTTTATTAAAATCAGTTATGGTGCATCCTGAACTCACGCTCTAACTTTATTACGGGAATTCACTCAAAGGACTCCAAATCACGTAGCCTAAAAATCATTAATTAAATAGGTGGTAAATGTAGAATAAATCTTCTTATAATATTTTAAATGAACTTTATTTGCTGTAGTAACTTAGGAATGAAGTAAATAATAATAAAAATAAAATCTATGAAATATAAAATTTGACTTATTATTAAAAAATAAAACTCAAAATCTTTTCTCTTCTAATTAAAAATATTGCTTACGTTTTCGATTTTTCTTTTATATAATTTAAATATTTCATTTTTTGTTTTAATCCTGAAAATCCGTATAATATTATTAAGTTTAATCCAAGATTATGAAAACCACTAATACTTTATAGACTAACTGTCTGTAAAGAATACATGCATGAAATATATATATAA